>JARQOD010000001.1:620729482-620766958 GCA_033576555.1 Oophaga sylvatica | reverse complement strand
CGGGGGAAATTTGCATCCTGCGGTCCCAAATGCCCGTGCCCCACAGCCCATCTCCCACCCGGGAATCGGCGGAAGCCGGGGCATGGCACGGAAACCCGCGGATGCTGCCCGGGAGTTCGGGAATGGGGTCGCCGGGTGAATCAGCCACACATTGTTTAATCAAACTCACCCATGGACAAGGATGCCCATCACCTGCCTGGCTGAGAAAAAATGCGAGATATGCCAAGTCTGTTGGCCCTCTCTACCAACCCTTTCGTCTAGTGGTACGCTGAAAGAGATTTACTCAATACGATAACGACAAAGTCTCTCCAAACCGAGACCAAAACGGGGACCCGGTCCGACAATCTTGTCCGGCATCCCTGTAAAGGAAAGGGTTTTCCAAACAAACAAGCTTCCAGAGCCCGTCAAAGGTAACCAGGGTGTGGCCCCCTGCACCTTTTTAGAGAAATGGTCGGGTTACCCAAATGATGGGCAACCCCCGAACTTGGGCAAGCCCACCACAAAGCCCACCCAAACCCAAACCCCAGGGCCTGTCTGCCCCCGCAAAGGGTAAATTAACCCAGCGGGCCTTGTCGGGAGACTTATTTTTGGCGCAGAGACACACCCCAACATATCCCCAACACAGGGGCCCAAAAAGCGGCACCAATAGTCCCGCCACAATTCAGATTTTCCCCTTTGCCCCAAAAGGGCCCCCCCACCCTGGACGAATGTGCCCAAGAAGTCCCCCCGTCGCAAAATTTGTAGGGACAAAATCTTGCCCGGGGCACAGACTCACGAAACCGGGGCCCCGTTCCAGCTCTCTGTGGGACGATAAGCCAGGGTCCCCCACCTCCCCTCCGAGGACACCACAGAGCGGAGAGAGCGTCGGCACAAATTTTTTCTCTCCCGAGAGGAAATGCAGTGTGAAATGAAACCGGGGGAAAAACAAGGGCCATCGCTTTGGGGAGAAATTTAACCGCTGGGGTTTCTAAAAATCCAGGTTTTTTTGATCCGAAAACTGGAAGGGAACGAGCCCCTCCAAAATGTCTCCACTCCGAAACCAACTTCAATGCTAGCAACTCCTTCCCCCGATGGAATAATTCCTCTCTGCTGGTGTGAAGTTTTTGGGGGAAAAAAACATGATGCTCCGACCTTACTCCTTTTGGAAGAGGACTGCCCGCACCAACGGAGAGGCATCCACCTCCAATAAAATGCTTATCAACATCGGGGGATGTGGATGGGACTCTGAAAATGAGACTTAATAACGAAGGGCCCTTTAGACCTTTCAGACCACAATTTGGGGTTAGCTCCCCTTTTTGGAAGGGAACCACGGGGGTACCAAAGTTGAAAGTGGGGGAATAAATGACGGTAGTAATTAAGAACCCCCTAAAGCGACCCCTTTAGAGATGGGTTCTTGCCATCCATCACCGCCTGTAGTTTGGCAGGATCCATAGCCAACCCCTGGGCGGGGGATATATAGCCCAGGAAAGGTAAGGACTCCGCTCAAACACACATTTCTCCAACTTTGCGTAAAGGGAATTTGCCCGTAGGAGGTCGAAGACCCTGCCAACATCCCTCCGGTGGGAGTCAATATCTGGAGAGAAGATGAGTATATCATCCAGATAGACTACGACCGAGGTGGAGAGCATATCCCGGAAGATGTCATTGACAAAGTCTTGGAAAACGGCTGGAGCATTACAGAGCCCAAAGGGCATCACCAGATATTCGTAATGCCCATCCCTGGTATTAAAAGCCGTCTTCCATTCGTCCCCCTCACGGATGCGAATCAGGTTATAAGCACCGCGCAGATCTAGTTTAGTGAATACCCTTGCTCCCCGAAGCCTATCAAATAGCTCAGAGATCAGGGGCAACGGGTACTTGTTTTTAACGGTGATGGCGTTAAGACCCCTGTAATCAATACACGGACGCAATTCTCCGTTTTTCTTCTGCACGAAGAAAAATCCCGCCCCTGCCGGTGACACCGACTTCCTAATAAACCCTCTTGCCAGGTTCTCCTGAATATATTGCGACATGGCCTCTGTCTCAGGAAGAGAGAGGGGATAGACCCTTCCCCGAGGAGGTTCTGCGCCAGGCAAGAGGTCGATAGGACAGTCATAGGGGCGATGAGGCGGAAGAGTCTCCGCAGCCTTCTTGGAGAACACGTCTGCATATGACCAGTAGTGCTTGGGAAGTGGAGTAAGATCTGCGGGTAACTCAGTAGTGGTAACCTGAACGCAACTTCTGACACATCTGCCTGTACATGCATCACTCCAACCCAGTATCCTACCCGAAGTCCACTCTATATGTGGGGAGTGGAAACGGAGCCAAGGTATACCTAGTAGGATCTCGTCTATTCCCTCGGGAAGGACGAGTAGGGAAATAAATTCCTGATGGGAAGGAGATACAGACAATGCAAGTGGGACAGTCTGGTGTGTAATTAGTGAGGGCAATGACGACCCATTCACTACCCGAACAGTCACTGATTTGTCAAGCGCCACCAGAGGTATTGCATGACGGCGAGCAAAGCTAGAGGACATGAAATTCCCCTCTGCTCCTGAGTCCACGCAAAGGTCGGCGGTGAGAATGGAAGTACCAACAGTGATTGTCCCTTTAAATGTTATCTTGGAGGAAAATGCCGCTGTCTCTAGTGAACCTCCTCCCAGGGCCACTAGACGCGATCGCTTCCCCGATCGCTGTGGACATCTGTTGGCATAGTGTCCTGTCTGCTGACAATGGTTACAAACCACGGATACTCGGACGGACCGAGACTTAGGTCCTGCATGAGGAACTTCTGTGGCCTTTTGAGGTTCGGACGCCAGATCGGGGAATTCGAGAGGTTTGGCAAAGGTAGGAGCCAACCGAAACCTCTGCCTACACTGGGCCCGCTCCAACCTCCGCTCGTGAAAACGGAGGTCAATGCGGGTAGATATGGAGATAAGCTTCTCCAGTGTGGCGGGAATCTCCCTGGTAGCCAAAGCGTCTTTAACATGGTCAGCCAGTCCCCGCCAGTAGATAGGAATAAGAACTTTATCAGACCAGTCTAGCTCAGCAGCCAGAGTCCGAAACTGGACGGAAAACTGACTGACCAAAGACGAACCCTGTGTCAATGCCAGCAGTTGTAGCGCCGTATCGTGGGTGACCTGGGGTCCTAAAAAGACCTTTTTAAGAGCCTCCAAGAAACGAGGAGCACTCTGCACCACACGATCATCGCGCTCCCACAGCGGCGTTGCCCACTCCAACGCTCTGCCCGAGAGTAGAGAAAGTACAAAACCCACTTGTGCCCGATCCGTGGGAAAACGTGCAGCCAGAAGCTCGAGATGTATAGAGCACTGACTCACGAATCCCCGACATTGCTTGCTATCACCGGCAAACTTGTCAGGAAGCGGGAGGTGGGATAATGTAGGGGCAGAGGTGGCAGAGGACAAACTGGCTGCAGCCACGCTAGCAGCCTGAACAGCGACTGCGGTAACATCCACAGCTGAGGTTGTGCTCTCAAGAGCCTCCAACCTACCCTTCAGCTGCTGGATGTACTGCAATAGACGCTGTTCGTCCGCCATTTTACTAGCCAGACCCTGGCGCTAATATTATGTTAGGGTCTGCGGAACGCACCAAATATATAAAGTGGAGAGGTGCGTTCGCAGCCCGGGGTCCACCGTGCAAGCAAGCCTGCTGCTAGTAAGATGACGAAAGTAGCGAACTCTGTTATCCCGCAGAGTCGCTAAAATAAACGCCGTAGCGCGTTGTGGCAGTAAGTGCAGACTCTGTTAATTCACAGAGCCGCTAACGGGATGCCACAGTGCTATATGGCGATATGTGCGAACTCACTTAGCTTCAGTGAGCCGCAAAGTAAAACGCTAGGGCGCTGTCTAGCGTCGAGAGCGAACCCTGTTACGTCACAGAGCCGCTGAGAACAAACACCGTGTCCTGTCAGGCTCTCAGGCACACGGTTAATTGCTAAGCAAGCATAATACGTGGTCATGCGCTAATGTCCTCGCGGGAGTCACCTGCAATCTATGGCGTCTGAACGCCAGACCCTGAATACGGCAATCAAACTCCTTACCGGTTATGCCGGTAATCTAGGGCATCTAGGACACCGACCCTGACCAGCTAGCACACTAAACTCCTCACCGATTAAGTCGGTATTCTAGTGGCTTATTTCAGCCGGGTCCCTAACCACACACACGCATGACCACACTGGCGCATAGCATACAATGGTTGATATTAGCGCATGGCGGCCCAGCCATGCTACCTTTTTATAGCAACAGCCACAGGACCTTCCAGGAACAAGGACCAATGAGAACCTGTTCAGAAGACTAGTAGTAACAGGGCCTTCCTGGCGGGCCAATAGGAGCCGCTGCAGTACCTGAGCATGTGACCCCTGATCTCCAATGAGAGATCTCACTCTGGGCACGCTCAGAAGAGAAAATGCAGGACTTTATCCCAAAGACGTCTGCTCCAGAACTGGCTATAATAGCAGTTTCAGGAAAGGCAGCAGCAAGTCACTGCCCAGTAGAGGAGTGGGCAAGACGCCTGGAACGACGTCTCTGCTGAGCAGGCTCCACTGCGGCCGGAGATGAATGGGAGACCGCAGCGGCACTGGTTCGAGACTCCCCTTGTGCAGGAGTGGGAACTCGAACCCTAACATATACCTTGCCTGGCTTACACCTTGAACCAGGTGGTGCAGTGCTTCATAAATAATTATCCGGAGTTACCAGCCGTGCTCACTGCTCCATAAGGTGCGAAGACTGTGCTCGCACATCCGTCGCTCGCCCGTAGACTCCAGTCGTATGCAGAGGCTGCAGCGATCGCTCCACCTCCCCAAGCACTGCCTAATCATAGACGTTGCAACAAGGTGGAACTCCACCATGCACATGGTTGAGAGGCTGTGCAAACTGAGGCAGGCTGTAATGCATTTGTGGGGGGATCCACAGGCAGTTAGTTTGAGGGCGGACATGGAGTTGTCGGGTGTGCAGTGGTCAAAGCTGAAAGACCTCTGTAAAGTCCTTCAGTGTTTTGAGGAATGCACACGGCTGGTAAGCGCAGACGACTCCATCATAAGCGTGAGCATCCCACTTATGCGTCTGCTCATGCAAACTTTGACACACATTAAGGATCAGGCGTCTGCAGCGGAGGAGTGAAGCCTCCATGACAGTTAGGCATTGTCTGCTCAGAGAACTGTCCTGGATGAGGTGGAGGAAGAAGAGGAAGAGGAGAAGGATGAGGATGAGGGGGATGATTATTTTGGGGAGGATGATACTTCTCAGGGGGCAAGAGAAAATGTTGGCTTGCCAAGGTCAGGTACAGGGTTTGTGCATGAATGGAGGGATGTGGATTTGGCAGAAAGTGCTCCTCCACCCACCACTGGCAGTGCATCATTGACACCTGGAACATTGGCCCACATGTGTGATTATGTCTTGCGGATCCTAAAAAGGGACCCCCGCATTGCCTAAATTATGAAGGATGACGACTACTGGTTGGCCAGTATCCTTGATCCACGCTATAAAGGTAAATTACAGAACATCATGCCACAGGAGAACCTACAGCTAATATTGGCGAACAAACAAGCAACTCTGGTAAACCGTTTGTTAGAGGCATTCCCAGCACACAGCAGCGGTGCAAGTTCTGCAACGAGCCATAATGGGCCAAATGGAAGAGGTGTTCGTGGTGCACACAGCCGAAGTGGCGTTGGAGACAGGGGTTTCATGAATATGTTGTGGTCTGATTTCTCGAGTACCGCTCACACGACTGGTAATACTGAACCGATTGCAACAGACAGGAGACAACAGTTGTCAACTATGGTTCAAAATTACTTCTCCTCCCCTATCGATGTTCTCCCTCACAGTTCATTCCCCTTTGACTACTGGGCCTGTAACCTGGACACCTGGCCTGAATTGGCACAATATGCCTTGCAGGAGCTCGCTTGCCCTGCTGGTAGTGTGCTATCAGAAAGAGTCTTCAGTGCTGCAGGATCAATCCTGACAGAAAGAAGGACCCGGCTGTCGACCCAAAATGTTGATGATCTCACCTTCATTAAAATGAACCATGCCTGGGTTTCAAAGGATTTTGTACCAACTTCCCCTGATGACACATAGGTTGCCAGCAAAATGGCTTTCTTTGTCCTCCTCTTCCTCTGACTTCTCCAATTCCTCGATTTGCAGCTGCTGAATGTCCAGCTTACACCTCAACATAAGCCAGTTTTTCCACATCCCTAACTGGGCTATAGCCCCCCCAGTGCCGGCGTCAGCACCTGGCGCACCCGGGCAAGTGCTGGTGCCCTGAGCAGGTGGGGGGCTCACTCGCCATCAGAGACTCCGGCGTACTATGAGGGGCCCTGTGCCAGTTCCCGGCGCCCACAAGTGTGCCCCCCCTGCTAGCTCAGGGCCCCAGCACTTGCAATACTTACCTCTCCCTGCTCCACCGCTGTGACGTCTTCCGCGTTTCCTGACAGTGACATTCAGGTCAGAGAGCGCGATGATGTCACGTCTGTGTGTCCTCTGCCTGCACAGTCACAGTGCAGAGAGCTGGAAGATGGCGAAGCAGAGGAGTCCAGAGTAGAGCAGTGCCCAGCGAGGAGAGGTATTTCATTTTTTTAATGGTTGGAGCAATATATGGGGAGCATTATACACTGGAGAATTATACATGGGGCCCATCATACACTTGAGCATCATAGATAGGGCACTGTAGCATCATCCATAGGGTACATCATATACTGGAGCATCATATGGGGCCCATTATATATGGTGCATCATATGGGGCACATTATATATGGAGCATCACATGGAGACCATTATATATGGAGCATTATATATGGGGACCATTATCTTTGGAGCATTATACGGGGTTCATACTACACTGGAGCATCATATATGGGGCCCATCATATACTAGAGCATCATATGGGGTTCATTATTTATGGGGCATCATATAAGGCCCTTTATATATGGAGCATCATATGGAGCACATACAGTATGGGGCCTATTCTGTTTGGAGTATTATATGGAACCCATTCTGTATGGAGCAATATATGGGGCCCATCATATACTGTATGGAGCTTTATATGCGACTCATTATACTGTATGGAGCAATATGTGGGGCTCATTCTACTCTATGGGGACTGTCCTATACTGTATGGCACATTATATGGGGACCATCATATACTGGAGCATTATGTGTAGCTCATCATATACTGTATGGAACATTACATGGGAACAATTCTGTATGGAGCAATATATAGGGCTCATTATTCTGTATGGCACACTATGTGGTGGCCATAATACTGTATGGAGGAATATACTGTCCGGTTTTTGAGCTATTCTAGATTTTAAAATAGATATCAGTCATGTAATGTAAGAAGTGAAGTATTTGTCATTGTACTATACCTATATTTCTGTGCTGTATCGGAGAATTATGAATTTTGGTATGTGTTAAAGGGGCCCACTGACACTCTTTCACCCGGGGCACATGAAAACCTGGAGCCAGCCCTACCCCCCCCACAACTTTAGCCAAATAACCCCCAATTTTCAATACGTAACTATTATTATAAAGTAAATTAAGGTTTCCAAGCTAAAGTAATAAGAATTGATGTCGTTGGCATTGAAATGGGCACTGTAGGTGTTTACTGTTCTCACACTCCCTGCCGACTTTGCTTCCCATTGACTTGCATTGGGTTTCGTGTTTCTGTCGGACTACCGACTTTTCCCGATAGTCGGCCGATTTCGTTCGACTCGACTCGACCCTTTAAAAGGCAAAGTCGCTCATCTCTAATGATTACCTCTAATAAGGTAGTCCACAAAAATGAAGAAATAGAAGTGGTCAAGACCTTTGTTTTTCTTGAGTCCCTCATTAATCACAGTAGTGGTTTGACATCAGAGTTCAAGTGTCAATTAGCACTGGGGCGTGCAGTCATGTTGAGTATGGACCAATTATGACATTCCAAGAATGTCTCAGTCACCGTCAAACAAAGACTGATCACTTTAATTGTTTTTCTAATTGCGACATATAGCTGTGTAACATGGAAAATCATGACTGTGAACGCTGATATACCGTATTTTTCAGATTCTAAGATCCTCCGGATTATAATACACACCCCAAACTTTGAGGAGAAAAATATAGGAAAGATGTGTATCTTCGTACCGTGTTAGCCAGTAGATAGAAAAATATTTAGACTTGAGAGTCCTCAGTGGTTGATACCTTTTAATGGCTTACTGAAAAGATGGTAACAAATTGCAAGCTTTCGAGACTACTCAGGTCTCTTCATCAGGCAAGGACTAAAACAAAAGCTGAAGAATCACATATTTATACACAACACAGCACAGAAATAATGCAATAAGATAAGACAAGTGACGTGAAGCAGAACTGTCATTATGGCAGAGGGATGAACATAAATATTGGAACAGTTCATAGATAAGGAGTGTGAAAGTTTTATTGCCCTTTGATTGGAGTCTGCTATTGTGTTTTGATGCCCCTAGAAGGTCAGAGAAGCAGATTCCTTAATTGATGTAGAAGGACATGAATCCTTGGGATATATTCATTCCAGCACTAAGAGTGTCAAAGGTCATCATGAGCTTATATTCCCAAACCTTTCTATCTCTCTCAGATTTAAAGTTAGATTTTAATACAAGTAATTTCATGTCCATCATGCTATGACCGGGAATACAAAAGTGTTTTGCCACAGGTAGATCCATTCTTTTTTCTCTTATTGTGTGGAGATGGGAATTCATCCTTGTTCTCAGTTTTTGCCCTGTTTCCCCCACATACAGACCCCCAGTTGGACATTTAGTACATATAATTAGGTACACCACATTAGATGTGATGCAGCTGAAAGTACCTTGGATCTTGTAGTCCTGATGGGAGTTGGGGATCTTTATCTTGTCCGTGGTCATTATAAATGGGCAGGTTTTGCATTTCTTCTTGTTGCAAGGAAAGGTTCCTGCAGCTGTTGGGGAGGACAGGGAGCTTCTGACAATGATGCTTCTTAGATTTGGGGGCTGCCTAAAACACAGTAGTGGGGGGTCTGGAAATATGGATTGTAATCGGGCATCTTTTTGTAGTAAAGGTTGTAGTTTCCGTGCAGCTCCCCTTAGCACCTCCAGATTTGGATTGTAGGTGACCACTAGAGGCACCCGGTTATTTTCTTCTTTAGCTTTGTAATCTAGCAGGTGATTCCTTGATATTCTGGTGGCTCTTGTAATTTGGTTTTCAATTGTTCTTGGATGGTAGCCCTGGTTCAAAAAGGTCTTTCTGAGGCGAATAAGGTGTTCATCAAGGAGAAAAATAGGATTTTTTTTTTAATAAAATGGTTTTGCTTCTTATAATCAAGGCATCTTATTGCTTACCGGGGTTGGTGGCTGCGGTTAAGCGGGGTCCCAGGGTCACTGTTGGAGAAGGCAGAAGTGGGGTGATGCTGCAGGCCGCAAACTGGGAGGAGTGGGTGTTCCCATGTGTGCCGCTGAGGGATTCTGGTGCTGCTGCAGTGTCCGATGCTGTTGCGGTGTCCGGTGCTGCTGCTGGTGTCCGGCGCTGTTGTGTGGTGCTACGGGGGTGTCTGGCACTGCAGGGTGTCCGGCGGTGCTGCCTGATGCTGCTGCAGGTGCTCGGTGGTGCTACGGGTGTCTCCCGTGGTGCGGGGGCTCTGCCGACATTTTGTGAAAGGCCAGAGCCCCCCGAAGTTCCATGGTTTCCTTTTGTGCAGTGGACTCCGGTAAAATGGCCCTAGTGGGAAATACACGGTATAAAAAAATGGGGTATGTAAACTTTTGATCACGGTCATTTGGATGTTTTGGGTTGTCATTATGATTTAAAAAGAGAAAACACTGTAGTTTGACAATAAATGGCTTCACCCAACCACTAACCATGAGTGGAGAAAAAGTTTTGGTGTTATCATTCATATTCTCTGAAAAAAGGCCAAGAAAGCAAAACTTCTGCCAGGGTATGTAAACTATTGAGTACAACTGTATGTTCCAAAATGTCTGCTTGAAGGGAAATCAAAGCTTTGGGGTTTTATGCATATACATATGTAATCATATTTGAAAGTTACTTGCAGTGTAAAATAGGTGTAGGGGACAATTAGTGCAGGATATTTAACCTTTTGAGCACAACTGTATATTATTAATGGCATAATTCTGAATAACTGCATCACCAAAATTTCTATCAGTTAAAGTATTTCAGACATAGCAAACTTAAACCAATGAGCAAGCAGTGTAATTCTAATATCGTGGTCTATCTACATTAGGTTGCTCATTGAGTCTATCTGTTAGCAGATGTAAATTATATTGAAACAAAGTAAAACGGCATTATGACCTATATCTGCCTTTCTCCTTTTTGGGGCACGTTTACACATGGTGGTTTTTTAACAATCTTTTGTAGAAATACAGGAAATTTTCTATATGTTTATGTATATCCGTGTGTATATACAGCTGTGCTCAAAAATTTCCATACCCTGGCAGAATTTTTGCTTTCTTGGCCTTTTTCAGAGAATATGAAAAATAACACCAAAACTTTTTCTCCACTCATGGCTTTTAAATCATAATGACAACACAAAACATCCAAATGACCCTGATCAAAAGTTCACATACCCAATTTCTTAATACTGTGTATTGTCACCTCCAACATCAATGACAGCTTGAGTTCTTTTGTGGTAGTTGTGGATGAGGTTTTTTATTTTCTCAGATGGTAAAGCTGCCCACTCTTCTTGGCAAAAAGCCTCCATTTCCTGTAAATTCTTGGGCTGTCTAGCATGAACTGCTGTTAGGGTCTGCGGAACGCACCTAATAGATATAGTAGAGAGGTGCGTTCGCAGCCTGGGGTCCACCGTGCAGGCGAAGCCCGCTGCTAGTAAGATGGCGAAAGTAGCGAACTCTGTTATCCCGCAGAGTCGCTAAAATAAACGCCGTAGCGCGCTGTGGCAGTAAGTGCGATCTCTGTTAATCCCCAGAGCCGCTAACGGGAATGCCACAGCGCTATATGGTGATAAGTGCGAACTCACTTAGCTTCAGTGAGCCGTAAAGTAAAACGCTAGGGCGCTGAACCAGCGTTATAAAGCGAACCCTGTTGCGTCACAGAGCCGCTGAGAAAAAGACTGTGTCCTGTTAGACTCACAGGGATAGACAGATAACTGCTGTGCGGATAGCAGTCCATGATCATGCAGACAGCAACGCAATCAAGCAATCTCCTCACCGGAGAAGCCGGTATTCTAGGGGCTTATTTCAGCCAAGCCCTAACCACGTGCACCCAAATCTCCTCACCGGAGGTGCCGGTATTCTAGGGGCTTATTTCAGCCGAGCCCTAACCACATGCGTACATGATCACACTGGCGCAAAGCACATAATGCAATTGATACTAGCGCATGGCGGCCCAGCCATGCCACCCTTTTATAGTAACAGCTACAGGACCTGCCAGAAACAAGGACCAATGAGAAACTGTTCCAAAACACATGTAGTTTCAGGACCTTCCTGGCGGACCAATAGGAGCTGCTGCAGTACCTGAACATGTGACCCCTGATCTCAAATGAGAGATCTTACCCTGGGCATGCTCAGAAGGGGAGATGCAGGACTTCGTCCCAAAGACGTCTGCTTCAGCACTGGCTATAATAGAAGATCCAGGAAGGGCAGCAGCAAGTCTCTGCACAGTATTGGAATGGGCAAGACGCTGGGACCGACATCTCTGCTGAGCAGGCTCCACTACGGACGGAAATGAATGGGGGACCGCAGTGGGACTGGTTCGAGACTCCCCTTGTGCAGCAGGGGGAACTCGTACCCTAACAACTGCGCACTTGAGATCTCCCCAGAATGGCTCAATGATATTGAGGTCAGGAGACTGAGTTAGCCACTCCAGAACCTTCACTTTGTTCTGCTGTAGCCAATGGCAGTTTGACTTTGCCTTGTGTTTTGGATCGTTGTCATGTTGGAATGTCCAAGAACGTCCCATGCGCAGCTTCTGGGCTGATGAATGCAAATTTGCCTCCAGTATTTGCTGGTAATGTACTTCATTCATCTTTCCTTCAACTTTGACCAAGTTTCCTGTGACTTTGTAGCTCATACAAGCTTTGAGGCTCAAATGCCTCAAAGTATCGCGCCTACAAAACGTAAAACAGTACTTTGTGGCATTTGTACAGTAATGGCTTCCTTCTGGCGACTCAACCATGCAGCCCATTTTTCTTCAAGTGCATCTTGAAACAGCCACACTGATAGTTTTCAGAGTCCAGTATGTCAGCTGATGTTATGTGTGGGTTTTTCTTTTCATCCTGAACAATTTTCCTGGTAGTTGTGGGCGCAATTTTTGTTGGTCTACCTGACCTTGGTTTTGTTTTTACAGAGCCCCTGATTTTCCATTTGTTTATCAAAGTTTTAATGCTGCTGACTGACATCAATTCATTGGATATCTTTTTGTATCACTTTTCTGTTTTATACAGTTCATATACCTTTTCCCATAGATCCATTGACAATTCTTTTGCTTACCCCATGACTCACAATCCAGAAATGTCAGTGGCTGGATGAAAGATGCAATAGTCTGTCAGGATCCCAGAAACTCACTCAGCATTTATACACACACACTGATTACAAGCAAACAGGGCACAGGTGAGGATGTTAACTTTAGTAGCCATTCAAACCCATCTGTGTCAACTTCTGTGCATGTTATCAGGCCAAAAATCACCAGGGTATGTGAACTTTTGATCAGGGTCAGCTGGATGTTTTGGGTTGTCATTTTGATTTAAAAAGAGAAAACACAGTAGTTTGACAATAAATGGTTTCACCCAACCACTAACCATGAGTGGAGAAAAAGTTTTGGTGTTATTATTCATATTCTGTGAAAAATGGCCCCGAAAGCAAAAATTCTGCCGGGGTATGTAAACTTTTGAGCACAACTGTATGTTCCAAAATTTCTGCTTGAAGGGAAATCAAAGCTTTGGGGTTTTATGCATATGCATATGTAATCATATTTGAAAGTTACCTGCAGTGTAAAATAGGTGTAGGGGACAATTAGTGCACGGTCATAAAATGTGGTACTTATCACAGACAAAAATTTCTTAGATGAATATGCAAGAAATGTATGGAGCATTTCAGCCTCATTACCACTTCTAATGTTTCCATGTACATCTTCGGGGTAAAGTTTCTCTGTGAAGAAAGTACTAAACTAAACTGGTGTAGGAGGACTGTTGGCTAGTCAATGCTCCTTTGGAAAAAAGGTATTGAGTTCTTCAAAGAACAAAAAACCTGGATCTCTTGTGCCTCCTATTGGAGGTAGCAACTTTTTAATCAATGTCAACTTTATAATAAGCCTTGCCACATGACTTAAGATAGTCATCCAAATTAGGGTCTTCTTCAACAGCAAAAGACCTCTATCTATGAAGGCGGTTCAGTGTTCTTCATTTTTACAAGTGGTTAATTTGTATAATTATCGAGTGCTATAGGTGAAGGTGCTACATTCCCAACAGGCCAATATGTCGCAACTCTCAAATGTTTTCTTCCAATGAAATAAATTATTTAATAAAAGTATAATATCGATGATATTTTTTAAAGCTATTACTTGTAAGTGATGAAAAATAACCATCTGAAGAATAAAGCTCTTACTTCTTGACATTTGGCTGATTTGACCTTTATATAAGTATTTGGCTTGCAGCATTTTGTCTCTTTATAATGATATTACATCTCACTTAATATTACTACAAAACACAATACAAATTTTTTTCTATTTCACAGTAAGAAATTGTTCAGTATGGCTCTTTAATGATTCCTCAAGTTCATAAAGATGTGTTTCAAACTGGAAGATTTCCCTGCACCACTAAGGTATATGGAAGGTTAAGCTTACTCTTTCATTTTTAGAAGGAGAAAGCATACATCAGTATTTTCAGATTCACACAAAAAGTGAGCACCAGAGGGCAATACTCCTTCACTGTGGAATATGTAGGTGTGTCTGTGACCAAGAGAAAATGTTGCAGATCTAGCTAGACAATGATGAAGCATTTGTCTACAGAGTTTCTGCAATCGTCTCGGTAAAATGATTTTTTGAGAACCCTTCTAGACAATTCTCATCATGTCTAAGTCCCCATTAAATCAAATTAAGATGAAATTTAGCTATCCTTTGTTCTCTTTTTATTATATCTTCATGTGTTCCTTAGAAAATAATAAAATGAGTTAATTTTCCTGCACTTCCACCTCTGCATTACAATGCAGACACTGTTACATCGTCCGAATTGTCTTCCAGAAGTGAAATTAAATTGCTAATTGTTTAAGGAATGGCACAAATACATGGATTATGTGCTGGTTTGTTACACGGAAGCATTCCTAGCATTGCTAATCTACAAGAATATTTTTCCCTTTATTCAAGTCTCTCTCTTTATGACTATCGTATCCTCCCAGATAATGTATAGCATGACGTTCTTACACCTTATAATCATAAACGAACCTTGTAAACAGAAAAACCATATTATGGTTATTCATTTGTAGAAAAACTACCAAAATGTCCATTACCATGAATTACCGATATGTACTTGAGAATCAAAATCAAAAAAGAAAAATTGTTCCATAGAGTAATACATTAGGTATATTAAGCCTTAAGATGTAAGTGTTAGTCTTTGAGGTGATAGCCAATCTTTTGAAGCAGGTAATATTAATTACTACGTTTTGTATGTATTCTGCTGGCTGGAGTCTGGGAACAAATATGGAAGGTTGCATACTAGTCACATAAGTCCATTGTAGATCCTTTATTGGAGCCTTCAGCCACGTTACTAAAATCATCTTTCCTATTATTTTTCAGAAAGACAGAAGACTATTGTTTAAAGTCACGTGGGGATTTTGTAGTATGAAATAATGATATGGCTATATAAATGGATAATCTATCAATCATCATGGTTTATGCTTTTTACAACAAATAGCGTAAAATGGACATTCATCTCCAACACATTGTGAAAGCAATAAGGTACTTAGAAGAGCTGTCAACAACACTCCTTTAAATTTGAGAAGATCTGCTGGTTTTTTAACGTCATGGAAGCTTGTTGCCATGGCAGTAACATTCGAGCAGCTTATTGCTGTAACATCTTATAAAGCCTCTTGAAAGCAAGATCGAGTCTTGATTAGAGACAAGAAGCAGCATGTCTTCAGTGCTTTTTGAGATTTAGCTCTAGATTTTGTCTTTTGAAAAGTATGGTGAAATACATCATAGCCATGGAGAATGAGATTGTCCCTGGATCTTTGGACTGCCCACTATATATATATATATGTTTTCCAAGTTTATAATATTAACAAAATGGCAGATATTTTTGCAATTTGTAATACTTGATACAAATGCTAGTGACATGATCAATGTGTATCATGCTGTGAATGGGTGTTAATATTAGAGAAAAGAAAAGCTTTTTAATTTGTTCCTGAAATATACACACTTGTCGGTAGGCTGTTTCTGGTATTTAAAGTGATTTCTAGTCAAGTGAGCAGCTGCTATGACTTACACAGTCCATAGATAGAAGTGACCCTATTTTGGAAAAAAATGCATTTTTATCTAACCTTTAAAAACTCTTGTAACAATAACTGTTATTTTAAATAATCATATTCCTTCTTCCCGAGACAAGAAAAAGCGAAAAGTGACAATGCACACAATTTATGGTAAAATGTCAACGACTATTCTAGCTAAACCTGCAGTAGTGTTTACTTTAAAATGATAAAAAACATTTCTATAGAGACGTTTTTGGTTCTTTCCTGTTTTCTTGAACATGTCTGGTGTTTTTTTCTCCAGGAAACCTGCAATGCAGTACAAGGAGAGATTTAAATATTTCCAGAGTGACTGTAGTCATCATTTGCATTCCACTGACTCAATGAAAGCTGAAACATCTAAGCAGAAATGCAGAAGATAAAAGAGAAACCATTAATCCAAGTAAGATTACTGGCACAGTATCTTGATCCTGCATTCTCCCTTAAATGAGACAAAGATCTTTGTGTTTGCATCCCTCCGGCTCTGCCCAGAAAAATAAGTAATATAGTCTTGTAGGAGTGGAAGATTTTAAAGGCACAAAATATTGACAGCAAACTCAATACATCTTCATTGTATGATATAAAGCTCATTGTTTCAAACAAAAGAATTTTTTTTAAATACTGTTGGCTTGTAAAATGATAAATGACTATCCTATCCCACTAATGTGAAGCATGATACTACAAGTTCATAAGAACAACATAATTAAATAACTATATTTTTTTAACCTTGTAAAAATTAAAACTGCTAGATCAGTATTTATACCACTAAAGTATCTAAACAAAATGTTAATTATGGTGACCATAAATCACATATATATACACTTAGAAATCAGAATAGAATGAACAATTGTTATTCATTGGAGTAAGTATATTAATCTTTAAGACGTTAGTTTTAGTCAGTGAGGTCATACTAACCTTTTCAAATAACCTTGGGCCACCAAGGCCTTTTAGGTTAAATACTAAAGTCAATGTAAAATGATTCATAGGCCCTGGTTCATTGAGCACATAAGTAATCTGGAATCGCTGGCCAGAAGCTCTGAGAACCGCCTCATAGCTGATTACCTCCACAGCTCTTCTTATGATTAGTTAGTAACGATGACATCATGTCACAATGATTACATTACAGTAGACCTGCTAATCAACACAAGAGCCACAGATGCCAGAAGGTAGGAGATGATTCTCAGGGCTCAAGTCTAGTGGCCACTGATTACTGACGTGGCCAATGGATTGGGTCTTGCGAATTGATTCGTACCAACTCTACTATTTAGAGGAAAACATTGTCCATGTTTTTCTAAATGGAAATTATATCCAAAAGATGAGGTATAAGAGTTTATACCATTCAAATATTGAGTATTACCTCAAATATAAAATACGCAGTCTTAGTTTCTTCATAGGAAACTTACCTAGATTCCAGAGTCAAATTACTTGGAATTGTATCACTTGTAAGGTCTTTAATGTCTAATAGATTTATTAAACCATAGTAGCATAATCATGATAGAGCCAGAAAGACATAAAAGTAAAACCCAATTCCAATAAAGTTGGTACGCTGTGTAAAATGTAAAAAAAAACAAGAATGCAATAATTTGATAATGGACATATTGTATTCATAGCAGAACATAGAATGCAGATCAGAAGATAAAATACATTTTTCCATTTCATTTGAAAAAATTAATTCATTTTGAAATTTTAGCAGCAGCACATCTCAATAAGTTTGGACAGCGGCATGTTTACCATTATGTAGCATCCCATCTTATTTTTACAACAGTCTGGGAAGTAAGGAGAACCAGTGCTAGAGTTTTGGGAGAGGAATTTTGACCTGGGAATTCTTTACTGAGTTCATAATGAGACAAATGTTTTCTATTGTTGAAAGCTCTGGACTGCAGGCTGCCACTTTATTATCCAAACTCTTCTTCTATGAAGCCAAGCTATTGTGATGGATGCTGTGTGTGGGTTAGTATTGTCTTAATGAAATATGAAAGGCTTTCCTTGAAGTAGATGTTGTCTGCATGGGATCATATGTTGTTCAAAAATCTATAAAATGCTTAACATTGAAAGTGCCTTTCAAAATAGGCACTAATGCATAGGCACTAATGCAACCCCATAGGATCAGAGATGCAGGTCTTTTGAACCCGTGACCTGAAAACAAACTGGATGGTCCCTCTTCTCTTGAGTCTACAGGAGGTTCGTGGTTTCCAGAAAGAATTTCAAATTTTGATTCATCTGATCACAGGATAGTTCTCCATTTTGTCTCAATACATTTCAAATTAGCTTTGTCCCAGAGAAGACGGCAGCGTTTTGGATTGTGTTGCTATATTCCAACTTCTTTGTATGATAGATCTTTAATTTGCATTTATGGATTGCATGGTAAACTATGTTCACAGACAATGATTTCTGGATGTATTCCTGAGTGTTATGTTTCGGTAGCTGAGGAGAAACTGCAAAAAATAGCCAAAGTAGCAATACACCAGAGAGTCTGGAAACTATTTGATTGCAGTAACCTAAACTAACCCCCACACTAGAAGTAGCCGTGGAGTGTACCTACGGTGATACTAGACGCCTTGTCACAGCCGGAGAGATAGCTACACCTAAAGGCAGAAAGATGAATGCTATCTGCCCCGGAACAGAATCCCCAAAGAATTAGGAAGCCCCCGAACATGTAATGGCGGTTAGACAAGAAGAAAACACGAACACAGACAGAAATAGAATGAAAAGTATAGGAAAGAATTCTGACTGCAACCCAAAAAAACCCTGACAAAAATACCAACACTTCTGATTAACAAAAACCTGAGATCACACGATCTCTACCACCTAAATCAGATCTCTGGTGTAACACACAGCAACACAGCAAATAAAAAGTGACAAAGGAACAAAGCAAAAATGCAAACACACAATGAGCACAATTGCAGCGCCAAGACCCCAAAAGTGGACCAGGCTGCAGTCCACTGCAAGCAGCAAACCAGCAGTGAAAATCCAATAGAGGAAAAAAAAGCAAAACACTCATCTGAATGAGAGCAGGAAAGCAAGGTGTGCTCCAAGCAAGAGCAGGAGGAACAATTGATTACGGCAAGGCTGCTGGGAACTCAGGCCATTCAGTAATTAGTTCATTACCACCGGAGGGAGCCCCAGCTCAGAAGTCGCCTCCAAGGTATTCACAACAGTACCCCCCCTTGAGGAGGGGTCACCGAACCCTCACCTGCGCAACCAGGCCGATCAGGATGAGCTCGATGATAGGCACGGATAAGTCTCCCAGCATGGATGTTCGAAGCAAACACCCAAGAATTGTCCTCCTGACCATAATCTCTCCACTTAACCAAATACTGGAGTTTCCGTCTAGAAAAACGAGAATCCAATATTTTCTCAACCACATACTCCAAATTGCCCTCAACCAAAACAGGATCAGGAGGCGCAGCCATAGGAACCACTGGCTCGATAAACCTTTTCAATAAGGACTTGTGGAACACGTTATGGATCTTAAATGTCCCTGGAAGAAGCAAACGGAAGGAAACAGGATTAATAATTTCCATGATCTTATAAGGTCCAATGAACCTTGGCTTAAATTTTGGAGATGCAACCTTCATAGGGATATTTTTGAAGATAACCAAACCAAGTCCCCCACTTTAAAACGAGGACAATCAGTCCTATGCCTGTTGGCAAACCGCTGGGCCTTCTCTTGAGAGAGAGACAACCTCTCCACTACCTGGTCCCAAATCTGCTGCATACGCTGCACAATAGAGTCATCCCCCGGACAGACAGAAGCCTCCGCCTGTCCTGAAGAAAATCGAGGGTGAAACCCAGAATTGCAAAAAAATGGAAACATCAAGGTGGCAGAGCTAGCCCTATTATTAAAAGCAAACTCAGCCAAAGGCAAAAAAGAGGCCCAGTCATCTTGATCAGCAGACACAAAACATCTCAAATAAGTCTCCAAGGTTTGGTTTGTTCTCTCGGTTTGTCCATTGGTCTGAGGGTGAAATGCAGAGGAGAAAGATAACTGAACACCAAGTTTAGAACAAAATGTCCTCCAAAATCTGGAAACAAACTGGACTCCTCTGTCAGACACAATATTCTCAGGAATGCCATGTAACCGAACCACGTGCTGAAAGAACAAAGGCACCAATTCGGAGGAGGAAGGCAACTTAGTAATGGCACAAGATGTATCATCTTGGAAAACCTATCACAGATTACCCAGATAACGGTCATTCTCTGAGAAACAGGGAGGTCGGAAATAAAATCCATAGAAATATGGGTCCATGGCCTCTTGGGTACAGGTAATGGCATTAACAAACCACTAGAACGAGAGCAATGTTTGGAACGAGAGCAAGTCCCACAGGACTGCACAAAGTCCCTGACGTCACGAGACAAAGTAGGCCACCAAAAGGACCGACTTACCAAGTCTCTGGTACAAAAATCCCGGGATGACAAGCCAACGCGGAACAATGAATCTCAGACATCACACTCTTTTTCCACTGGTCTGGGACAAACAATTTCCCAACAGGGCAGCGCTCAGGTTTATCCTCCTGACAACCCTCCAGAGCCAGTCTCAAATTAGGCGAGATAGCGGAAAGAACTACACCATCTTTCAAAATAACAGCAGGATCAGATAACTCAGGAGAATCCGCAAAGAAACTCCTTGAGAGGGCATCCGCCTTAACATTCTTAGTGCCAGGAAGAAAAGAAACCACAAAATTAAAATGTGTGAAAAACAAGGCCCACCTGGCCTGTCTAGGATTAAGTCCCTTGGCTGACTCGAGATAAACCAGGTTCTTATGGTCCGTGAGGACCAACACCTGATGTTTGGCTCCTTCTAGCCAATGTCTCCACTCTTCAAAGGCCCACTTCATGGCCAATAACTCCCAATTACCCACGTCATAGTTACGTTCAGTTGGAGAAAATTTTCGAGAGAAAAAGGCACAAGGGTTACTCTTACAGGTCTCTGGATCCCTTTGGGACAAAACGGCACCTGCCCCAATCTCAGAGGCTTCAACCTCCACCTGAAACGGCAGAGAAACATCAGGCTGCCGTAGATCAGGAGCAGAAATGAATCTCTGCTTAAGTTCCTGAAATGCAGAAACTGCCTCAGGAGGCCAATTCACCACATCGGAACCCTTTTTGGTCAAATCAGTCAATGGTTTAACAATACCTGTGAAATTACCAATAAATTTGCGATAAAAATTGGCAAAACCCAAAAATCTCTGAAGAGCCTTCAATTAAGTAGGTTGAACCCAATCACAGATGGCCTGAACCTTGACCGGGTCCATTTCAATAACAGACGGAGACAAAATGAATCCAAGAAATGAGACCTTCTGTATGCCAAAAAGACACTTTGATCCCTTCACATACAGTGCATTCTCTCTCAAAATCTGGAACACAGTCTGAACATGTTTCACATGAGAGTGCCAGTCGTTGGAAAAAATCAAGATATCATCCAAATAAACAATCAGAAATTTATCCACAAAATCCCTGAAAATATCATTCATGAAGGATTGGAAGACAGAAGGGGCATTAGTAAGCCCAAAAGGCATCACTAGGTACTCAAAATGCCCCTCTGGGGTATTAAATGCAGTCTTCCATTCATCCCCATGCTTAATGCGAATAAGGTTATACGCCCCCCTGAGGTCAAGCTTGGTAAACCAACTAGCACTTTTCACTCTGGAAAATAGGTCAGAAATCAAAGGTAACGGATATTGATATTTAACAGTGATCTTATTCCGGAGGCGATAATCAATACACGGCCTCAATGAACTATCCTTTTTGGCCACAGAGAAAAAAACGGCGCCCAAGGGTGAGGAGGATGGTTTGATATGACCCTTCTCCAATGACTTCTTGATATAAGATTGCATAGCATCGTGTTCAGGTACAGATAAATTAAAAAGGTGACCTTTAGGAAATTTACCACCAGGCACTAACTCAATAGCGCAATTATAGCTCCTGTGAGGAGGTAAGGATGCAGATTTACTTTCACTAAACACATCAGAAAAATCTGTCAAAAAGTCAGGGACATCCTGAGACTGGGGAGAGGCAGAAAAAACAGGAGTGTCAGTATTAACACATTGGCAGCCCCAACTGGTCACAGACACAGATTTCCAATCCAAAACAGGATTATGAGTCTGTAACCAAGGGAAACCCAGTACAATAATGTCATGCAGATTATGCAACACCAGAAATTTGCAACTCTCCTGATGATCTGGTTCAACCCTCATGATCACCTGAGTAGAAAATTGGGGTTTATTCTCCGCCAAAGGGGTAGAATCAATGCCCAGTAAAGGAATAGACTTCCGCAGGGGTATCATGGAAAACCCACAACGTTTGGCAAAGTCAAAATCCATCAGGTTAATAGCTGCTCCTGAATCAACAAAAGCCTGAGCTGAAAATGTGGACAGGGAGCAAATCAGGGTAACAATCAACAGAAATTTAGTCTGAACACTACCCAAGACAACTGAGTGTGTAAAACGTCTTCCCCGCTTAGGGCAGACGGAAATAGCATGGGAAGCATCACCACAGTAGAAACATAACCCATTGCGCTTACGAAACTAATGACGCTGAGCACCAGAAGTCACTCCATCACACTGCATGGGCTCAGGAGCTGGCTCACAAGGCAACACTATCTCACGCATACCTCTGCGCTCCTGCAAACGTCTGTCCATTTGAATAGCCAAAGACATAGAATCATTGAGACCAGAGGGAACAGGGAATCCCACCATAATGTCCTTTACATTTTCTGACAGACCCTTCCGAAAAAGGGCTGCCAAAGCATCATCATTCCATTTGGCCAGGACTGCCCATTTTCGAAATTTCTGACAGTGCAGCTCAGCATCTTCACGACCCTGATTTAATGCCAACAAGGTCTTTTCAGTTTGATCAGTGACATTAGGTTCATCGTACAATAACCCCAGAGCCTGAAAAAATACATCAACATCATTCAAAACAGAATCCCCATGTGTCAGGGAAAAAGCCCAATCCTGAGGGTCGCCGTGCAGCAGAGAGATGACAATTTGAACCTGCTGTGCTGCGTTCCCTGAGGACTTAGGCTTTAAGGCAAAAAACAACTTACAGTTATTTTTGAAATTCAGAAATTTAGACCGATCCCCCAAAAATAAATCTGGCATGGGGATCCTAGGTTCCACAACTGGCAACCTAGCAAGATAGGTAGCAATACTCTGAACCTCAGTGGCAAGCTGCTCCACACGGCCAGACAACTGCGCAAACTCCATTGAGAGAAAAAAAAATTCCTCCTCAGCACCCAGAGAAAAAGAGGGAAAAAAAATGCAACAAACTTTTTCCTCTTTACAATTTTTCCCTTCTGTGAGTACCATATAATTTTCAGTCTGGCCGGTAATACTGTTATGTTTCCCTAGCTGAAGAGAAACTGCAAAAAATAGCCAAAGTAGCAATACACCAGAGAGGCTGGAAACTATTGGATTGCAGTAACCTAAACTAACCGCCACACTAGAAGTAGCCGTGGAGCGCAACTACGGTGATCCTAGACACCTCGTCACAGCCGGAGAGTAGCTACACCTATAGACAGAAAGATGAATGCTATCTGCCCCGGAGCAGAATCCCCAAAGAAATAGGAAGCCCCCCAACATGTAATGGCGGTTAGACAAGAAGAAAACATGGGCACAGACAGAAAATAGAATGATCAAACGCTGGGGCCCAATCTGTCTAGATAGAAAAGTATAGGAAAGAATTCTGACTGCAACCCAAAAAACCCTGACAAAAATACCAACACTTCTGATTAACAAAAAACCTGAGATCATACGATCTCTACCACCTAAATCAGATCTCTGGTGTAACACACAGCAACACAGCAAATAAAAAGTGACAAAGGAACAAAGCAAAAATGCAAACACACAATGAGCACAATTGCAGCGCCAAGACCCCAAAAGGGGACCAGGCTGCAGTCCACTGCAAGCAGCAAACCAGCAGTGAAAACCCAACAGAGGAAAAAAAAAGCAAAACACTTATCTGAATGAGAGCAGGAAAGCAAGGTGTGCTCCAAGCAAGAGCAGGAAGAACAATTGATTACCGGCAAGGCTGCTGGGAACTCAGGTCACTTATATCATACCATTCAGAGCCAGCTGAAGGCCATTTAGTAATTAGTTCATTACCCTCAGCAACCACTGGAGGGAGCCCCAGCTCAGAAGTTGCCTCCAAGGTATTCACAACACCTGAGGCCATGCAGTGATTTGCATCACCGAATCATGCCTGTTTTTAATACAGTGCTATCTAAAGGCCTGTAGGCCACAAACATCCAATATCAACCCTGTACTACCTTTTTTGAGATGTGTTACTGCCATAAATTTCTAAATAACTTAATTTTTCAACTGAAAAGGAAAAAATTGCTAACATTTAACATCTGATCCATGTTCTATGTTACATTGTCAATAAAATATGGCTATAAGAGAATTCCAAATCATGGCAATCTTCTTTTCTTTACATTTTACAGTGCGTCCAAATATTTTAGAATTGGGATTGTAGAATAAGGTCAGTTTGATTACAATATTCTTAAATAACTTCTTGGAAGTATCTCAAATTTTCAGCCTGAAGATATGTCATTTAATTTGCTGTCTATAAACTTATTTAAGCCAGACTGACCAAGTAGATTCTGCCTTACAGCAAAGTGCAAGATTCTGAAAGAACCCCATAACTTCATTACGTGAGCTATATATATTGACATTTTAGAACTTCACTGCAGATTACAGTGTGGACTGACCAAACAGTAGTTATTCTTTTTAGCCAGAATTATTTTTGAAAGAATGACATAGTTCACTTATATTAAGTAAAGAACCTACTTGTTGTCCTACTGTATATATTATAGAAGATATCTATGCAAAAGCCTTCTAAAAGCATCTCTCCAGTATTTTTATTTCAGCGCTGGGGTAGTGCCAGTAATCAAATTCCCTTACCCTAGTATTATACTTACCAGCTTCTTCTTCAGCTGTTCCTGGTGCTATTCCAGTCTCATGCTGTCCTCTTGTCACTGCCTCACCAGAAGTTAAAAGTAACACTCACAAGCTTTTAATGCAAGACAATGAGAGCCTCATTATGGCTTTCATTGATTTACATTGAGTAGTGACTCCTGGTTCGTCCAGCAAACAGTAGAGTGACTGGGCAGGTTACAACGTGCAGAAGATGACTGGAGCGGTGCCAAGAACAGAAGACAGCAGCTGATAAGTACATTACTAAGGGCAGGTAATTTAGATTAGTGAGACCACACCCCCGCGGTAAAATAATAAAACCCATTGGAATGGTGTTTTAATGTTCTAATGTATTGTCCCGCAAAGTCAAGCTCACCCCAACATTGAAGGCAAAGTTGAGTATATTAAGGATAGTTATTCCATTAGTTCCTTTAACAAGAAAACTTTTGAGTGTTATTACAATTTATGTTATAAATACTATGAACTCTATATTAAATGCTATGCTTCATATTAAAGTAGACATTATTATGTGAGCAGATGAATAATATACAAATTATGCTCATGCATATAGTGCTTGGCACTAGACAGATGTTTCATACATTGGTGTTTCTCAAATGTCCTCATTTAGAGGCTCGTTTGAGTTGGCGCTTTAGATTACCTTTTCAGCACAGAAGCTTTCAGTCTGCAGCTGTTCTTCTGATCTAATTCAGCACAATACATATACATATAAAACACTATGAATACAAGATATATTATTAGAATTTCAGCATAACTACATTACGAAACCAGTGGACAATGCTTGCTGGCCTTCTCCAACTCTACAGTCCTGTCTCATCCCAATAAGAAAGTCTATTTCTTTCAATTAAGCTTCCTCCTATAGAACCATTACAATTTTGATAGCTTTCTGGAGACAGATCGTTGTCTGTATGACCTTATCTTTCTGTACCTTGAATTCAGCTATGAATTAAATTGCAGGAAATGATTCACTTTCCAATCATTCTGTTTAAGCTGGCAGAAATCAGAGGCCTCCTGTGAGCTACAACAATGTACGTTGTTATTCATGTGGGACAGGTAAAGATCAGGCATGCTTAGCAAATTGCACCGTTCCTACAAAACTATTCCTGCTTTTCATTAAATGATCGCTTCTTATCTTAGACTGTTCCCATTGTTTTCGTTAACATTCTAATGTTTTCTTCATCATTTGTTTTGCTGCCTGTTTATGCAGGTTTAATGAAAAGGAACAATGGATGAAATGAAATATATAAATAAAAAATAGCATGTGACGCATCTTTGTAAAAATATGTTAACTACTGTAGGAGTCTGTTGTTTTACTTCTGTTCATTTAATTACATGAAAGGAGGGGCAGAATTTTGTTTCTGCTGTAACCTCACGGCTAAGAGCCAGAATGACTTTCATGTTGCTCAAGCCATTCAATTTCTCCTTAAGTAACTGGAAAGCCTAAAGGCATGAAGAATACCGTAGCCCTGTGTGAAACGTTTATTTATGGGTCGTTCTAAGACATTGTTAATTGGACTTTCCTTTCCAGCTTTTATTAATTATCAATCAATTTCTTGCATAACTTTTATTCAATCTGCCATGGAATTCTTAACAATCCATTGACATTTACACAAAATAAGTGAAATACAGAAACAAAAAGAATAAAATGTTAATTGGCACCATGCTTGCTGACTTACTTTACCAAATTAGCCAAAAAGACTGAATGCTCTTAAAGAGGTCAGCTCTCATGACCTGAACTGTTTTAGCAAGCATATGTATTCAATATGGAATAACAATTCTCATAAATCTGGGTGGTGATGTTCCTCTGTAATTCCTCCTGATTTAGGACTAAATCACACTGGGTATCACTACTTTCCTTGTCAAAAAGGTGTGTTCCCTCACATTGGTTGCTCTGATTGGATAACGCTACACCCCCAAAATAATCCCACCCAGTTTTTATTTTTTTTCATACATTTCTAGGAAAAATAATTAAGGAACAATACAAGACAGAGTTAATAAAAAATGTTCCCAAATTATTATTTCTGAAAAAATTCAAGAATTTCTTAAAACAGAGGCATTATTAGAATTGGTGGGTTCTTTTTAAATTCAGTACATATGGACAGCTTAGTTCTGCTGAGTAATTTTCTTTGCACAAGCTTAGAATCACTTGCAATAGCTGTCCACAAAAAAACACTTGAAAGAACTTTGAAGGTGTTTTGTAAAAAAAAAGCACACTTTACTTTATGTACAACATAAAATAATTATGCAGACATTTTATTTAATTGCATTTTCATGTGAGATAGTCCAATTGCATTTAAATATTATTCCATATTCTTTCAAGCAGAGCATAGCTATAGAGACTCCAAAGGGTGAAACCAGTGTCATGCGAACATTTTTTTACAAAGTGACTTTCAATGTAATTTTAAATGCAATATATCTTCTAACTATAGCATGTATTGACTAAATCAATAGCACAGCACTGGGATGTCATGGCACAAAAAAGAGTACTTCAACACAAATTTTGACTTGGTCAATGACTTGTGCAATTCTATCTAGGACTGGATATATGTACAGTGGGTACGGAAAGTATTCAGACCCCTTTAAAATTTTCACTATTTGTTTCATTGCAGCCATTTGGTAAATTTAAAAAAGTTAATTTATTTTCTCATTAATGTACACTCTGCACCTCATTTTGACTGAAATAAAAAAGAAATGTAGAAATTTTTGAAAGTTTATTAAAAAAGAAAAACTGAAATATCACATGGTCATAAGTCTTTAGACCCTTTGCTCAGTATTGAGTAGAAGCACCGTTTTGAGCTAGTACAACCATGAGTCTTCTTGCAGATCTTCTCCATTTCTGTCAGATTGGATGGTGACCGTTGGTCGACAGCCATTTTTAGGTCTCTCCAGAGATGTTCAATTGGGTTTAGGTCAAGGCTCTGGCTGGGCCAGTCAAGAATGGTCACAGAGTTGTTCTGAAGCCACTTCTTTGTTATTTTAGCTATGTGCTTATGGTCATTGTCTTGTTGGAAAGTGAACCTTCGACTAAGTCTGAGGTCTAGAGCACTCTGGAAGAGGTTTTCATCCAGGATATCTCTGTACTTGGCCACATTCATGTTTCCTTCAAATGCAACCAGTCATCTTGTCCCTGCAGCTGAAAAACACCCCCATAGCTTGATGCTGCCACCACCATGTTTCACTGTTGTGATTGTATTGGGCAGGTGATGAGCAGTGCCTGGTTTTCTCTGCACATACCGCTTAGAATTATCACCAAAAAGTTCTATCTTTGTCTCATCAGATCAGAGAATCTTATTTTTCATAGTCTGGGTGTCCTTCATGTGCTTTTTAGCAAACTCTATGTGGACTTTTATATGTCTGGCACTGATAAGAGGCTTCCGTCGGGCCACTCTGCCATAAAGGCATGACTGGTGGAGGGCTACAGTGATAGTTGACTTTGTGGATATTTTCCCATCTCCCTACTGCATCTGTGGAGCTCAGCCACAGTGATCTTGGGGTTCTTCTTACCTCTCTTGTTATTGAAACTTGGTTAGGATAAATCTATCCCTGTGTGTGCTGTGGCCATTCCCAATTAGACTGAGTATTTTGCGCGCTCAAGAATGACACTGTAAACCTAAGTGACAGAATAACATTCCATCAATACTGATCGTTTATTGTACATACACGGTTTTATAATTGCATATAAAAGTATTCAGGGTCTGAATACTTATGATCATGTTTTTATTTTTTAATAAATTTGCCAAAATTTCTACATTTCTGTTTTTTTTTCAGTCAAGATGGGGTGCAGAGTATACACTAATGAGGAAAAAATGAACTTTTTTGAATTTACCAAATAGCTGCAATGAAACAAAGAGTGAAAAATGTTAAGGGGTCTGAATGCTTTCCGTACCCACTGTATATACATTGTAATGTCAGTGTGTTAATATACTCACCTACTGCCAACTTCTCCAGTATCCTGTGCTGTTCCATTCTTCTTCTGAATGACATCACCTCTCCTCAAACTCTTGGGTCACACTGCACTCTGCATGATCAAGAAATGGCTTTTACAATATAAGCCCATGGAGCTCCAGAACAAGGTTCCATAGGCTTTCATTGTAAAATAAACTTTCAGCTCATGTATAACACATACAATGACCCTGAGAGTCTTAAGAGTGGTGATGTCACTCAGAAGAGCAGTGGAATAGCGTTAGTACTGGAGAAGACGGTGGTAGTTGAGTATGTTAACACACTGACAGTAAACTACATAAAAATATACATACTCACATGGTCAAAATTGTTGGTACCCCTCGTTTAATGACAGAAAAACCCACAATGGTGACAGAAATAACTTGAATCTGACAAAAGTAATAATAAATAAAAAATCTATGAAAATGAACAAATGAAAGTCAAACATTGCTATTCAACCATGCTTCCACAGAATATAAAAAAAATAAAACTCTTGAAATAGGCCAGGACAGAAATGATGGTACCCTTAACTTAATATTTTGTTGCACAACCTTTTGAGGCAATCACTGCAATCAAGCGTTTCCTGTAACTGTCAAGGAGGCTTCGGCACCTCTCGACAGGTATTTTGGCCCAGTCCTCAAGAGCAAACTACTCCAGTTTTCTCTTGTTTGAAGGTTGCCTTTTCCAGACGGCATGTTTCAGCTCTTTCCAAAAATGCTCAATAGGATTTAGGTCAGCGCTCATAGAAGGCCTGTTCAGAATAGTCCAATGTTTTCCTCTTAGTCATTCTTGGGCGTTTTTAGCTGTGTGTTTTGGGTCATTATCCTGTTGCAAGACCCATGACCTGCGACTGGGACCAAGCTTTCTGACACTGGGCAGCACATTTCTCTGTAGGATTCCTTGATAGTTTTGAGATTTAATTGTACCCTGCATAGATTCTAGACACCCTGTGCCAGATGCAGCAAAGCAGTCCCAGAACATAACAGAGTCTTCTCCTTGTTTCACAGTATGGACAGTGTTCTTTTCTTGATATGCTTCATTTTACCGTCTGTGAACATAGAGCTGTTGTGCCTTGCCAAAAAGTCCCATTTTTGTCTCATCTGTCCATAGGACATTTTCCCAGAAGCTTTGTGGCTTGTCAACATGTAGTTTGGCAAATTCCAGTCTGGCTTTCTTATTATTTTTTTCAACAATAGTGTGGTCCTTGATCGTCTCCCATGAAGTCCACTTTTTCTCATACAACGATGGATGGTGCGATCTGACGCTGATGTTCCTTGAGCTTGAAGTTCACTTTTAATCTGTTTAGAAGTTTTTCTGGGTTCTTTTGTTACCATTTGTATTATCCATCTCTTTGATTTGTCATCAATTTTCCTCCTGCGGCCATGTCCAGGGGGGTTGGCTACAGTCCCATGGAGCTTAAATTTCTGAATAATATGTTCAACTGTAGTCACAGGAACATCAAGCTGCTTGGAGATGATCTTATAACTTTTACCTTTAACATGTTAGTCTATAATTTTCTTTCTTATCTCCTGAGACAACTCTTTCCTTCACTTCCTCTGGTCCATGTTGAGTGTGATACACACCATGTCACCAAACAGCACAGTGACTATTTGTAGCCCTTTATACAGGCACACTCACTGATTCCAAGATTGTAGACACCCGTGATGCTAACTAGTGGACATACCTTGATTTAACATGTCCCTTTTGTCACATTATTTTCAGGGGTACCATCATTTCTGTCCAGGCCTATTTCATGAGTTTTATTTTTTTTAAATTCTGTGGAAGCATGGTTGAAAAGCAATGTCTGACTTTCATTTGTTCATTTTCACAGATTTTTGATTTATTATTACTTTTGCCAGATTCAAGTTATTTCTAGGTCCATTGTGGGTTTTTCTGTCATTAAACAAGGGATACCAACAATTTTGACTACGTGTGTAGATTTAGTTCTTATTCTGCATTATGCATACTACCGGCCAGAGCCTGTGTAGTGGATAAGGCCTCGCTCCATACAAGTGTATGCAGCCAGGCTTCGCCCACTGGATGGCCGCGTCACTAGGCAGGGTGGGGCCTGGCTTCATACAAGCATATGGAGCGAGGCTGTGCTTGCTAGACGTGCTCTCATAAAACTGTTATAATGATTGATATTTGGTCTTTTGAGTAGTAAATTGATGGACTTTTTCTTTGACCTTCTGATCATTGTTATTTTATAATAATCAGCATTATTCTTTCTCTTGTGTTTGTATAAAAAAAGAAAGAACTTTGAATGGGTTAACATGAATAAATTAACTGTACTGTAGCTAATTCTGGAATGCGCATAGATTTTAAATGTCCAAGCAGTTCATACTTTGCATTGAGTTTCTAAATGTCAATGCAGTTTGAGAAGCCTTCACTGCATTGTGAAGCTGTGGGTGTGGATCCGGCTGTGACACTAAGACTTTCCAGATAGAACATAAGCATAGTTTATTACCATGTTTTCCATTATCTTCTTGAAGTGAGGCCAATGTGGTCTGTCAAATAATAAACATAAAAAAAGATTAAAAAAAATACTCTCTTTAATCCATTAGATTGTGGAAAAAATAGTATACCGTGTGCAATGTCCTTTTCTTTCTATTATAATTTAACAAACTTAATACTGATGTGCTTAGTCCTTGTGAGCACATTTAATCAATGTCCTAAATTTCTAATAGTTTCTACTGATATTTGCGTACTGCCTGTGAATTGCAATGGCTCAATGCTTGCTTGTTTGCTTTTTTGAACTCAGCTTGTTAATGGCTTCACTACAGGGTCTGCTCCAGGTTATTATGTCTCAACTTTTTCCATCCATCCTGTTTATTGTGCATTAATAATGGCCCCAGTTACATTTTTGTAATGTTTTCTGTTTCTAGTTTTGTGTATTTTATAAAAAATGTCAAAGATTTTCTATTCCTCGCATTCTGTTATTTTTTCTAGATAACTCCCTATTAACCCACCATGTGTGAACTGACATTAAAAAGGAGAGATGCTGATTTATGTTTTAAAGTTTGTAATTTTATTGTTTTACTTATATAAATTCTCCAATCCCTTATGTTAGAAGAAAATTTACACAGGAGAAAAGAAAACTTAGCAATGTCTTGTGTTAGATGCTGCACATGTACTGTAAATGGAGAGCGCACTATAGTGCCCTCCATGGGCCCCAGACCTTGCCAGCTGCTTAGAGTAGTCCTGACCCCTTTATTCTCTATACCACTATAAAATAAGAAATTAACAATTTCACTACCCTATATCACTAGAAAAAAAGGAAAATGAATAAAAAAATGGTAGTGGCCCCCTTGCTTGTTGACACTGGTCCTTTTTGCTATGTAAAAATAGCGTTGTCCTGATTGGTTAAATCATGTAAAAATGGACATGTTCTCATTTTTATTTTTTGTGGTTTTGTAAACAGCCACATAGACTCTAATGGGTACGTGTTTTTTCCATGAATAACACAAAACAAGTATATGAAAAAAGGACAAGTGATTGAGGACTGATATGGACTTTACTAAGACCATGTTGCACGTTGGATGAACACTATAGCAAAAATTGATCTTTTAAACAAATCATTATAAGCCATGATCACTAGCTAAATGGGTGATTATGCAGAATGTCTGTGAAAACAATCTTGTTAATTTCATAGCAGATATCGATGTGATGTTCACTAAGTTTTGGAAATTGCTAGTTGGAAAAGTTTACATTCGCATTATTGTCTTAATATAACATTAACTTAATTGTAGGACGTTAATGGTGTTTGAAATATGAATGAAGACATTGTGAAAGAGCCACTAAATGTTTCTACTTTTTCACAAATGATCAATCCAGCAATGATTACAGAAGGAATATTTACAGTACGTAAAGCAGAAACACTATAGCTGTCATGGAAATGTATCATTCATATGGAACTCGGGTTGAACTTCTGAATCCTGCAGCTTTCTCTCCATCGGTGCGGAATACTACCGTGAAGTCCAACCTGGGGAAATAGTGAAAATATCTCGTGCCGGAGTACAGACTTTGGATATAGTACCCAGATATCGAGAGAGAGACCCATCTGCCTTCTGTATCTTTGAGTACGTTTACTTTGCGCGGCCGGACTCCATATTTGAAGGACAAATGGTGTATTCGGTCAGAAGGCGATGTGGTCAACAGTTGGCTATTGAGGCCCCGGTAGAGGCAGACCTGGTCAGCACCGTGCCAGAATCTGCAACCCTCGCAGCTCTGGGCTATGCAGAGAAGTGTGGCATTCAGTATGTGGAGGTGCTCTGCAAAAATCGCTATGTCGGTCGAACTTTTATTCAGCCCAATATGAGGCTACGGCAGCTTGGCGTGGCCAAAAAGTTTGGAGTCCTGACTGACAACTTTGTTGGCAAAAGAATAGTGCTGATTGATGACTCCATTGTGCGAGGAAACACCATTTCTCCAATTATTAAACTGCTGAAGGATTCTGGCGCTAAGGAGGTCCACATAAGAGTGGCATCTCCACCAATAAGACATCCCTGTTATATGGGAGTTAACATTCCTACAAAGGAAGAACTGATTGCCAACCGCCCGGAGTTCAGTGACCTGGCAGGGTATATTGGTGCGAACAGTGTGGTTTACCTGTCGGTGGATGGCCTCACATCGGCAGTGCGTGAAGGCATTAAACATTTCAAAGACCAGCAGAACAGATTAAATGGCACGCCCGCCTTCCCCGGTTCTCACAGCCACTGTACGGCGTGCCTTACTGGGGACTATCCAGTGGACCTGGAGTGGTGACGGCTCGTCTGTATACCTCATAGCTGGACTATAGGGTTCACATGGATAAGAAAGTTGGGATTGTTACCCATCGCAACCACTGAGATGTTTGTTTTGTAATGAAGATTACCATTGCCTCCTCTCGCTGTATCGGTTACTGCGGGCCACCACCTTGTCTTGTATGGACCCAATGATTTATTTATTTGTAGCAGAACTGCTGCTACCAGAAGAATCTGCGCTGTTCTCAGTGCTGGAGGGTGGACCGAATATTCAGTGACCCTTTCTAATCCTGTATATTTTACTTTGCTGGACTTTTGTTCTTAGTGTACGGTACGTTGTCACTGAACGTATCTAATGTTTGTTTCTTTTTGTATTCAGTGCATTGTGGTCACGTTCTTTTATTCTGCCGAAGGACTGGAAATAAAGCCCTTTTTTACGTTTATGGGTTAATTCTAACATGAATCTGCATTTGATGGGGGAAGAAGGAAAATCTGCTCTTATCCGGAAATTAAACCGGTTTACAGGAAAGTCTGTACTTGACCATGTCTGTACTCGGCTGCACGGTGGCTCAGTGGATAGCACTGCAGCCTTGAAGCGCTGGAGTCCTGGGTTCGAATTCCACCAAGGACAACATCTGCAAGGAGTTTGTATGTTCTCCCCGTGTTTGGGTGGGTTTTCTCCGGGCACTCCGGTTTCCTCCCACACTCCAAAAAACATACTGATAGGGAATCTAGATTGTGAGCTCCATCTGGGACAGTGACTATAATGTGTGCAAATTGTAAAGCGCTGCGGAATATGTTAGCGCTATATAAAAATAAAGATTATTATTATTAAGGAAGCATTAAACAATAGTCTGGGTTTGGTTTCCCAGGCATCATGAGATCAAGGACTAAAGCAAGCTGAGCGCTCATATTATACTCCAGACTCGGCCATATGGACATTGGCTTTCACAAAACTATTTCTTGAATTGTGCAAGAACAGATGGCAGCTCTTCAGAAGGTTTCAAATCAACTGAAATTAGAATGAAATCTCAGACTGTTTCAGATTATCATAACATGATTTCCAGCCACAAAATATTTGGAACGATAACAAGAATAAAAATGATATGGGTATATTTTTTATTTTCCAGCAGTCATAATTGCAGTACTTCATAGATCTAGATTAATAAATTCAGATAAAATAACTCAACAGGCTAAAAGACTATCAAATTCTAAATTTGATGTCACAGTTAAATTTACATAAGTATTTCAAACATATTTAATATATCATACATTTGTATAAAACTTTTAGAACTGTATCAGCTTGATGTTATGACTCTACTTCTAACAGTTTTTCAGCCTTTCCAACATAAATGTGATACGTGTCAATAGTCAGGGGCCTCGGTTTCAATAAGACCATATTTTGTTCCATCTAAATATGCCTATTTGTCTTACCACACAAAAAAAGTAATAATATGAATGATAACCTTCATGTCTGTAGTGCCAAAGTATTCAACAGCACTTTCTAATTCAGAGGAGCAACAAACTCTTCAAACAAGAGTTAAACCAATATATAGACCTCTGTAAAGTAGTTAAAGTGATCCCAAACATGGATATACAAATAGCCTCTTCAGAGAGGAAGAGGGATGGGACTCTACTGCCAACTAGACTCACACCAAAGCTAGAGTCCTATTCTTCTATGAAGAGGCTTTTTCTATATTTAAATATTTTAGAGGTGAGTTGCACATCCTCTAAGTCTCCCTATGCCAACTTGGTGGTCCACACAAGGATAAACTTTACCCCTTAGATTAGCTAACAAATATGTTTATGAATTTGTATTAATATTTATATCTTCCATAAAATATTCTTTTATTTCAAATTTGTGTTGTTCTCTATTCTCTATTCAAAGTGTATCAATAAACTGACAACTAGCTATCCAAAAAAAGAAAAATCCATGGGAAAACATTAATAAACTTTATTATATACAGTACAGACCAAAAGTTTGGACACACCTTCTCATTTAAACATTTTTCTGTATTTTATGACTATGAAAATTGTACATTCACACTGAAGGCATCAAAGCTATGAATTAACACATGTGGAATTATATACTTCCATTATAATAATAATTACATAATGGTCTTCCAACAATCTTGAAGGAGTTCCCAGAGATGCTTAGTACTTGTTGGCCCTTTTGCCTTCACTCTGCTGGCCAGCTCACCCCAAACCATCTCGATTGGGTTCAGGTCTGGTGACTGTGAAGGCCAGGTCATAGAATCATAGAATCATAGATTCTATGATTCTATGACCTGGCCTTCACAGTCACCAGACCTGAACCCAATGATTCTATGATTCTATGATTCTATGATTCTATGAACCAAAGATCTCAAATTCTGACTCATCAGACCAAAGCATAGATTTCCACTGGTCTAATGTCCATTGCTTGTGTTCTTTAGCCTAAACAAGTCTCTTCTGCTTGCTGCCTGTCCTTAGCAGTGGTTTCCTAGCAGCTATTTTACCATGAAGGCCTGCTGCACAAAGTCTCTTCTTAACAGTTGTTGTAGAGATGTGTCTGCTGCTAGAACTCTGTGTGGTATTGACCTGGTCTCTAATCTGAGCTGCTGTAAACCTGCAATTTCTGAGGCTGGTGACTCGGATAAACTTATCCTCAGAAGCAGAGGTGACTCTTGGTCTTCCTTTCCTGGGGCGGTCCTCATGTGAGCCAGTTTCTTTGTAGCACTTGATGGTTTTTGCAACTGCACTTGGGGACACTTGCAAAGTTTTCCCAATTTTTCGGACTGACTGACATTAGCCACTAGTTTTTCTTTACTTAGCTGCTTTTTTCTTGCCATAATACAAATTCTAACAGTCTATTCAGTAGGACTATCAGCTGTGTATCTACCAGACCTCTGCACAACACAACTGATGGTCCCAACCCCATTTATAAGGCCAGAAATCCCACTTATTAAACCTGACAGGGCACACCTGTGAAGTGAAAACCATTTCTGGTGACTACCTCTTGAAGCTCATCAAGAGAATGCCAAGAGTGTGCAAAGCAGTCATCAAAGCAAAAGGTGGCTACTTTGAAGAACCCGGAATATAAGACATATTTTCAGTTGATACACACTTTTTGTTAAGTATATAATTCCACATGTGTTAATTCATAGTTTTGATGCCTTTAGTGTGAATTTACAATTTTCATAGTCATGAAAATACAGAAAAATCTTTAAATGAGGTGTGTCCAAACTTTTGGTCTGTACTGTACATCGATTGAACATGAGGATGGTTTAAGGGCATCAAGGTTTTTTTTTCTATGAGCATAATTGAATCCAATTTGTCCAACTTTCTTATGGAAGCATTGGAGTTCACACTCTCACAATTTCTTTATTTTTAATGAGACCCTCTACCTACAACCCCAGGGACCTGCTAGGGGTCGACCTTTTCACCCTCATTTGCAAGCCTTTTCTTGGGGCTGTGGGAGAGGGAACTCTTCCTAACCAATTCTGTACGCCAGACCGAAAAAGTCCTCATGAGGTCGAGGTTCATTGACGACATCTTTATGATTTGGCAGGAATTGAGCAAGACTTTAAGATGTTTGTGCAAGATCTCACTAACAACTCTCTCAACATCAAGCTAACAAGCCACTTCAGTCAGGTAAGCATGGACTTTCTTGAACTATTCATTTATAAGGGCAAGAGTAAATTATTGCAAGCAAAAACTTTTCAAAAGGAAACAGCAGTCAATACCCTACTCTATTCACAGTTGTCATATCCATGTCCTTTGATTAACAACATTAACATTCCAGCTAGACAGATTCTGAGATAGTTTATGTTCTAAAGATTTTTTTTGAACAGGCACTTGAAATCTCCCTCAGATTTCCTGAAAGGGCATATATCAGAAGAACAATTAGGAAAGCATTTAAAAAGAGCACATGAGACCCCAAGAGAAGTTCTTTTTAAACCAAAACAGCAAACTTCTACGAACCAAGAGGGGAGATTCATATCACAGTATAATGAGAATTGGATTTTAATGAGGGAAGCCCTTAGAAAGTATTGGCCCATTTTATCCACCGACTCTGTTCTTAGAGAATATATAGCGGAATGGAAATCTCATAATCTAAGACATACCCTCATAAGAAGATTTTACCAGGACAACAAGGTTCAAAATGCCATTGGCTGAAGAGGACCTAAATGGGGTTTTATTCTTAGCAGAAAGTGCATAGTATGCCCCAATATGTTGAGGATATCTACTTTCTCTTTCAATGGTGGATAACAGCAATTTAACTTCACCCAACATATCACATGTGAAACTGAAGGGGTCTTGCCTGTCCATGCAAATTGATGTACATCAGGCTGACAACCAGGAAATTAATAACTTGTCTTCATGAACAAGTTCTGGATATTATCAATGCCCACAAAATTAAAGACACAACACAGCTGAA
>JARQOD010000001.1:620618264-620729382 GCA_033576555.1 Oophaga sylvatica | reverse complement strand
CCCAAATCTTGGATCTAAATGTGCAGCTGACAACACTGAGATCCATAGACAATATGGAAAGGAGTCTTCTGCTCACTGAGCAGACGCTCAATGGGATAGATGAGGGGGGGATGCTAGGGTGGAGCTGCAGGACACTGAAGTAGGAAGCTGGGTGACAGTTAGAAAGCGGGGTAGAGGGAAGAGCGCCAGGGAGGCTAGTCCTGATCTGGCACACCCCAATAAGTTTGCAAAGTTGGCAGATGAGGGGGTTGTCAGTACAGGGGTAGCACTGCTGCAGCCAGGCATGTCCTCTGAAAGCCGGGGGAGTGTCTGCTCCAGTAAGGGGGGAATTAGGAGAGCAGGGAAGGCCAGACAGGTGCTGGTAGTGGGGGACTCAATTATTAGGGGAACAGATAGGGCAATCTGTCACAAAGACAGGGATCGTCGAACAGTGTGCTGCCTACCTGGCGCTCGAGTCCGACACATCGCTGATCGGGTTGACAGATTACTGGGAGGGGCTGGTGAGGACCCAGCGGTCATGGTGCACATTGGCACAAATGACAAAGTTAGAGGCAGGTGGAAGGTCCTTAAAGATGATTTCAGGGAATTAGGCTGCAAGCTTAAAGCAAGGACATCCAACGTGGTATTTTCTGAAATACTACCGGTAACCACGTGCCACACCAGAGAGGCAACGGGAGATTAGGGAGGTTAATAAGTGGCTCAAGAATTGGTGTAGGAAGGAGGGGTTTGGGTTCCTGGAGAACTGGGCCGACTTCTCAGTTGGCTACAGGTTCTATGCTAGGGATGGGCTGCACCTCAATGGGGAGGGTGCAGCTGTGCTGGGGGGAAAAATGGCTAGAAGGTTGGAGGAGTCTTTAAACTAGGGACTAGGGGGAGGGTATTCATTTTATAGGAGGGGAAGGCAGTACAGATAGAGACCTGGGCACAAATAATGAAATTGAGGGTGGGGGTGGCATGGGGGGTGGGGTTAGAACAGTTAATAATTTAAGAAAGAATAGAGGTTCAGAGAGATACATAAAGTGCATGTATACTAATGCTAGAAGCCTCACCAACAAAATGGCGGAATTAGAATTAATTTTGTTGGAACATAATTATGACATGGTGGGGATATCTGAGACTTGGCTGGATGAGAGCCACGACTGGGCTGTTAATTTACAGGGCTATAGTCCTGTTTAGAAATGACCGTAAAAATAAGCGAGGTGGGGGTGTGTGTTTATATGTAAAATCATCCTTAAAACCCATCCTGCGTGATATCTGTGAATCGAATGAAGATGTAGAGTCTCTGTGGGTGGAGATTAGGGGAGGGGGGAAAAATAATAAATTATTGATAGGGGTTTGTTATAAGTCTCCTAAAATAATGGAAGCAACAGAGAATATCCTCGTAAAGCAAATAGATGAAGCAGCAACTCAAGGAGAAGTCATTATTATGGGGGACTTCAACTACCCTGAAATACATTGGGGAACAGAAACCTGCAGTTCAGCAAAGGTAATAAGTTTTTTGGCAACTATGAGAGACAATTACCTTTCACAACTAGTTCAGGACCCAACAAGAGGGGGGGGCACTGCTAGACCTAATATTAACCAACAGGCCAGACCGCATATCAAATATAAGGGTTGAGGGTCACTTGAGTAATAGTGATCACAAAATAATAAGCTTTCATGTATCCTTTAATAAGATGTGTAGTCGAGGGGTTACAAGGACACTAAACTTCAGGAAGGCAAATTTCCAACGGATGAGAGATGATCTTGGTGCAATAAACTGGGACGATATCCTGAGACATAAAAATACACAAAGAAAATGGGAGACGTTATTAGTATCCTGAATAGGACCTGTGCACAGTATATACCCTATGGGAATAAACATGCTAGAATTAGGAGGAAACCACTATGGCTAAATAGAGCTGTAAGGGGCGCAATAAGGGACAAAAAGAAAGCGTTTAGGGAATTAAAGCAAGTAGGTAGTGAAGAGGCATTAAATAAATACAGAAGACTGAATAAATTCTGTAAAAAGCAAATCAAGACAGCAAAGATTGAGGCAGAGAGACTCATTGCCAGAGAAAGTAAAAATAATCCCAAAATATTCTTTAACTACATAAATAGCAAGAAACTAAAAAATGATAGTGTTGGTCCCGTTAAAAATAGTCTGGGTGAAATGGTGGATGAGGATGAGGAAAAAGCCAATATGCTAAATGACTTTTTTTCAACTGTATTTACACAAGAAAATCCCATGACAGATAACATGATCAGAGATAAAAAAATTTCTCCATTAAATGTCACATGCTTAACCCAGCAGGAAGTATGGCGGCGTCTAAAAATCACTAAAGTTGACAGATCCCCGGCCCGGATGGGATACACCCCCGAGTACTGCAGGAATTAAGTACAGTTATAGATAGACCATTATTTTTAATCTTTAAAGATTCCATAATAACTGGGTCTGTACCACAGGACTGGCGTATAGCAAATGTGGTGCCAATATTCAAAAAGGGGGCAAAAACTGAACCTGGAAATTATAGGCCAGTGAGCTTAACATCTACTGTGGGTAAAATCCTGGAGGGTTTTTTAAGGGATACTATATTGGAGTATCTGAAGCTGAATAACCTCATGACACAGTATCAGCATGGGTTTACGAGGGACCGTTCTTGTCAGACTAATCTGATAAGCTTTTATGAAGGGGTAAGTTCAGGACTGGACCAAGGAAATGCAGTGGACATGGTGTTCATGGACTTTTCAAAAGCTTTTGATACAGTGCCACACAAAAGGTTGATACATAAAATGAGAACAATGGGGATAGGGGAAAATATGTGTAAGTGGGTTAAGAACTGGCTCATGGATAGGAAACAAAGGGTGGTTATTAATGGAGCACACTCGGACTGGGTCACGGTTAGCAGTGGGGTACCACAGGGGTCAGTATTGGGGCCGCTTCTCTTTAACATATTTATTAATGACCTTGTAGGGGGCATACAGAGTAGTATTTCAATATTTGCAGATGACACTAAACTCTGCAGGGTAATAAATACAGAGGAGGATAATTTTATATTACAGGAGGATTTATGTAAACTAGAAGCTTGGGCTGATAAATGGCAAATGAGCTTTAATGGGGATAAATGTAAGGTCATGCACTTGGGTACAACAAATAAGATGTATAATTATGTGCTTAATTGTAAAACACTGGGCAAAACTGTCATTGAAAAAGACTTGGGTGTATGGGTGGACGACAAACTCACATTTAGTGGCCAATGTCAGGCAGGTGCTGCCAAGGCAAATAAAATAATGGGATGCATTAGACGAGGCATAGATTCTCATGAGGAGAACATAATTTTACCTCTATACAAGTCACTGGTGCGACCACACTTAGAATACTGTGTGCAGTTCTGGTCTCCGGTGTATAAGAAAGACATAGCTGAACTGGAGCGGGTGCAGAGAAGAGCGACCAAGGTTATTAGAGAACTGGGGGTCTGCAATACCAAGACAGGTTATTACACTTGGGGTTATTTAGTTTGGAAAAACGAAGGCTTAGGGGTGATCTTATTACAATGTACAAATATATGAGGGGACAGTACAAAGACCTTTCTAATGATCTTTTTACTCTTAGACCTGTGACGGGGACGAGGGGGCATCCTCTACGTCTGGAGGAAAGAAGGTTTAGCCATAATCACAGATGCAGATTCTTTACTGTAAGAGCAGTGAGACTATGGAACTCTCTGCCGTCTAATGTTGTAATGAGTGATTCCTTACTAAAATTTAAGAGGGGACTGGATGCCTTTCTTGAAAAGTATAATATTACAGGCTATATTCACTAGTTTCCTAGATACAGCGTTGATCCAGGGAGCTAGTCTGATTGCCGTATGTGGAGTCGGGAAGGAATTTTTTCCCCAATGTGAAGCTTACTGTTTGCCACTTGGTTTTTTTTGCCTTCCTCTGGATCAACATGTTAGGGCAGGTTAGGATAGGATATGGGTTGAACTAGATGGACTTAAAGTCTTCCTTCAACCTTAATAACTATGTAACTATGTAACTATGTATATCTTTCCGGAGTAGCACAGAGACTCTCACAGGCTCAGTATGGATAAGACCAGAATATAAAAAGCAGAAAAAGGGTGCCGTATCATAACCGTACAGCTGTATACAGTGTTGGGGTAATTTTAATTCTCCGTATATATTTCAGGAGTAACACACAGACGCTCACAGTCTCAGTATAGATTAGACCAGAATATAAAAGGCAGAAAAACGGTACTGTATCAGAAGCGTACAGCTGTATACAGTGTTGGGGTAAATTTAAATCTCCGTATATATTTCGAGAGCAACACACAGACGCTCACAGGCTCAGTATGGATTAGACCAGGATATAAAAAGCAGTAAAAGGGTACTGTATCAGAAGCGTACAGCTGTATACAGTGTTGGGGTAATTTTAAATATCCGTATATATTTCGAGAGTAGCATACAGACGCTCACAGGCTCAGTATGGATTAGACCAGAATATAAAAAACATAAAAAGGGTACTGTATTAGAAGCGTACAGCTGTATACAGTGTTGGGGTAATTTTAAATCTCTGTTTACATTTCCGGAGTAACACACAGACGCTCACAGGCTCAGTATGGATTAGACCAGAATATAAATACCAGAAAAAGGGTAGTGTATCTGAAACATACAGCTGTATAAACTGTTGGGGTAATTTTAAAACTCCTTTTATATTTCGAGAGTAACACACAGACACTCACAGGCTCAGTGTGGATTAGACCAGAATATAAATAGCAGAAAAAGGGTACTGTATCAGAAGTGTACAGCTGTATACAGTGTTGGGGTAATTTTAAGTCTCCATATATATTTCCTGAGTAACACACAGATGCTCACAGGCTCAGTATGTATTAGACCAGATTATAAAAAGCAGAAAAATGGCACTGTATGAGAAGCGTACAGCTGTATACATTGTTGGGGTACTTTTAAATCTTCGTATATATTGCCGGAGTCTCACACAAACGTTCACATGCTCAGTATGGATTAGACCAGAATAAAAAAAGCAGAAATACGGTACTGTATGAGAAGCGTACAGCTGTATACAGTGTTGGGGTAATTTTAAATCGTCGTTTATATTTCCGGAGTAACACACAGACGCACACAGACTCTGTATGGATTAGACCAGAATACAAAAAGCAGAAAAAGGGTACTGTATCAGAAGCGTACAGCTGTATACAGTGTTGGGGTAATTTTAAATCTCTGTATATATTTCCGGAGTAACACACAGACGTTCACAGGCTCAGTATGGATTAGACCAGATTATAAAAAGCAGAAAAACGGTAGTGTATCAGAAGATGCCAGGTGTATATAGTGTTGGGGTAATTTTAAATCTCTGTCTATATTTCCGGAGTAACACACAGACACTCACAGGCTCAGTATGGATTAGACCAGAATATAAAAATGTTAAAAAGGGTACTTTATCAGAGGATACCAGGTGTATATAGTATAGGTAAAAATTGTAAATCTCCGTATATATTTCCGGAGTCACACACATACGCTCTCAGGCTCAGTGTGGATTATACCAGTATATAAAAAGCAGAAAAAGGGTACTGTATCAGAAGCGTACAGCTGTATACATTGTTGGGGTAATTTTAAATCTCCGTATATATTGCCGGAGTCACACACAGATGCTCACAGGCTCAGTATGGCTTAGACCAGAATATAAACGCAGAAAAAGTGTACTGTAAGAGAAGCATACAGCTGTATACATTGTTGGGGTCATTTTAAATCTCCATCTATATTTCCGGAGTAACACACCGACGCTCACAGGCTCAGTATGGATTTGACCAGAATATAAAAAGCAGAAAAATGGTACTGTATCAGAAGCGTACAGCTGTATGCAGTGTTGGGGTAATTTTAAATCTCCGCATATATTTTGAGAGTAACACACAGATGCTCACAGGCTCAGTATGGTTTAGACCAGAATATAATAAGCATAAAAAGGGTACTGTATCAGAAGATACCAAGTGTATATAGTGTTGGGGTAATTTTAAATCTCCGTTTATATTTCCGGAGTAACACACAGACCCTCACAGGCTCAGTATGAATTAGACCAGAATATAAAAAGCAGAAAAAGGGTACTGTATCAGAAGCGTACAGCTGTATACAGTGTTGGGGTAATTTTAAATCTCCGTATATATTTCCGAAATTACACACAGATGCTCACAGGCTCAGTATGGATTAGACCATAATATAAAAAGCAGAAAAAGGGTACTGTATCAGAAGATACCACGTATATATAGTATAGGGGAAAATTTCAATCTCCGCATATATTTCCGGAGTGACACACAGATAGTCAGCATGTATTTGTCCGTGATACCAGCCGGTAGACAGTAGTGTGTGAGGAGCATACGGCTCTATACTGTGTGGGAAAAAATTAAACCTCGGTAACTGTGCAGAAAAAAATAATAAAAGTATTAATGCTGTGTAAAAAGCAGTCTGCACAGTAGTGTACACACAGCAATACAGCTAGCAGGCAGCTTATTAACCAGCGCTGCTGCACACAAGAAAATCCTCCCCTGTCACTGGCAGGCAGCCTAATAACCAGCGCTGCTGCACACAAGAAAATCCTCCCCTGTCACTACACACTAACTATACAGCACAATTGCTATCAGCACAAAGCACATAAGAACTTCTGTTTCCAGCCCTAACGCTCTCCCTACTGATAAACAGCATCAGCAACCTCTCCCTACTGTTCGTATTGGCAGAAGTAAAATGGCAGTCGGCGGTCAGGGCTTTTATAGACACTATGATGCCCCCCCAAAGCAAGCCAATCACTGCAATGCCCTTCTCTAAGATGGTGGTGGACGCTGCCCATGTCATCTCGTTGCCCACAGTTATGTCCTTGCTCATTGGCTGAAAAAAGGCACCTGCAAGCATTATGGGAAAACCGACTTTGGCGCTCGGGTCGACGACCGCATGGCCGACTTCACGCTATGGTCAGGTTTCTCTCTGCAAAACTCGACTTTAGCGAAAGTCGGCGACTTATGAATCTTACCAACCTGTTTCGCTCAACTCTAATGATTACCACTTTCATTAGTCTCTGCTGTTAAAATTTTTACCTTTTTAATTGTTTTTTATTGCCTGTGCATTTGTACTGAATAAAGATCATTATTGTTTTCCCATGGAGTTTTCCTTTCTTGGCTAGTTTGCTGTGTTATCTAATTCCAAGTTATTATTTTTTGGACCTCATTAGGTTAATAAATTGAGAACTAGGTGTTATTTTTTCCCTTGTCAACAAAGGCATAACACTACATATTCATATAACACTTATGTTTTTACCATAGGAAAGGCTGTGCGGTTGTGCCAAAATGTATTGATGTAAATAAAAAAACCTTACTTATACTTTTTGGATCTCATCCTTTAGAATCATAGAATCATGAATAGTGTTGAGCGATACGATACTGCAAATATCGGGTATCGGCCGATATTAGCTGTATCGGGCTTTCGATTCCGAGTACCGATATTTTCGTCATATCGGATACCGGAATCGGGATTGTCACTGTCACTGTCAGTGTCCGTCGGTCGGGTCTGTCAGGAGTCAGCGGCACTTACCTGGCAGAAGATCTCCGGCGGTCACGGGCTGGACTGCTTCATGGCCGCCATCATCTTTCCCCGGCGGTCACGGGCTGGACTGCTTCATGGCCGCCATCATCTTTCCCCGGCGGTCACATGCAGTTTCTCGCGATAACTGCAGTGACTGCTGGGTAATCCCGGCCGTAAAGCAGTCAGTCCAATGACGTCACCGCCGGGGAAGCAGGTAATCAGCTGTGCTGCGTTGCGATGACAGGCTCTGCCTGTCATTGCGATGTAGCAGAGCTGGATCGTCGTGGGACTGTCGTTACTATGGACTGCGTCGGACAGGTGGTATACTGTTGGTTTGTTTTTTTTCTTTTTTTACAGGAGATCGATGGCGTCGCAGGAATGAGTGTATAATAAAATTAATGAAAACTGTGTTGTCTCTTTTATTTCATTAAAAGACTTTTTTCTTGCTTTGTCTTTTTTTTATACATTTAATAACTTTGGGATTAATAATGGATCGGTGTCTTATTGACACCTCTCCATTATTAACCGGGCTTATTGTCACCGTGCAATCAACGGTGACATTAACCCCTTATTACCCCACTTGCCACCGCTACAGGGCAGTGGGAAGAGCCGGGTAAAGTGCCACAATTGGCACATCTTTTGATGCGCCAAATGTGGGGCTGCTGTAGCCTGGTATTATCAGGCTGTTGAGGGCCAAAATCCATGGGCCTTGACAGTCTTTTAATACCAGGCCGCAGCAGTCTGCATTTTACTTGGCTGGTTAACAAAAATAGGGGGACCCCTACGCCGTTTTTTTTTCGAGGGGATCCCCTATTTTTGTTAACCAGCCAAGCTAAGCAGACTGCTGTGGCCTGGTATTATCAGGCTTGCAAGGTCCATGGATATTGGATCCTTACCAGCCTGAAAATCCAGGCCTCAGCGGTCTGCTTCATCTGGCTGGTTAACAAAAATAGGGGGGACCCCACGCCATTTTTTATTCGAAGGGAACCCCTATTTTTGTTAATCAGTTCCCTCTGACGTCACTGATTGTGTCCCTAGCTGACCTGAAGTGAAAGTGGAAAGCAATCAATTAAGCTTTCCACTTCCTCTCCTGTCAGCCAGGAGAGGAACTCATTCATTTGGGGGTTTACTGTGAGGCTGCAGCATTAGCTGCGGTCCCTGCAGTAAACATTAACCCTTTCTGAAGGATTACACCGTGGGACCTGACTGTGCATGGGATAGGTAAGAATAATTTTGCTTTTTTATTTTATTTTTATTACAGGAAATGGTTTTTGCAGTCAAATAAAAGATGGTCAAAAACATGTGTCTTTATTTCATTAAAATGATTTTTAATTAAAGTGTGTGTGTTTTATTTTTATTTCATGCAATAGGATTAATAATTGATAGTTGTCTAATTGACAGCTCTCAATTATTAACCTGGCTTAAGGTCACCTTTCAATTGCAATGTGGCTTTAACCCCATATTAACCCATTCGCCACCGCTACAGGGCAATGGGAATAGACGGGCAAAGTGCCAGAAAGGGCGAATCTAATTATAGATTTGTCTTTTCTGGGGTGTCTGGGGGCAGATGTTAGTAGCCAGGGGGGCAAAAATAATGGTCCCTCTCTGGGCTATTATTATCTGCCCCCATTCGCTGGCTTTGTCTGTCTGGTTGCGAAAATAGGGCGGGAGCCCACGCATTTTTTTTAAACAATTTTACACCTCATATATATATATATATATATATATATATATATATGTCATTGAATTTGTGACACATATATATATATTTGTATTTATAGTTCATACACTTCTACATAGTATAATAGCCGCTAATTCAATTGACGGCTTTTGTGAAAATGCAGAACCCGACATGAAATGACACTTGGTGTACATAGGGTTAACCATGTCTTTTCATGTCCTTTGCTATCTGATTTGCACAAACAATTACATCAGTCTATGTGTGCAAAATTTCACACCTGTAGGGGTTAATTAAAGGTGTAAATTCGTAGCAAAAAAGTCCGTTTTTTTACAACGAATTTACACCTTTAATTAACCCCTACAGGTGTGAAATTTTGCACACATAGACTGATGTAATTGTTTGTGCAAATCAGATTGCAAACGACATGAAAAGACATGGTTAACCCTATGTACACCAAGTGTCATTTCATGTCGGGTGCTTCTGTCTTTTCACAGAAGCCGGCTTTACCCGGCAATTGAATCAGAGGATATTTTACTATGTAGAAGTGTATAAACTATACATATATGTATATATATATATATATGTCACAATGACATGTATATATATATATATATATATGTATTCTATGTGTGTATATTTAGTGTTTACAAGGAAATAAAGTTTTTTTTTAGTTGCGATATTTTGTTCCCATAGACTTACATGGGACTTCCGGTATCGGAATCGGATATCGGCGATATTTAGTGATATCGGCGATGCCATTCCGATCCGATATTTTTAGATATCGAGCAGTATCGCTCAACACTAATCATGAATGTTAGCTTTGGAAGGGTCCTTCAAGGTCATCATGTCCAAACACCTGCTCAATATCCATCACCGACAGATGTCTGTCCAACCTCTGTTTGAATAACTCTATTGAAGGAGTACTCACCACCTCACGTGGCAGCCTTTTCAACTCATCAATCACCCTCACTGTCAAAACATTTTTTCTAATATCTAATCTTTGTCTTCTCCTTTTAGTTTCATTCCATTGCTTCTTGTGTTTCCATGTGCAAATGAGAATAAAGATGATCCCTCAACACTATAACATCTGTTCAGATATTTGTAGACATCTATTAAGTCTCCTCTTAGTCTTCTCTTTGGCAAGATAAACTTTCCCAGATCCTTTACCCATTCCTCATGGGACATAGTTTGCAGTACACTCACCATCCTGGCATCTCTTCTCTGAACTTGATTCAGTTTTTTGATGTCTTTTAAAATGTGGTGCCCAGAATTGGACATAGTATTTCAGATAAGGTCTGACCAAGGAGAAGAGGGTGATCATTACTTCACGTGATCTAGACTTAATTCTTCTCTTAATGCATCCCAGAACTGTGTTTGACTTTTTTTTGCTGCTGCATCACACTGATGACTTATGTGCAGTCTGTGATCTATTAATATAACCAAATCTTTTTCACACGTGCTGTTGCTTAGTTCTATTCCTCCCATTTTGCAGTTATAATTTTTGTTTTTCTTACTCAGATATAGAATCTTGCATTTCTCCCTGTTTAATTATTATTATTATTATTATACATTTATATAGCGCCATTTATTCCATGGCGCTTTACAAATAAAAAAAGGGAAAAATATAGACAAGGGACACACAAGTACAGAAGGAGAGAGGACCCTGCCAGCGAGAGCTCACAGTCTGCAGGGATGGGTGAGAATACACTAGGAAAGGGTAGAGCTGGTCGTGCGATGGTTCAGTAGATTGAGGATCATTGCAGGTTGTAGGCTTGTCGGAACAGGTGGGTCTTCAGGTTTTTCTTGAAGGTCTCCGTTGTTGGTGAAAGTCTGATGTTTTGCGGCAGGGAGTTCCAGAGTATGGGGGAAGTCCGGGAGAAGTCTTGTATGCGGTTGTGGGAAGAAGAGATACTGCAAGCCGTGGGATTCTATGAGCTGTCCTAGGCCGAAGGTGTAGATGGAGAAGAGTAGGGGTCCAAGGACTGCGCCTTGAGGAACACCGACAGACAGGGGGCGAGGTGAGGAGGTGGTGTGTGAGAGGGAGACACTAAATGTTCGGTCTGTTAGGTATGATGAGATCCAGGATAGGGCCAAGTCTGTGATGCCAAGAGATGAGAGAATCTGTAGCAGGAGGGAATGGTCCACGGTGTCGAAGGCAGAAGACAGGTCCAGGAGAAAGAGGACAGAGTAGTGTCGCTTGCTCTTGGCGGTTAGCAGGTCGTTAGAGACTTTAGTTAGGGCAGTTTCAGTTGAGTGATGTGGTTGGAAGCCAGATTGTAACCGGTCAAAGAGGGAACAGGAGGAGAGGTGAGAGGACAATGACGCTCTATCAGTCACTGCCCATTGTTCAAGCTTTTTTAGATCCTTTTAAATCCCTTGTCTGTCTTCTCTAGTATTAGCTATCCCTCCAAGCTGTGCATTGTCTGTAAATTTGAAATTTGATTAGGTTATCTGCGGTACTCTTATCTAGATCATTTACAAAGATTTTGAACAAATCTTGTTCCAGGACAGAGTCTTGTGTGTTATGTTAGGTAGCTGAGGAGGACAGGAACAACAGCCGGGCAGCCAAACACCTGAGATGTTGGTAACTAATGGGTTGCAGATTCCTAAACTAACCACACAACTAGAGGTAGCCGTGGAACGTTCCTACGTTGATCCTAGATGCCTCGTCACAGCCTGAGAGATAACTACACCTAAAGGCAGAAAGATGAAAGCTATCTGCCCCGGAGCAGATCCCCAAAGAAAATAGGAAGCCCCCAAACATGTAATGGCGGTTAGACAAGAAGAAAGAACAAACACAGGCAGAAAATAGAATGAGCAAACGCTGGGGCCACAAGCTGACTAAATAGGATAGGACAGGAGAGATTACTTTCTGCAACCCAGAAAATCCTACAAAAATCCAACAATTCTAAATACAAAAATGCTGAGATCACACTATCTCGCCACCCACTAAATCAGATCTCAGTGTGAACAAAACCAAGCCGCAGCCACTGAAAAAACAGGAAAAAGAAAATGAACAAATAACAGTGGCTTCAGATAAACTGAGAGGAGCACAAGCCCCCCGGAGGTAACCTGGCTGACCTCCACAGAAGTGCAGAGAACAATGCAAAAAGCAAGCACAAAAAAATATAAGCAGAAAATATCTTATCTGATAGCAGAAGATGCAGGCAAGACTCAGCAAACTTCCAAATGAACCAGAAACCACAATTGAGACAAGAACAATTGATCACCGGCAACCATCATGGGAGGGAACCGCCCTTATATCAGACCAGTCAGTGAACCCAGATTGCCATTCCCCACTGAAAGGTTCAGTACTGTCTGTAACCACCAGAGGGAGCCTCTGCTCAGAAACCATCTCTAGCACATTCATAACAGTACCCCCCCCTTGAGGAGGGGTCAGCGAACCCTCACTTGTGCAACCAGGCCGATCAGGATGAGCTCGGTGATAGGCACAGATCAGTCTCCTAGCATGGATGTCTGAAGCAAACACCCAAGAATTGTCCTCCTGACCATAACCTCTCCACTTAACCAAATACTGGAGTTTCCGTCTAGAAAAACGAGAATCCAATATTTTCTCAACCACATACTCCAGATTGCCCTCAACCAAAACAGGGTCAGGAGGCACAGCCATAGGAACCACTGGCTCGACAAACCTCTTCAATAAGGACTTGTGGAACACGTTATGGATCTTAAATGTCCCTGGAAGAAGCAAACGGAAGGAAACAGGATTAAGAATCTCCATGATCTTATAAGATCCAATGAACCTAGGCTTAAACTTTGGAGATGCAACCCTCATAGGGATATTTCTTGAGGACAACCAAACCAAGTCCCCCACTTTAAACCGAGGACCATCAGTCCTATGCCGGTTGGCAAACAGTTGGGCCTTCTCCTGAGAGAGAGACAACCTGTCCACTAACTGGTCCCAAATCTGCTGCATTCGCTCCACAACAGAGTCAACACCTGAACAGACAGAAGCCTCCGCCTGTCCCGAAGAAAATCGAGGGTGAAACCCAAAATTGCAGAAAAATGGAGACATTAAGGTGGCAGAGCTAGACCTATTATTAAGAGCAAACTCAGCCAAAGGCAAAAAAGAGACCCAGTCATCTTGATCAGCAGACACAAAACATCTCAAATAAGTCTCCAAGGTCTGGTTTGTTCTCTCGGTTTGTCCATTGGTCTGAGGATGAAAAGCAGAGGAGAAAGATAATTGAACACCAAGTTTAGAACAAAATGTCCTCCAAAATCTGGAAACAAACTGGACTCCTCTGTCAGACACAATGTTCTCCGGAATGCCATGTAACCGAACCATGTGCTGAAGGAACAAAGGCACAAATTCGGAGGAGGAAGGTAACTTAGGTAATGGCACAAGATGTATCATCTTGGAAAACCTATTACAGATTACCCAGATAACGGTCATTCTCTGAGAAACAGGGAGGTCGGAAATAAAATCCATAGAGATATGGGTCCATGGCCTCTTGGGCACAGGTAATGGCATTAACAAACCACTAGAGCGAGAGTAAGGCTTGGAGCGAGAGCAAGTCCCACATGAGTGCACAAATTCCCTGACGTCACAAGACAAAGTAGGCCACCAAAAGGACCAACTCACTAAGTCTCTGGTACCAAAAATCCCGGGATGATCAGCCAACGCGGAACAATGAATCTCAGACTTCACACTCTTCTTCCACTGGTCTGGGACAAACAATATCCCAATAGGGCAGCGCTCAGGTTTATCCTCCTGACACCCTTCCAGAGCCAGTCTCAAATTGGGCGAGATGGCGGAAAGAGCTACACCCTCTTTCAAAATAACAGTAGGATCAGATAACTCAGGAGAGTCCGCAAAGAAACTCCTCGAGAGAGCATCCGCCTTAACATTCTTAGTGCCAGGAAGAAAAGAAACCACAAAATTGAAACGTGTGAAAAACAAGGCCCACCTGGCCTGTCTAGGATTAAGTCGCTTGGCTGATTCCAGATAAACCAGATTCTTATGGTCCGTGAGGACCACCACCTGATGTTTGGCTCCTTGCAGCCAATGTCTCCACTCTTCAAAGGCCCACTTCATGGCCAATAACTCCCGATTACCCACGTCATAATTACGTTCAGTTGGAGAAAATTTTCGAGAGAAAAAGGCACAAGGGTTACTTTTAGAGGTTTCTGGATCTCTTTGGGACAAAACGGCACCTGCCCCAATTTCAGAGGCATCAACCTCCACCTGAAACGGTAGAGAAACATCAGGCTGCCGTAGAACAGGAGCAGAAGTGAATCTCTGCTTAAGTTCCTGAAACGCAGAGACTGCCTCAGGAGGCGAATTCACCACATCAAAACTCTTTTTGGTCAAATCAGTCAATGGTTTAACAATACCGGAGAAATTACCAATAAATTTACGATAAAAATTGGCAAAACCCAAAAATCTCTGAAGAGCCTTTAATGAAGTAGGTTGGACCCAATCACAGATGGCCTGAACCTTGACCGGGTCCATTTCAATAACAGACGGAGACAAAATGAATCCCAGAAATGAGACCTTCTGTACGCCAAAAAGACACTTTGATCCCTTCACATACAGTGCATTCTCTCTCAAAATCTGGAACACAGTCCGAACATGTTTCACATGAGAGTCCCAGTCATTGGAAAAAATCAAGATATCATCCAAATAAACAATCATAAATTTATCCACAAAATCCCTGAAAATATCATTCATGAAGGATTGGAAGACGGAAGGAGCATTAGTGAGCCCAAAGGGCATCACTAGGTTCTCAAAATGCCTCTCTGGAGTATTAAACGCCGTCTTCCATTCATCCCCGTGCTTAATGCGAATAAGGTTATACGCCCCCCTGAGGTCAAGCTTGGTAAACCAACTAGCACTTTTCACCCTGGAAAACAGGTCAGAAATCAAGGGTAACGGATATTGATACTTCACAGTGATCTTATTCAAGAGACGATAATCAATACACGGCCTCAATGAACCATCCTTTTTGGCCACAAAGAAAAAACCGGCACCCAAGGGTGAAGAGGATGGTCTGATATGACCCTTCTCCAATGACTCCTTGATATAAGATCGCATAGCATCGTGTTCAGGTACAGACAAGTTAAAAAGGCGACCTTTAGGAAATTTACCACCAGGCACTAATTCAATAGTGCAATCATAGCTCCTGTGAGGGGCAAGGATGCAGATTTACTTTCACTAAATACTTACGAAAAATCAGTCAAAAAGTCAGGAACATCCTGAGACTGGGGAGAGGCAGAAAAAACAGGAGTGTCGGCATTAACACATTGGCAGCCCCAACTGGTCACAGACACAGATTTCCAATCCAAAAGAGGATTATGAGACTGTAACCAAGGGAAACCTAGTACAATAATGTCATGCAGATTATACAGCACCAGAAATTTGCAACTGTCCTGATGATCTGGTTCAACCCTCATTATCACTTGAGTAGAAAACTGGGGTTTATTCTCTGCCAAAGGGGTAGAATCAATGCCCAGTAGGGGAATAGACTTCCGCAGGGGTATCATGGGAAACCCACAACGTTTGGCAAAGTCAAAATCCATCAGGTTAATAGCTGCTCCTGAATCAACAAAATCCTGAGCAGAAAATGTGGACAGGGAGCAAATCAGGGTAACAGTCAACAGAAATTTAGTCTGAACACTATCCAAGAAAACTGAGCATGCAAAACGTCTTCCCCGCTTAGGGCAGACTGAAATAGCATGAGAGGCGTCACCACAGTAGAAACATAACCCATTGCGCTTTCGAAACTCATGACGCTGTGCCCCAGAAGTCACTCTATCACACTGCATGGGCTCAGAAGCTGGCTCACAAGGCAACACTATCTCACACATACCTCTGCGCTCACGCAAACGTCTGTCAATTTGAATAGCCAATGACATAGAATCATTGAGACCAGAGGGAGCAGGGAATCCCACCATAAAATCCTTTACATCCTCTGACAGCCCCTTCCGAAAAAGGGCTGCCAAAGCATCATCATTCCATTTGGTCAGGACTGCCCACTTTCGGAATTTCTGACAGTACAACTCAGCATCTTCAAGACCCTGATTTAATGCCAACAAGGTTTTTTCAGCTTGATCAGTGACATTAGGTTCATCATACAATAACACCAGAGCCAGAAAAAATGCATCAATATTAGTGTTGAGCAATACGATACTGCAAATATCGGGTATCGGCCGATATTAGCTGTATCGGGCTTTCGATTCAGAGTACCGATATTTTCGTCATATCGGATACCGGAATCGGATTTGTCACTGTCACTGTGAGTGTCCGTCGGTCGGGTCTGTCAGGAGTCAGCGGCACTTACCTGGCAGAAGATCTCCGGCGGTCACGTCCTGGACTGCTTGATGGCCGCCATTATCTTCTCCCTGGCGGTCACATGCAGTTTTTCGCGATAACTGCAGTGACTGCTGGGTAATCTTGGCCGTAAAGCAGTCAGTCCGATGACGTCACCGCCGGGGAAGCAGGTAATCAGCTGTGCTGCGCCGGGATGACAGGCTCTGCCTGCCTGCCTGCCTCTGATGTCATTCTGATGTAGCAGAGCTGGATCGTCGTGGGACACTCGTTACTATGGACTGCGTCGGACAGGTGGTATACTGCTGTTTTTTTTTTTCATTTTTTTACAGGAGATCGATGGCGTCGCAGATGAGACTGTAATAAAAGTAATGAAAACTGTGTTGTTTTTTTTATTAAATTAAAAAACTTTTTTATGAACATTCACCCGTCCGGGTACATCAACAATTTAACTATTTACATACAGGGACCCTGTCCGGGTTATTTATAATTCTTTGGCAGGGGTATTCCAGGTACCACCTGGTACTCTTCTGATGCTTGCCAAACATCCGAGACACCAAGGACCACCAGGACCTGATGACGTCGTGTGGCCTGTACAGTCAAGTCGTGACCCGCTATCTGTGTCTGTGTGGCCACCTCTTTCATCTCCCTCCGGGTCTGGAGCCCTATGTCCCGGACTGAACGAACCCCAGGGGGCCTAACAGGCGCCGGGTACGGGCCAGATATCATTATCATGTCCATAGCTGGGGCTGCTGAGGAGACCACTGAGGGAGGCTGGGAGATTTACATTGTGGGGTGGGCACTTGTGCAGAGGCCTGGATGTGGGAGGCTGAAGGCTCCGAGGGTCTCACAGGTTCCTGACACTCTGGGGACCAGGGTCGCACCTGGTGACATTTAGGGCATACCATCCATTGTAACCCCAGTGTCGGGTGTAAGTTACCAAGTCTCCTGGCAACAGGTCCCTCCCCGGGTGTCCTTCTGGGAGGTGAGTCTCCACGTCCCGCCGGGTCACAAACACTTCTAAATAAAGTCCAGGCTCCTGGATGAAGCCCCAACCAGCTTTCAATTTAAAGCTCCGTACTGCACCCTTACGCCGCGGCTCCCTCACCGTACTTTTATCTTTTCTCATCCGGTCCTTATCTGCCCGGTCCTTCTCGATGTGACGTTGGCGAAGCTTCTGGGATTCGCGCTGCTCCCTTTGTCGCTCGGCTTCTCTCTCCCAACGTCTCCACTCTTCCTCCTGACGCCGGTTGTAATTCTCCTCCACCAGCATCTCCATGTCTCCACCATCAAACTGCAGCTTACGATGTCCGGTTTGCGGCAGCTCTCCTGGTGCCCGACAGTCCTGGCGGCGCTCACCTGCGGAGGAAGCAGCCGGCTCTGGAACAGATGACAGTCGGGGCTCCGGTACAGACAGGTAGACCTCTGGTGCCTGCGCGGCCTCCTCCATGAGGACGGGTGTCGCTTCTTCTGTCTCAGCGACGGGGCAGACAGCGGGATCTGGGGTCCAGCCGGTGCAGCGTTTTTTGCAGGAACGGATGCCTCCACTGCGACAACGTCAACCGGATCACATTGCAAGGGCTGGGATGCCCGCCGGACTCCTCTACTAGAACGGGTGCCTCACCATCCGGTACAGACACTTCAGGTAAGAGGGATTGGCGCCGCTCCAAGTTTAGTTTTAGGGCACGCCAGCTGGCTTCCATCCTGGCGACCTCCTCCCGGTGCCGGGCCAGGCCTCTTAGGGTATCCTCCGCTTCTTGCAGCGTAGGAGGGTTTCCAGGCCGGGTGCCCAACGGTGGTTCCGTGGCGATCGGGGCGCTTCCGTGGGGGGAGAGCTCTGACTGCTCCATCCCTTCACACTTCTGCTCGTGTCCATTAGCCATCTCTGCCAAGTCACATGTGTCATTAGCATCTGGAAAGGGCCCCTCTTTTGTAGTGAGGCGGGACCTTCGTGTTAGTTTCCGCACACTGAGGAGGATGAGGAGGCGGAACTCAAGAGCTGTGGGGCACGATCTTACATTGCAGTACCATTTAGAGTGGTCGGCCATCGTTTTCGCGCCACTGAGTGAGTGTACACCCACGAAGAGCACGCCCTTCTTCTTCACCAGTGCCTCGTCGTGACGCAGATATGGCGGAAAAATGGCAAATACATTCTCTGATGATTTTAGCAATTCTCAAGCACAAAACCAGTTCAATTCAGGCACACAGGACTCGCTTATAGCGAGCTACAGAATCCTGTTCGTGACGCCCAAGTTGAGTCGCACAGAGTCAGAGGTTTTGGGGGTACTCGGCACCGAGCCCGTCGACTTCTATGGGGTATGTCACGGCTTTACCCGGCAATTGAATCAGAGTCTATTTTACTATGTAGAAGTGTATAAACTATAAATATATGTATATATATGTGTCACAATGACATGTATATATATATATATGTATTCTATGTGTGTATATTTTGTGTTTACAACGAAAGAAAGTGTTTTTTTAGTTGCGATATTTTGTTCCCATAGACTTACATGGGACTTCCGGTATCGGAATCGGATATCGACGATATTTAGTGATATCGGTGATACCATTCCGATCCGATATTTTTAGATATCGAGCAGTATCGCTCAACCCTAATCAATATCATTCAAAACAGGATCCCCAGGTGTCAGGGAAAAAGCCCAATCCTGAGGATCGCCGCACAGGAGAGATATGACAATTTGAACCTGCTGTGCTGCATTCCCTGAGGACTTAGGCTTTAAGGCAAAAAACAACTTACAGTTATTTTTGAAATTCAGAAATTTAGCCCGATCCCCCAAAAACAAATCTGGCATGGGAATCCTAGGTTCCACACCCGGCAACCTAGCAAGATAGGTAGCAATACTCCGAACCTCAGTAGCAAGCTGATCCACACGGCCAGACAACTGTGCAAACTCCATTGAGAGAGAAAAAAAAATCCTCCTCAGCACTCAGAGAAAAAGAGGGAAAAATGCAACAAACAGAAAAAAAAAATCTCTGACAACTCTGACAACTTTTTTCTTTCCACACTATTTTTCCCTTCTGTGAGTACCATATAATTTTCAGTTTGGCCGGTGATACTGTTATGTTAGGTAGCTGAGGAGGACAGGAACAACAGCTGGGCAGCCAAACACCTGAGATGTTGGTAACTAATGGGATGCAGATTCCTAAACTAACCACACAACTAGAGGTAGCCGTGGAGCGTTCCTACGTTGATCCTAGACGCCTCGTCACAGCCTGAGAGATAACTACACCTAAAGGCAGAAAGATGAAAGCTATCTGCCCCGGAGCAGATCCCCAAAGAAAATAGGAAGCCCCCAAACATGTAATGGCGGTTAGACAAGAAGAAAGAACGAACACAGACAGAAAATAGAATGAGCAAACGCTGGGGCCACAAGCTGACTAAATAGGATAGGACAGGAGAGATTACTTTCTGCAACCCTGAAAACCCTACAAAAATCCAACAATTCTGATTACAAAAATACTGAGATCACACGATCTCGCCACCCACTAAATCAGATCTCAGTGTGAACAAAACCAAGCCGCAACCACTGAAAAAACAGGAAAAAGAAAATGAACAAATAACAGTGGCTTCAGATAAACTGAGAGGAGCACAAGCCCCCCGGAGGGGACCTGGCTGACCTCCACAGAAGTGCAGGGAACAATGCAAAAAGCAAGCACAAAAATAAAAGCAGAAAATATCTTATCTGATAGCAGAAGATGCAGGCAAGACTCAGCAAACTTCCAAATGAACCAGGAACCACAATTGAGACAAGAACAATTGATCACCGGCAACCATCATGGGAGGGAACCTGCCTTATATCAGACCAGTCAGTGAACCCAGATTGCCATTCCTCACTGAAAGGTTCAGTACTGTCTGTAACCACCAGAGGGAGCCTCTGCTCAGAAACCATCTCTAGCACATTCATAACACTTGTGGTACCCCACTTGGAACATTCTTTCAATTAGGTGTGCAAATATTTCTTATCACACTTTGGGTATGATCACTGAGCCAGTTGTGAATCCAGCTAACCGTAGCCTTGTCAATTGAATACTTGGTCATTTTTTTCAATAAGGATAGTATGAGATACTTTATTAAATGCTTTGTTGAGGTTGAGATATACTATATCTACCGCATTTCCCTGATCCACCGAAGCAGTGATTACTTGAAAGTATGAAATTAGACTAGTCTGGCATGATTTGTTTGCTGCAAACCCATGCTGGCTCTGATTAATTACTGTATTCCTATCCAAGTACTTACATACATGCTGTTTAATAGTTTGTTCAAGATCTTTTCTGGTGTAGAAGTAAGGCTCACTGGCCTATAATTTCCTGGCTCCATCTTCTTTCGTTTTTTGAAGATAGGGAAAACATTCTGTGAACGCAGCTCGCACATCATGACAATCTCCACTTTGCCAAACTACTATCAGGACAATACTCTTCTTCATCCATGGGACTGCAGCTAAGGCACATCAGACTTCTTCAGCCTCACCTCATATTGTTCCTTACAGTACTGCCCTTTCTGTGCTCATTTGCCCTATTTAGATCTTCCTTACATATTCACATAAGCATTCTCTGTACAAAAAGTTGCAACATTTGTCACAAGTGGTATTTGAAGCTAAATTTGGTCTTTTTTTGGCTAAAATTTGTTGTGAAGTTTATTAGAATCTATTTTCAGTGTACAAGGTATTTTGGTATTTTTTTAAATTTGTAATATTTTATACTAGCTTTTTTCTTGTGTGGGGAAAACAAAGAAAAAAGAAATATATCCAAAACATTTGTGTTAGGAAAAACCACCACTGCCCCCCAACATGCAGCAAAAGGGACTAAAAGCAAATTGTCATGCATATAGACCTTTCCACACATTGCTTTACACGTAAAGAGGAGCTTCACTGGATTTTTTTTTCATTTATGCTGAGTATGTCCTCCAATTGATGGTGCTTCACTTATCTCAGAACAGTTTTTCTTTTTCTTCTGTGCCTCTCTGTTCAAAAGTTATGCTTTCCCTCCCATATTATAATGGTGCAAACTTTCCATTTAATCAACAAGGCATGTACCACTTCTCTGTGTTTGGCCAGCATCAGAGATAAAAAAAAACAATCAAAACATGGCCCTGGCCACAGATAAGTTGAAGATTGTAGGGAAAATTTGCTTCTTTATTACCAGGCTCATAACTTTGAAATGGTGAGGGAAAGAACAAAGGGAAAAACTGTTCCAGAATCAGTAAAAGCAACAATGGAAGAAGGTGAAAAATCTAGTGAAAGGTTCTCTTTAAAGGTAAAGTCTGGTTGTAGAATTCCAAATTTAAAACAGTATGCATGAATCCAACCTTAGTTTTATTTTATACAGGCTGATAACATTATTTGATCTCAATGGAGACATTTTTGTAATTTAAATAAAGGAGTAATGGAACTATGTCCTTAAATTACTACATCTGTCTACTGTACAGCTGTTTAGCCATCAGTTTATGGTAGCCTAAAATGCACACTAAAGTTTTTTCTACAAATGAATTTTCCTCAAGAGGCAAAGGAAACTGAAAAGAATACTTTTCAATTGAGAAACTGTTTCAATAGATTTGGTAACTTGCACATATTGTAATCTTCCACCAAAAAGGGAGCATGGTACAGAGTTTTACTCTTTATCTTATACTTGTTTTTATTAAAACAAAACTAATGTTAACCCCTTTCTACCATTTGACGTACTATCCCGTCCATGTGCCCTGGGACTTAATTCCCAAGGACAGGATAGTACGTAATAGTCGATCGGCCGCGCTCACTGGGGGAGCGCGGCCGATCTCGGCTGGGTGTCAGGTGATTTTTATAGCTGACACCCGGCACTAAGTGCCAGGAGTGGACTTCCGGTTCCTGCGCTGACATGTGAGGAGGGAGTTTGGTGGAGCTCCTGAATTCCTCCCAGGCAACCACGCATAACGGGCTGATAGGAACGCAGAAAAACCTCCCCTGGGAGCGTTACTTGCTCCGGAGTTCACAACAGACCCCGAACGGCATCCCTAACCAGCTGAAGCAGAAGGGCAAGATGGCGCCTGGAGGAGAGAAGGGGGAGAGAGACGCGGTGCCGAGCGCTGCCACAGACACGCAGCAAGAGCTCTTATCAGAAGCACCATCTGGCCTGAGAGTTCCTCAGGAATTTGACTCCCAGAGAATGGCTGGAGAGGTCACAGCCCTTCTCTTACCAGACATTCAGAAGCTGCTGGAGACGGCATTGCAATCATCCTTGTCTTCCATACAAAAGTCTGTGGAGCTGAATACCACTGCAATTACCAAGCTGCAGCAGGATGTGGCGCTGTTACAACAGGAGAAGCAACTTGCCCAAGACAGAGAACAGAACCTTCAGCAGAACTTACAAAGTTTGATGGACAAAACGGAGGACTTGGAAAATCGCTCGAGACGGAGCAAATTTGCGTCTCGTTGGGCTGCCTGAATCGTTTAAACCAGCAGACTTGCAATCCATCTGCGAGAAAGACCTACCGAAAATATTGGGACTTAACTACTACTGCCGTGTGGAACGTGCGCACCGCGTGGGACCGCCGCAAAACAACAACAGGCGAGGGGAGGCGCCGAAACCAACGACGTACAGGCCATGGCAAGTAATAATGAAGCTGCTAGATTATAACGACAAAGTTTCATTGTTACGGGCATTCAGAGAAGCGAGGCGTCCTGTGCTACTTCATGGCTACGAGATTCTGCTCTTTGAGGACTTCTCAGTATCGGTCTCCAGGAGGCGGCGAGCGTTCAGTTCCATTTGCACTATGCTGTTCGAGCGAGATGTTCGCTTCCAGCTATTGTTCCCTGCGCGTTTGCGGCTGCAAAGATCTGACGGGACTTATGCCATTTATGACACACCAGAACAAGCCGAAGCAGCCCTGGAACGAAACCCACAAAGTGATAGGGAAGGATAGCGACGCAGAGCCAGGTTCTCCCCACGCCGGCGACGACAAGATGACAGTCCGTGAAGGGGGACAGGAAAGCTGAAAGGGATTCTCCCCACGTTAAATGTCATATGGGATCTGCTTGCTGTTCAAGCCGTTTCTGTTGGAGTCCCATGATCCCTATGTTGAAGCATGGACGCTCTGCTGCAATTTTAGATGGCTCAGTTAATTGGTATTGGTTGTTGGAGGTCTGTCCTAGGGAGGGGATCTAGACACACGTGGGACAAATGAGTTAAACATCACATATGGGGGGACAATAAGTGAAGCAGGCTAGTGGGGTCCATGCTTTGGGCACATGGGGGGTACACTGTATTGCCTGGGAGGATCGGGCAATCGCCTCACATGTTAGAAAAAAGGAGGTCACATAAACAGAGGTAGTGGTGGAGAGACTACGGCCGCATACAGCGGTCTATTGGTAAACAAGAGTTACTAGAAAAGGGATAGTTCGACAATCACTTAGGACAAAGGGAGAGGTACATATAAGCGGATCCGACAACAATATCTCAAGGAAGCTCAGGAACCCTTTTTAGAGTAGCGTGGGACCTCTCTCCAATAGTTATTCCTCAAATTGTCAATATATCTTGATTTGGTATTTGATACTGTGGTGCTGCTTCCTCCTTTCCTCGCAGGTTGTTGCCAACGACGGCCATAAGAGGGTACACCGTCTCCTCCAGCACACTCTGACCTCTTCTGCTGCCCATTCAACATGAAGATCATCTCCTGGAATGTCAAAGGCTTGCGGCGCCTGAGAAGCGTACAAAGATTCTGAGGTACCTCCGCCGGTGGAAGCCGGACATAGCACTTCTCCAAGAGACACACCTGAAGGTGACTGACTTTCCTCGCATGCACAAATTTTGGGTGGGGGACAGCTACGGGTCACAGGGCACTGAACGCAAGACAGGGGTATTGACATTAATCAGCAAGCACTTCAAGAGCAAGGTGATAGACTCCGAAAATGACACAGACGGTCGCTGGGTGAGAATATCAGTATCACTTGACAACAAAACCTATAGCATTTATAACATATATGGACCCACAGAAGACAATGGACCGTTCTTTAGAGACATGGAGGCCCATATACTTCAGGACACAATTTCCCTGAAAATAGTAGGTGGTGACTTAAATACGGTGAATCGACCCAGTGAAGATCGCAGGCCGATACGAACGACTGTACGATCACATGACACGCGCTTACAACCTCTGCTAGACACGACTAACTTAGTAGACATTTGGAGACACTTGAACCCAGATGGTAGGGAATACTCCTTCTATTCGGCGCCACATGACTCATGGTCCAGAATAGATTATATACTGCTATCACAGGAGCTAGTAAGGGGAGTGGAAGAGGCGGAAGTACACAACGTAGCTATATCTGACCATGCGCCTGTCTCAGTGACCCTGCCCGACATGGTCCAGATGGGGCTGGACAGCATTTGGCGTTTCCCTTCCTATTTGTTAACGGATAAGAAGTTTCGAGATCAGGTGAAGCAGTGGTGGCTGGAATATGTAAGAGATAATGGAGATAGCAGGGATAGACCGGAACTTTTATGGGCAGCAGGGAAGGCAGTAATGCGCGGGAAACTAATAGCTTATCTGACATCCCTAAAAAAGAAGATAGCGACAAATTACTCGCAGGCTAGCAGGACACTTCGCGATAGCTATACGTCATACCTGACAGCTTCCTCGATTCAGGATAAAAATAGATGGAAGCAGGCTAAGGCTGACTTTGACCTTTGGGTCGACCGACGCGAGAGAACCAGTAATATGAATTATAGAGCCGAACTATTTCGTTATGGTAGCAAATCAGGGAGACTGTTAGCGCGACTGGTGAAAGAACATTACACTCCTCAACATATTACAGCGTTAACGAATATACACGGGACCATGAACACAGACCCTCGAAACATAAACACATCCTACAAGAATATTACTCAGACTTATATAAGGAGGAGCACACGGACAGGGCGGAGGGACAGACCTTTCTAGACGGAATACGGTTACCATCCATCACACCTGATCAGCTTCTCCTTTTAAACAAACCAATTGAGGTGACGGAAGTGACAGCGGCGATAAAAGACCTGAAATCGGGGAAGGCACCAGGACCTGACGGGTTTACAGCCGAATTCTTCAAATTATTGAGTGAGGATATCTCACCCACGTTGGTAGGCACATTCAATCATATATTGGAGACAGGAGGGTTGCCCATCCACTCGAAAATGGCACACATCAAGGTGTTACTAAAACCCAACAAACCTTCACACCTGGCTGGCTCCTATCATCCAATCTCACTCATTGACCAGGATATCAAGCTTTTGTCCAGGATCATGGCTGATCGCTTGAGTAGCATTCTTCCTACACTGATAGGGCCATCACAGGTAGGCTTTGTTCGCCACCGATCGGCCATGACTAATATTAGAAAAGCAATAGCAGTTCTGGATAAATACCGTGGTCTGACAGCATCGAGTCCTGTTCTGCTGTCCCTAGATGCCGAGAAGGCATTCGACAGGGTGAGCTAGAGTTGGTTGGCCATGGTCTTGGACAAAATTGGCGTGAGTGGCACGTTTAGGACTTTCCTGACAGGAATCTACGCCAATCCACAGGCACGAATACACACTCCAGGCCACCTGTCGGCTCCTTTGACACTACAGAGGGGAACTCGTCAGGGGTGCCCATTGTCACCCTTGCTCTTTGATATAGCCCTTGAGCCATTAGTTAGACACCTGGAGGATAACACAGTATACGACGGTATAAAGGTAGGGGGACGGGAGATCAAACTGACATTGTTTGCAGATGATATACTCATTTATATGGCACATCCCCAAGAGCATCTGACTGGGCTATTAGACTGCCTAAAACTTTTTGAACGAATATCGGAGTACCGCATCAACGCGTCCAAGAGTGAAATTTTGGAATTGGGAAAGCCTAACCCTCATGAGCTCTGGTGTGCTCACGGATTGGGGTCAGACGTACTTAAACCCTTTATAACATACCTGGGAATCAAAATAGGACGGGAATCTAGCTCTCTGTACAAACTTAACTATGATCCCTTATTTGACAAAATTGTACGGGAATTGGAGCGTTGGCATGATTTGCCCCTGTCTCTTCTGGGCCGTTGTCACCTTCTTAAGATGATTAGTTTGGGTAGGCTATTATACCCGCTTCAGACTATTCCACTCCTGTTACGCCATGCTGATGTCTCACGGGTAGGGTTGAGCATTCCGATACTGCAAATATCGGGTATCGGCCGATATTGGCTGTATCGGAATTCCGATTCCGAGTTCCGATATTTTCGTCATATCGGATACCGGAATCGGAATGTCACTGTCAGTGTCCGTCTGTCGGGTCTGTCAGGAGTCAGCGGCACTTACCCGGCAGAAGATCTCCGGCGGTCACGTCCTGGACTGCTTGATGGCCGCCATCCTCTTCTCCCTGGCGGTCACATGCAGTTTCTCGCGATAACTGCAGTGACTGCCGGGTAATCGCGGCCGTAAAGCAGTCCGATGACGTCACCGCCGGGAAAGCAGGTAATCAGCTGTGTTGCGCCGGGATGTCAGGCTCTACCTGGCATTCCGATGTAGCAGAGCTGGATCGTCGTGGGACTGTCGTTACTATGGACTGCGTCGGACAGGTGGTATACTGTTGGTTTGTTTTTTTTTCTTTTTTTACAGGAGATCGATGGCGTCGCAGGAATGAGAGTGTAATAAAATTAATGAAAACTGTGTTGTCTCTTTTATTTCATTAAAATACTTTTTTCTGGCTGTGTCTTTTTTTTAAACATTTAAAAACTTTGGGATTAATAATGGATCGGTGTCTTATTGACGCCTCTCCATTATTAACCGGGCTTATTGTCACCGTGCAATCAACGGTGACATTAACCCCTTATTACCCCACTTGCCACCGCTACAGGGCAAGTGGGAAGAGCCGGGTAAAGTGCCACAATTGGCACATCTTTTGATGCGCCAAATGTGGGGCTGCTGTAGCCTGGTATTATCAGGCTGTTGAGGGCCAAAATCCATGGGCCTTGACAGTCTTTTAATACCAGGCCGCAGCAGTCTGCATTTTACTTGGCTGGTTAACAAAAATGGGGGGACCCCTACGCCGTTTTTTTTTCGAGGGGATCCCCTATTTTTGTTAACCAGCCAAGCTAAGCAGACTGCTGTTGCCTGGTATTATCAGGCTGGCAAGGTCCATGGATATTGGATCCTTACCAGCCTGAAAAACCAGGCCTCAGCAGTCTGCTTCATCTGGCTGGTTAACAAAAATAGGGGGACCCAACGCCAATTTTTTTCGAGGGGATCCCCTATTTTTGTTAACCAGCCAAGATATGCAGACTGCTGTGGCCTGGTATTATCAGGCTGGCAAGGTCCATGGATCTTGGCTCCTTAACAGCCTGAAAAACCAGGCCTCAGCAGTCTGCTTCATCTGGCTGGTTAACAAAAATAGGGGGGACCCCACGCCAATTTTTTTCGAGGGGATCCCCTATTTTTGTTAACCAGCCAAGATATGCAGACTGCTGTGGCCTGGTATTATCAGGCTGGCAAGGTCCATGGATCTTGGCTCCTTAACAGCCTGAAAAACCAGGCCTCAGCAGTCTGCTTCATCTGGCTGGTTAACAAAAATAGGGGGACCCCACGCCAATTTTTTTCGACGGGATCCCCTATTTTTGTTAACCAGCAAAGATAAGCAGACTGCTGTGGCCTGGTATTATCAGGCTGGCAAGCAGGGTCGGACTGAGCCACCGGGACACCGGAGAAACCTCCGTTGGGCCCCAGCTCCTGCGTGGTGGGCCCTGATTTGAAAGGATAGGTCGCGGGGCAGAGGGGGCGGTGGCCCCGGGCCCCGCACTCTGAGGGGGCCCACCCGGAGCTACGCTACAGTAACTGTATCGGCGTGCACAGCACGCCGATACAGTTACATTCTGCGGCAGAGCAGGGAGAATCGCTCTCCCTGCTCTGCTGCCCGGAAGCTATGGGGCCTGAACAGGCGGTGGGGGGGCCCGGTGCCAGCAGTGGGCCCCCCAACCGTCATCAGAGGGTCAGCTGTATCGGCATGGGTACGGTTGGGGCGAGGATATGGGTGTGATTAGCTGTGAAATGGGTGTGGTCGGGGCGTGGCTTAAAATTTGCAGCGGCGCACTATGCGCGCCGCAGCCTTTAACCCTCTTTCCTGTCTTCAAAATTTGGGAGGTATGCTGTATGACCTCCCTACAACTTTTGGGCATGCTCCTGATGAGCGCGACGGATGGTCTCCTGAGGGATCTCCTCCCACACCTGGACTAAAGCATTCACCAACTCCTGGACAGTCTGTGGTGCAACGTGGCATGGCCTAAAATTTGCTGCAGCAGGCACAGCGTGCCACAGCCTTTGTCCCTCTTTCCCTTCTTCAAAGGTTGGGAAGTATGATGGTGGGCCCCAAGAATAATTTTTCTCTGGTGGGCCCAAGGTACTCCAGTCCGACGCTGCTGGCAAGGTCCATGGATATTGGCTCCTTAACAGCCTTAAATACCATGCCTCAGCAGCAGGGGCGTACATAGAAATCATGGGGCCCCATAGCAAAAGTCTGAATGGGCCCCCCCCCAAAAAAAAAAACCCCAGAGCCATTGTAAATGTAAAGTGCCAGCACAGTGAGGGGACACATTAAACAAAAAAATGTATTATGCCCCCATAGATTGTGCCCCCATAGTTGCTCCATAGATCATGCCCCCATAGATTGTGCCCCCATAGATGCTCCATAGTATAGGCCCTTATGCTGCCGCAGCTGCTGCAACCAAAAAAAAAAGACATACTCAGCTCTCGTCGCTGGGGGCCAGGTGACCGTGTCCTGAGCAGGGGGTGACACCAGGTGCCGATGTCACCGCTCGCTCAGGGCCCCGGCACCTGAGATATTTACCTGTCCTCTCTCCACTGCTGAGCGCCGCTGTCTTCGGGGTCCTCCAGCAGTGAATGATCAGGCAGAGGGCGGGGCGCGCACTAACGACGTCATCGCGCCCTCTGACCTGAACATTGCAGCAAGAGGACGCGAGCAACGGTGGAACGGGACAGGTAAATATCCCTTATACTCACCCTTCCACCGGCGCGGTCTCTGCAGCCCTTGCTCTTCTCCCGCGGTCTCCGCCGCCAGGGTTCAGCGGTCACGCAGGACCGCTCATTAAAGTCATGAATATGTGCATATTCATGACTTTAATGAGCGGTACCACCTGACCGCTGAACACAGGCGTCGGAGACCGTGGGAGAAGAGCAGGGGCTGCAGAGACCGCACCAGGAGGGGTGAGTATATAGAAGAGCTGCGCTCCCCCTCCCCCGCCGACCCCCTGGTAGTACTGTGTCAGCACAGCTACCCGACCGTCGCGGGCCCCCTCACCTGTCCGGGCCCCATAGCAGCTGCATGGTCTGCTTCATTCACGGTACGCCACTGCTCAGCAGTCTGCTTCATCAGGCTGGTTAACAAAAATAGGGGAGACCCCACGCCATTTTTTTTTCAAAGGGAACCCCTATTTTTGTTAATCAGTTCCCTCTGACGTCACTGATTGTGTCCCTGGCTGACCTGAAGTGAAAGTGGAAAGCAATCAATTAAGCTTTCCACTTCCTCTCCTGTCAGCCAGGAGAGGAGCTCATTCATTTGGGGGTTTACTGTGAGGCTGCAGCATTAGCTGCGGTCCCTGCAGTAAACATTAACCCTTTCTGAAGGATTACACCGTGGGACCTGACTGTGCATGGGATAGGTAAGAATAATTTTGCTTTTTTATTTTATTTTTATTACAGGAAATGGTTTTTGCAGTAAAATATAAGATGGTCAAAAACATGTGTCTTTATTTCATTAAAATGATTTTTAATTAAAGTGTGTATGTTTTATTTTTATTTCATGCAATAGGATTAATAATTGATAGTTGTCTAATTGACAGCTCTCAATTATTAACCTGACTTAAGGTCACCTTTCAAAAGCAAGGTGGCTTTAACCCCATATTAACCCATTCGCCACCGCTACAGGGCAATGGGAATAGACGGGCAAAGTGCCAGAAAGGGCGAATCTAATTATAGATTTGTCTTTTCTGGGGTGTCTGGGGGCAGATGTTAGTAGCCAGGGGGGGCCATAAATAATGGTCCCTTTCTGGGCTATTATTATCTGCCCCCACTCGCTGGCTTTGTCTGTCTGGTTGCGAAAATAGGGCGGGAGCCCACGCATTTTTTTTCAACAATTTTACACCTCATATATATATACATGTCATTGAATTTGTGACACATATATATATATATTTATATTTATAGTTCATACACTTCTACATAGTATAATAGCCGCTAATTCAATTGCCGGCTTTTGTGAAAATGCAGAACCCGACATGAAATGACACTTGGTTTACATAGAGTTAACCATGTCATTTCAAGTTGTTTGATCTATTGTTTTCACTAACAATTACATCAGTCTATGTGTGCAAAATTTCACACCTGTAGGGGTTAATTAAAGGTCTAAATTTGTAGCAAAAAAGTCCGTTTTTTTTACAACGAATTTACACCTTTAATTAACCCCTACAGGTGTGAAATTTTGCACACATAGACTGATGTAATTGTTAGTGCAAATCAGATATCAAACTACATGAAAAGACATGGTTAACTCTATGTAAACCAAGTGTCATTTCATGTCGGGTGCTTCTGTCTTTTCACAAAAGCCGGCTTTACCCGGCAATTGAATCAGAGGCTATTTTACTATGTAGAAGTGTATAAACTATAAATATATGTATATATATATATATGTCACAATGACATGTATACATATATATATGTATTCTATGTGTGTTTATTTAGTGTTTACAAGGAAAGAAAGAGGTTTTTTTAGTTACGATTAGGGTTGAGCATTCCGATACTGCAAATATCGGGTATCGGCCGATATTGGCTGTATCGGAATTCCGATTCCGAGTACCGATATTTTCGTCATATCGGATACCGGAATCGGGATGTCACTGTCACTGTCAGTGTCCGTCTGTCGGGTATGTCAGGAGTCAGCGGCACTTACCTGGCAGAAGATCTCCGGCGGTCACGGGCTGGACTGCTTCATGGCCGCCATCCTCTTCTCCCCGGCGGTCACATGCAGTTTCTCGCGATAACTGCAGTGACTGCTGGGTAATCCCGGCCGTAAAGCAGTCAGTCCGATGACGTCACCGCCGGGGAAGCAGGTAATCAGCTGTGCTGCGTTGCAATGACAGGCTCTGCCTGTCATTGCGATGTAGCAGAGCTGGATCGTCGTGGGACTGTCGTTATGGACTGCGTCGGACAGGTGGTATACTGTTGGTTTGGTTTTTTTATTTTTTTACAGGAGATCGATGGCGTCGCAGGAATGAGAGAGTAATAAAAAAAATGAAAACTGTGTTGTCTCTTTTATTTCATTAAAAGACTTTTTTCTTGCTGTGTCTTTTTTTTACACATTTAAAAACTTTGGGATTAATAATGGATCGGTGTCTTATTGACGCCTCTCCATTATTAACCGGGCTTATTGTCACCGTGCAATCAACGGTGACATTAACCCCTTATTACCCCACTTGCCACCGCTACAGGGCAGTGGGAAGAGCCGGGTAAAGTGCCACAATTGGCACATCTTTTGATGCGCCAAATGTGGGGCTGCTGTAGCCTGGTATTATCAGGCTGTTGAGGGCCAAAATCCATGGGCCTTGACAGTCTTTTAATACCAGGCCGCAGCAGTCTGCATTTTACTTGGCTGGTTAACAAAAATTGGGGGACCCCTACGCCGTTTTTTTTTCGAGGGGATCCCCTATTTTTGTTAACCAGCCAAGCTGAGCAGACTGCTGTGGCCTGGTATTATCAGGCTTGCAAGGTCCATGGATATTGGATCCTTACCAGCCTGAAAAACCAGGCCTCAGCGGTCTGCTTCATCTGGCTGGTTAACAAAAATAGGGGGGACCCCACGCCAATTTTTTTCGAGGGGATCCCCTATTTTTGTTAATCAGCCAAGATATGCAGACTGCTGTGGCCTGGTATTATCAGGCTGGCAAGGTCCATGGATCTTGGCTCCTTAACAGCCTGAAAATCCAGGCCTCAGCGGTCTGCTTCATCTGGCTGGTTAACAAAAATAGGGGGACCCCACGCCATTTTTTTTTCGAAGGGAACCCCTATTTTTGTTAATCAGTTCCCTCTGACGTCACTGATGGTGTCCCTGGCTGACCTGAAGTGAAAGTGGAAAGCAATCAATTAAGCTTTCCACTTCCTCTCCTGTCAGCCAGGAGAGGAGCTCATTCATTTGGGGGTTTACTGTGAGGCTGCAGCATTAGCTGCGGTCCCTGCAGTAAACATTAACCCTTTCTGAAGGATTACACCGTGGGACCTGACTGTGCATCGGATTGGTAAGAATAATTTTGGATATCGGCGATACCATTACGATACCGATACTTTTGGATATCGGAAAGTATCGCTCAACACTACTCACGGGTACAAAAGGCGTTCTCCAGATTCATCTGGAGGGGTAAACGGCCCAGAATTGCACTTCGCAAATTAATGCGTGCAGTAACAGATGGGGGCCTGGCCGTGCCTAACGTTAGGAGTTATAACCTGGCTTGCTTGATCCGAGTGGGGAGAGATTGGTTAAGGGGACTTTGTCCTACTCAGATGTATTGCTGGAGTCGGGACTGACAGAGGGATGGAGTTTGGCGGCATGTCTTCACACGGTGATTTCTAAACTCCCAGACACTGTGAAAAAATCAGCGCTACTGCGCGATACAGTAATTGCCTGGAAGGCGACCAGACGAGCGCAGGGGCTGTCTTCTCAGTTATCTAAACACATGCCTCTATGGGGTCACCCAGAATTCCCAGTGGGAGTGACGGACCGCGTATTTGAGACGTGGCGTACTAAAGGTATACAGTCAGGGCCAGAAATATATGGACAGTGACACAATTTTTGCGAGTTGGGCTCTGCATGCCACCACATTGGATTTGAAATGAAACCTCTACAACAGAATTCAAGTGCAGATTGTAACGTTTAATTTGAAGGGTTGAACAAAAATATGTGTTAGAAAATGTAGGAATTGTACACATTTCTTTACAAACACTCCACATTTTAGGAGGTCAAAAGTAATTGGACAAATAAACATAACCCAAACAAAATATTTTTATTTTCAATATTTTGTGGCGAATCCTTTGGAGGCAATCACTGCCTTAAGTCTGGAACCCATGGACATCACCAAACGCTGGGTTTCCTCCTTCTTAATGCTTTGCCAGGCCTTTACAGCCGCAGCCTTCAGGTCTTGCTTGTTTGTGGGTCTTTCCCTCTTAAGTCTGGATTTCAGCAAGTGAAATGCATGCTCAATTGGGTTAAGATCTGGTGATTGACTTGGCCATTGAAGAATGTTCCACTTTTTTGCACTCATGAACTCCTGTGTAGCTTTGGCAGTATGCTTGGGGTCATTATCCATCTGTACTATGAAGCGCCGTCCAATCAAGTTTGCAGCATTTGGCTGAATCTGGGCTGAAAGTATATCCCGGTACACTTCAGAATTCATCCGGCTACTCTTGTCTGCTGTTATGTCATCAATAAACACAAGTGACCCAGTGCCATTGAAAGCCATGCATGCCCATGCCATCACGTTGCCTCCACCATGTTTTACAGAGGATGTGGTGTGCCTTGGATCATGTGCCGTTCCCTTTCTTCTCCAAACTTTTGGCTTCCCATCATTCTGGTACAGGTTGATCTTTGTCTCATCTGTCCATAGAATACTTTTCCAGAACTGAGCTGGCTTCTGGAGGTGTTTTTCAGCAAATTTAACTCTGGCCTGTCTATTTTTGGAATTGATGAATGGTTTGCATCTAGATGTGAACCCTTTGTATTTACTTTCATGGAGTCTTCTCTTTACTGTTGACTTAGAGACAGATACACCTACTTCACTGAGAGTGTTCTGGACTTCAGTTCATGTTGTGAACGGGTTCTTTTTCACCAAAGAAAGTATGCGGCGATCATCCACCACTGTTGTCTTCCGTGGGCTCCCAGGTCTTTTTGGATTGATGAGTTCACCAGTGCTTTCTTTCTTTCTTTCTCAGGATGTACCAAATTGTATATTTTGCCACTTCTAATGTTGTAGCAATTTCTTGGATGGGTTTTTTTCTGTTCTTGCAGCTTAAGGATGGCTTGTTTCACCTGCATGGAGAGCTCCTGTGACCGCATGTTTCCTTCACAGCAAAACCTTTCAAATGCAAACACCACACCTCAAATCAACTCCGGCCCTTTCATCTGCTTAATTGAGAATGACATAACAAAGGGATTGCCCACACCTGACCATGAAATAGCCTTGGAGTCATTTGTCCAATTACTTTTGGTCCCTTTAAAAACAGGGTGGCACATGTTAAGGAGCTGAAACTCCTAAACCCTTCATCCAATTTTAATGTGGATACCCTCAAATGAAAGCTGAAAGTCTGGACTTCAACTGCATCTGAATTGTTTTGTTTCAAATTCATTGTGGTAATGTCTAGAACCAAAATTAGATAAATGTTGTCTCTGTCCAAATATATATGGACCTAACTGTACATACAGTATACCATCTCATGCACCTAGAAGAGCGTAGGTGGCTGACATCCAAGGAGCTAATGGAAAAATTCGATTTGCCCCCTTCTCACTTTCTCCAAACCCTACAAGTCCTGTCCTTCTGTAGAAATCGCCTGCGCAACATTAGAGGGGAGGTGGCGGACAATTCATTTGACAAGACGTACTTAATCCCCGAAGTGAAACTGACGTTGTCACACATCCAGAAGGAAATTAATTCTAACCTGTTGAACTCATCTCAGGGGATGGTTTTCCCATTGTGGGAAAGGGCGACCCAGGACGAGGACATAGGAGAGAAAATACTATTGGGTTGGTTATCAGTCCGGAAGAAAGTACTCAGTGAGGTATGGAGGGACACATACTTCAAATTAATGTATGGAGCAATATATGGTTTTAATATTCCGATGACGCCGACCTTTCCCGACAGGATCACACACTGCCCCAACTGTAAAGTATCTAACACTGACTTTCTGCATGGAATATGGGAATGTGAAAAGATTAAATCATATTGGTGTTCCCTTCAGACGTATGTCTTCAGGAAATGGAGCGTGACACTCCCGTATACCATGCATACATTGCTCTTTCATGACCTTCCTGATGACGAGAACCTGAGAGGTAAGATACCAATGATGCACACTCTACTGCTAGCGGTGAAACGACTTATTCTTAACCATTGGTTGACAGACGTAATTCCTAGCATGACGGAGTTGACATCGATAATGAGAGATGTGCTGTGTCTGGATCGCATACTGGCGGAGCGGGCTAAAGAATCGTCCGCGAAAATTTTTTTGGCAAATGGAGGCCATTTGTGCTGACGCATTATTCTAAGGAGGAGATCGTCCAGCTTGTAAGGCCGTTCAACTACACAACCTGGTACCTGCGGGGAGAGGTGGGAGGGACTTTGGGGGATTTACAATTATAATGGGAGAGAGGTAGGTCTTGCCTTGTACTATTGTGTTGAGTTAGATTCTGCTTGTACGGAGGAGGGCCTTATATTTTAACATGCTCAGAGAAAAGAACGTAGAGGTGGCGAGAAGCTGGAAAACTATACGCCAGGTGGGGTGAGGGGTAGTTTAATCAGGGTCGCGGCAAGGTCAAAGAAGGAAGATGACGGGAGGCTTCCTGGAAGATAGGGTTCTCCCTACAATATTTGCGAGTTCCGGTTTTCTGTTCCAATGCTGCTCAGATTTTTACAATGTTTATTTTATGACCATATCGGCTGCGACCGAGATGTATACCGCCTACTGTGGCACTTTTGTTTTGAAAATCCAAATAAAAAGGAATTAAAAAAAAAAAAAAAAGTGCCAGGAGTGGTCACGGACTGCTCCCGACACTTCAACCCCTGGGAACACTGCGATCAAACATGATTGCAATGTTCCGTCGGCTGCAGAGGGGCTGATAGCCCCTTTGCTTTTGGAATGGAGACCCCGCGGCTTGCCGCAGGGTCCCGATCAGAGCCATTGGGACCAGATGTTGTCACGACGACATCCGGGCCTCCAGGCCTGAGGGACTTCCTGTCATGCGCAGTGATGACCAGGAAGTCTCTCAGGTCAGTGTTATAGAAGCTGCAGCGCTGACAGCTTCTATAGCATGCAATTCTGCATGCTATAGAAGCGATCAGCCTGCACAAAATGAGTGTCCCATAGTGGGACAATGTGTAAAACTAAGAATTAAATAAAAAAAAAATTTCAAATAATTGTAAAAATATTTTAAAAAATAATAAAAATCTATTAATAAAAAAATATTTATTCTATCAATAATTAAATATTTTAATTAAAAAAATCTAAACAATAAAAGTACACATATTTGCTATCCCCGCGTCCGTAACGACCCTCCCTATAAAACTGTCCCATTAGTTAAACCCTTTAGTGAACACCGTAACAAAAAAACAAGGCAAAAAAACAATGCTTTATATCATTATCGTGTAAGGGTCTGCGGAACGCACCAAATATTTGATGTAGAGAGGTGCGTTCGCAGCCCGGGGTCCACCGTGCAGGCGGAGCCTGCTGCTGGTAAAATGGCGCAAGAAGCGAACTCTGTTATCCCACATAGTCGCCAAAATAAACGCCGTAACGCGCTTTAGCAATAAGTGCGAACTCTGTTATTCCACAGAGCCGCTAGAAGGAGTGCCGCAGCGCTATATGGCGATGTGTGCGAACTCACTAAACACAACTGAGTCGCAAAGTAAACACGCTAGGGCGCTGTCTAGCGTTGAAAGTGAACCCTGTTACGTCACAGAGCCGCTGAGAAAAAGTTCTGTGTCCTGTCAGGCACCCAGGTACACAGTTAAGTGCTAAGCGAACATAGAACGTGATCATGCGCTAATGTCCTCGCGGGAGTCACCCGCAATCTATGGCGTCTGAACGCCAGGCCCTGAATACGGCAATCAAACTCCTCACCGGTTATGCCGGTAATCTAGGGCATCTAGGACACCGACCCTGACCAGCTAGCATACCAAACTCCTCACCGATTAAGTTGGTATTCTAGGGGCTTATTTCAGCCGGGGCCCTAACCACACACACGCATGACCACACTGGAGCAAAGCATATAATGGTTGATACTAGCGCATGGCGGCTCAGCATTGCCACCCTTTTATAATAACAGCTACAGGACCTGCCAGAAACAAGGACCAATGAAACTTGTTCCAGAACTCCAGTAGTCACAGGACCTTCCTGGCAGACCAATAGGAGCTGCTGAAGTACCTGAGCATGTGACCCCTGATCTCCAATGAGAGATCTCACCCTGGGCATGCTCAGAAGGGGAAATGCAGGACTTCGTCCCAAAGACGTCTGCTCCAGCACTGGCTATAATAGCAGATCCAGGAGAGGCAGCAGCAAGTCACTGCACAGTACTGGAATGGGCAAGACGCTGGGACCTACGTCTCTGCTGAGCAGGCTCCACTGCGGCCGGATATGAATGGGGGACCGCAGCGGGACTGGTTTGAGACTCCCCTTGTGCAGCAGCGGGAACTCGAACCCTAACATTGGCCCCGCTTCTTTGGGCCTCGCTGCGCTCAAAGGCAGCGATGAGCTGCGGAGCCTGAACACGCTCAGCAGGCTCACATGACCTATCCTCAGGCCCATAACCCCTCCAATCCACCAAATAAAACTTTTTGCCCCGTACCACCTTGCACCCCAGAATAGCATTCACCTCATAATCGTCCGTAGACGAACCCGATGTCCCGGCAGATGACTCGGAAAACCGGGACAAGTATACGGGTTTCAGGAGGGAGACATGGAATGTGTCAGTGATACCCAGGCGTGGCGGAAGGGCTAACCGGTAGACCACAGGATTGACCTGTTCAAGGACCTTGAAGGGACCCAAGAAGCGAGGTGCGAACTTAGTGGACTCTACACGCAGCCTGATGTTACGGGCGGAGAGCCACACTAAATCGCCAGGGGCAAAAGTCGGAGCGGGGCGCCGATGTGCGTCGGCGGATGACCTCATTCTCTCCTTGGAGGCCTGAATGGCATCCTGAGTGCAGTCCCAAATGTCCCGTGCCTCCACAGCCCAGTCTGCCACCCTGGAGTCAGCGGAAGACACGGGCATAGGTACAGGAACCCGCGGGTGCTGACCGTAATTAAGGAGAAATGGGGTTTGTCCAGTGGAATCAGCCACAGCGTTATTTAATGCAAACTCCGCCCACGGTAACAAGGATGCCCAGTCATCCTGCCTAGCTGAAACAAAATGTCGCAGATATGTGACCAAGGTCTGGTTGGCCCTCTCTACCAACCCATTCATCTCGGGATGATAAGCAGAAGAGAGATTTAACTCAACACTGAGAAGGCGACAAAGCTCTCTCCAGAACCGAGACGCAAACTGGGGACCCCTATCGCTGACAATTTTGTCTGGCATACCGTGTAAGCGGAAGATATGTTTGACAAACAGTGTCGCCAAGGCCCGTGCAGAAGGTAACCGGGGTAGCGGCACCAAGTGCACCATTTTAGAGAAGTGATCGGTGATAACCCATATGATGGTACACCCATGAGATTTGGGCAAGCCTACCACAAAGTCCATCCCGACCATTTCCCAAGGCCTGTCTGCCACCGGCAATGGGTAAAGTAACCCAGCTGGCCGTTGACGAGGGGACTTATTTTTGGCACAGGAGACACATGCCCGAATATAATCTCCAACGTCCCGGACCATATGCGGCCACCAGTATGTCCTCGCGGAGTAGCTCAGATGTCCTTTTTTTCCCAAAATATCCACCCACCCTGGACGAATGGGCCCAAGAGAGAACCTCCGGTCGCAAATTAGATGGTACAAAGGTCTTGCCCGGAGGGACAGATTCTAGCGAGACCGGAGCTACAGTTCTCAGGCTCTCAGAGGGGACAATAAGCCGTGGCTCCCCCTCCTCCTCCTCAGAAGACACAACGGAGCGAGAGAGAGCGTCAGCCCGAATGTTCTTCTCTCCCGACAGAAAATGGAGGGTGAAGTGAAAGCGGGAGAAAAACAAGGACCATCTGGCCTGACGGGAATTTAACCGCTGAGCAGTCTGTAAATACACCAGATTTTTGTGATCCGTGAAGACTTGGAAGGGAAAGCGAGCCCCTTCCAACAGATGTCTCCACTCCGAGAAGGCCAACTTCATTGCTAGCAACTCCCTGTCCCCGATGGAATAATTCCTCTCCGCTGGTGTGAAGGTCTTGGAGAAAAAGAAGCATGGATGCTTCCGACCTTGAGCATCCTTTTGGAAGAGGACTGCTCCAGCACCAACGGACAAGGCATCCACCTCCAATATAAATGGCTTATCAACATCGGGGCGATGTAGGATGGGAGTGCTAGCGAAATGGTATTCAAAAAAGTAATAAAATTTGGAATAAATCATATTATGTGTACATGTATTCCCTTTAAAAGTACAAAATTTATTTTATTATGATACCTTAAAAAACACCAAACCCAGTGAAGGTATAACTTAACGTTTATACCGATAAACTGCACTGTCAGACACCCTATGTTAGTCCTGATCTATCGCCTACCTTGCCGTGGAGGTTGGCACCCTAAAAGTAGCGATATGGCGCCCCCACTCAACGTAGGCTCTCCCTAACTTCCCTGTATGTCCCTCAAATGAAGGTGGGAAAACATAAATCAATAGTAAGAAATGAAGGGAGCCTTGGAACTATACATATCTGGCAGCAGAAATAATAATATAATGTCTAAATCATGCCACTATAAGCCCTGATAAATATACATCAATTATGCACAAAAAATATCACTGTGGGATTATAAAGAACTGCAAATTTTACAAAAAGATGTCATCATCCTTATGGCATCAGGCATCATGCAGACCTCCTGAGGAACCGCTCCATTAACGGGGAAACGCGTCGGGGTTCACCTATCTCATGCTAAGTCCCAATACCTCTCTATATATCTATATTAGCTTGCTATGATTGTTATACTGATATGCCAGTGTGGATTCCTTTATAGCTTTATTTGTGCAATGGACTAGTATGTTCTTGTTTCAAAAGTCCTGCAGATGATATCTTTTTGTAAAATTTGCAGTTCTTTATAATCCCACAGTGATATTTTTTGTGCATAATTGATGTATATTTATCAGGGCTTATAGTGGCATGATTTAGACATTATATTATTATTTCTGCTGCCAGATATGTATAGTTCCAAGGCTCCCTTCATTTCTTACTATTGATTTATGTTTTCCCACCTTCATTTGAGGGACATACAGGGAAGTTAGGGAGAGCCTACGTTGAGTGGGGGCGCCATATCGCTACTTTTAGGGTGCCAACCTCCACGGCAAGGTAGGCGATAGATCAGGACTAACATAGGGTGTCTGACAGTGCAGTTTATCGGTATAAACGTTAAGTTATACCTTCACTGGGTTTGGTGTTTTTTAAGGTATCATAATAAAATAAATTTTGTACTTTTAAAGGGAATACATGTACATGCTAGCGAAATGGGACTTAATAGAAGTGAAGGCCTTGGAGACCTCTTCAGACCACAATTTGGGATTTGCTCCCTTTTTGGTGAGGGCAACCACGGGAGCTACCAAAGTTGAGAAGTGAGGGATAAACTGGTGGTAGTAATTAATGAACCCCATAAAGCACTGCACCGCCTTCAGAGAATAGGGGTTCTTGCCAGTCCATCACCGCCTGTAGTTTGGCAGGATCCATAGCCAATCCCTCGGCGGAGATGATATAGCCCAGGAAAGGTAAGGACTACTGCTCAAACACACATTTCTCCAACTTTGCGTAGAGGGAATTTGCCCGTAAGAGGTCGAAGACTTTGCAGACATCTCTCCGGTGGGAGTCAATATCTGGGGAAAAGATGAGAATATCATCCAGATAGACTACGACTGAGGTGGAGAGCATATCCCGGAAGATGTCATTAACAAAGTCTTGGAAGACGGCTGGGGCATTACAGAGCCCGAAGGGCAATACCAGATATTCATAGTGCCCGTCCCTGGTATTAAAAGCCGTCTTCCATTCGTCCCCCTCACGGATGCGAATCAGGTTATAAGCACCCCGCAGATCTAATTTCGTAAATACCCTTGCCCCTGTAGCCTATCACATAGCTCAGAAATCAGGGGCAACGGGTATTTATTCTTAACGGTGATGGCATTAAGACCCCTGTAATCGATGCATGGACGTAATTCTCCGTTCTTCTTCTGCACGAAGAAGAACCCCGCCCCTGCAGGTGACACTGACTTCCTAATGAATCCTCTTGCCAGGTTCTCCTGAATATATTGGGACATAGCCTCCGTCTCCGGGAGAGAAAGGGGATAGACCCATCCCCGAGGAGGTTCTGCTCCAGGCAAGAGGTCAATAGGACAGTCATAAGGACGGTGAGGTGGAAGGACTTCTGCAGCCTTTTTGGAGAACACGTCTGCATATGACCAATAGTATTTAGGAAGTGAAGTAAGATCTGCGGGCATCTCTGTAGTGGCCACCTGAATGCATTCCCTCATACATCTGCCTTTACATGACTCACCCCAACCCAATATCCTCCCAGAGTTCCATTCAATGTGTGGGGAGTGGAAACGGAGCCAGGGCATCCCTAACAAAATCTCGTCTATTCCCTCGGGAATGACCAGAAGTGTGATAATCTCCTGATGGGAAGGGGACATTGACAACGTGAAACGGATGGTCTGATGTGTGATTGGTGAAGGCAGTGTCGACCCATTCACTACTCGAACAGTCACGGGTTTGGCGAGCATCACCAGAGGTATAGAGTGGCGGAGAGCGAAGGTAGAAGACATGAAATTTCCTTCGGCTCCAGAATCCACACAAAGCGTGACTGTTAAAGTGGATGAGCCAAAATTGATTGTCCCCTAAAGGACAACTTGGAGGCGTGTACTGCTGTGTCTAGTGAACCCCCCCCACAATGGTTACTAGACGCGGTCGTTTCCCAACCGCCGTGGACATTTATTAGCATAATGCCCTATTTGTTGGAAAGCATTACAAGTCACAGATACTCGAGCGGCCCGAGACTTAGGTCTCGCTTGAGAAATCTCCATGGCCTCAGGAGAATCGGACGCCTGAATGGAAGATTCAAGAGGTCTGGCGAAGGTGGGCGCCAGCCGGAACCTCTGCCTACACTGGACCCGCTCCAACCTCCGCTCGTTAAAACGGAGGTCGATGCGGGTAGATATGGTAATGAGCTCCTCTAGTGTGGCAGGAATCTCCCTGGTGGACAAGGCGTCCTTCACATGGTCTGCCTGTCCCCTCCAGTACATGGGTATAAGGACTTTATCTGGCCAGTCCAGCTCAGAGACAAGAGTCCGAAATTGGACGGCAAACTGGCTGACCATGGATGAACCCTGGGTGATAGCCAACAGTTGAAGAGCCGTATCGTGGGTGACGCGAGGTCCTAAAAAGACCTGTTTCAGAGTGTCCAAGAAGAGAGGAGCACTCTGCACCATACGATCATCGCGCTCCCACAACGGCGTTGCCCACTCCAACGCCCTGCCCGACAAAAGGGATATGATAAAACCCACTTTCGCCCGCTCTGTGGGAAAACGTGCAGACAGAAGCTCTAGATGTATGGAGCACTGACTGACGAAACCCCAACATTGTTTACTGTCACCGGTAAACTTGTCTGGAAGTGGGAGGCGGGAAATAGTCGGAGCAGGGGTGGCAGAGGACAAACTGGCGGCGGCCACACTAGCAGCCTGAACCGCGACTGCGGTAACATCCACAGCTGAGGTTGTGCGCTCTAGAGTCGCCAACCTACCCTCCAGCTGCTGGATATACCGCTGCAGACGCTGGTCGTCCGCCATTTTACCAGCCAGACCCTGGCGCTAGTATTATGTAAGGGTCTGCGGAACGCACCAAATATTTGATGTAGAGAGGTGCGTTCACAGCCCGGGGTCCACCGTGCAGGCGGAGCCTGCTGCTGGTAAAATGGCACAAGAAGCGAACTCTGTTATCCCGCAGAGTCGCCAAAATAAACGCCGTAACGCGCTGTGGCAATAAGTGCGAACTCTGTTATTCCACAGAGCCGCTAGAAGGAGTGCCGCAGCGCTATATGGCGATGTGTGCAAACTCACTAAACACAACTGAGTCGCAAAATAAACACTGCTAGGGCGCTGTCTAGCGTTGAAAGCAAACCCTGTTACATCACAGAGCCGCTGAGAAAAAGTTCTGTGTCCTGTCAGGCACCCAGGTACACAGTTAAGTGCTAAGTGAACATAGAACGTGATCATGCTCTAATGTCCTCGCGGGAGTCACCCGCAATCTATGGCGTCTGAACGCCAGGCCCTGAATATGGCAGTCAAACTCCTCACCGGTTATGCCGGTAATCTAGGGTATCTAGGACACCGACCCTGACCAGCTAGCATACCAAACTCCTCATCGATTAAGTCGGTATTCTAGGGGCTTATTTCAGCCGGGGCCCTAATCACACACACGCATGACAACACTAGCGCAAAGCATATAATGGTTGATACTAGCGCATGGCGGCTCAGCATTGCCACCCTTTTATAATAACAGCTACAGGACCTGCCAGAAACAAGGACCAATGAAACTTGTTCCAGAACTCCAGTAGTCACAGGACCTTCCTGGCAGACCAATAGGAGCTGCTGAAGTACCTGAGCATGTGACCCCTGATCTCCAATGAGAGATCTCACCCTGGGCATGCTCAGAAGGGGAAATGCAGGACTTCGTCCCAAAGACGTCTGCTCCAGCACTGGCTATAATAGCAGATCCAGGAGAGGCAGCAGCAAGTCACTGCACAGTACTGGAATGGGCAAGACGCTGGGACCTACGTCTCTGCTGAGCAGGCTCCACTGCGGCCGGAGATGAATGGGGGACCGCAGCGGGACTGGTTTGAGACTCCCTTGTGCAGCAGCGGGAACTCGAACCCTAACATATCGCCTAGCAAAAAGTAGATTAACACGAGATCAAAAAAGGATATAAATAAAAGTGGTACCGCTGAAAACATCATCTTGTCCAGAAAAAATGAGCCCCTGTACAGCATCATCAGAAAAAATTAAAAAAGTTATAGCTGTCAGGATAAAGCGATGCAAAAATAATTATTTTTTCTATAAAATAGTTTTTATTGTATAAAAACGCCAAAACATAAAAAAAGATATACATGAGGTATCGCTGTAATTGTACTGACCCGAACAATAAAACTGCCTTATCAATTTTACCTGGTTTTTGTTCTTTCTGCTTCCCAAAAATCGGAATAAAAAGCCATCAAAAAATGTAGTGTGCCCGAAAATGGTACCAATAAAAACGTCACCTTGTGTTAGGGCTGGCGGAACTCACCAAATAAATATAAATAATAGGTGCGTTCGCAGCCCGGGGTCCACCGTGCAGGCAGAGCCTGCTGCTAGTAAGATGGCGGAATAAGCGAACTCTATTACTTCACAGTCACAAACATAGATGCTGTGGCACTATATGGCGGTATAAGCGAACTTTGTTACACCACAGAGTCGCTGAGGTAGAGATGCAGAAATAGAGACTGTGTCCTGTTAACACCACAGGGGTACACAGATAACTGCTGTGCGGATAGCAGTCCGTGGTCATGCAGTCAGCAACGCAAACAAGCAACTCCTCACACGGAGTAGCCGGTATTCTAGAGGCTATTTCAGTCAAGCCCTGAACACGTTGTTAAGGGCCTGAGGAACGCACCTAATAGATATTAAGGAGAGGTGCGTTCGCAGCCTGGGGTCCACCGTGCAGGCAGAGCCTGCTGCTAGTAAGATGGCGCAAATAGGCAGTATGAGCAAAACTATGTTATCCCGCAGATGTAAACGCCGTAGCACTATATGGTGGTGTGGGCGAACTCTGTTATTCCACAGAGTCGCTAACTAAAATGCTGTAGCGCTATATGGCGATATAAACAGACTCTGTTAAGTCACAGAGCCGCTGTGACAAAGACTGCGTCCTGTTAGACTCCCAGGGGACACAAATGACTGCTAAGCGGATTGCAGTCTGTGGTCATGCAATCAGAAAACAAGCAACAATCTCCTCACCGGAGTAGCCGGTATTCTAATGGCGTTTTCAGCCGAGCCCTGAACGCATGCATACAAAACTCCTCACCGGAGGTGGCGGTATTCTATGGGCTTATTTCAGCCGGACCTAACCACATGCATACATGACCACACTGGCGCAAGCACGTAACAGATTTGATACTAGCGCGCGGCCATGCGGTTATGCCACCATTTTATAGTAGCAGCTACAGGACCTTCCAGAAAAGGACCAATGAGAAACTGTTCCAGAACACAAGCAATTTCAGGACCTTCCTGGCGGACCAATGGGAGTCACTGCTGTAACCGAGCATGTGACCCCTGATCTCCAATGGGAGATCTTGCCCTGGGCATGCTCAGATGGAGAAAGCGAGGACTTTGTCCCAGGACTGCCTGCTCCAGCACTGGTTATAATAGAGGAACCAGGAGAGGCAGCAACAAGCCTCTGCACAGCATTAGACCGAGCGAGATGCTGGGACCGACGTCTCTGCTGAGCAGGCTCCACTGCGGCCGGAGATGGATGGTGGACCACAGCGGGACTGGTTCGAGATTCCCCTTGTGCAGCAGCGGGAACTCGATCCCTAACACACGTGCAAATCTCCTCACCGGAGGTGCCGGTATTCTAGGGGCTTATTTCAGCAGAGCCCTAACCACATGCGTGCATGATCACATTGGCGCAAAGCACATAACATAATTGATACTACCGCACGGCCGAGCGGTCATGCGCACCTGTTATAGTAGCAGCTACAGGACCTTCCAGAAAAGGACCAATGAGAAACTGTTCCAGAACACAAGCAGTTTCAGGACCTTCCTGGCGGACCAATGGGAGTCGCTGCTGTAACCGAGCATGTGACCCCTGATCTCCAATGGGAGATCTCGCCCTGGGCATGCTCAGATGGAGAAATGCAGGACTTAGTCCCAAAGACATCTGCTCGCCGCTGACAAGTACTGGCTACAATAGCAGAACCTGGAGAGGCAGCACAGTGTTAGACTGGGCGAGACGCTGGGACCGAAGTCTCTGCTTAGCAGAGTCCACTGCGACCGGAGACGGATGGGAGACCGCAGCAGAGATGGTTCGAGATTCCCCTTGTGCAGAAGCGGGAGCTCGACCCCTAACACCTCGTCCCACAAAACACAAGACCTCACATGACTCTGTGGGCCAAAATGAGGAAAAATTTTAGCTCTCAAACTGTGGTGATGCAAAAACTGTTTTTTAGGAATAAAAAGCATTTTTTAGAGTGTGACAGCTGCCAAACATAAAAACCTGCTATAAAAACCAGCCATAAATAATAAATCAAACCCCCCCTTTATCACCCACTTAGTTAGGGAAAAATAATAACATTAAAAAAATGTATTTATTTCCATTTTCCCAGGTTTAGGGTTAGGGTTAGGGTTGGAGCTAAAGTTAGGGTTAGTGTTAGGGCTAAAGTTAGAGTTAGGGTAGGGGCTAGAGTTGGGGTTAAGGTTTGGATTACGGTTAGGGTTGAGATTAGGGTTAGGGTTGGGGATAGAGTTAGGGGTGTGTTGGGGTTAGGGTTAGGGGTGTGTTGGGGTTAGGGTTGGGATTAGGGTTAGGGGTGTGTTAAGGTTAGGGTTGGAGTTAGAATTGGGGGATTTCCACTGTTTAGGCACATCAGGGGCTCTCCAAATACAACATGGCGTCCAATCTCATTTCCAGCCAATTTTGGTTTGAAAATGTCAAATGGCGCTCCTTCCCTTCCAAGCTCTGCCGTGCGCCCAAACAGTGGTTTCTCCCCACATATGGGGTATAAGCATACCCAGGACAAATTGGACAACTTTTGAGGTCCAATTTCTCCTCTTACTCTTGGAAAAATAAAAAATTGGGGACTAAAAGATCATGTTTTTTTTTCATGGTTCTACATTATAAACTTATGTGAAGCACTTGGGGGTTCAAAGTGCTCACCACACATCTAGATAAGTTCCTTAGGGGGTCTGTTAGGGGTCAAGTTCCCGCTTCTGCACAAGGGGAATCTCGAGCCATTCCGGCTGCGGTCTACCATTCGTCTCCAGCCGCAGTGGACTCTGCTCAGTTTAGACGTCGGTCCCAGCGTCTCACCCAGTCTAACAGTGTGCAGAGGATTACTGCTGCCTCTCCAGGCTCTGCTATTGTGGCCAGTACTGGTTAGCAGGAGAGCAGATGTCTTTATGGCAAAGTCCTTGTTTTCCCCTTCTGAGCATGCCCAGGGTGAGATCTCTCATTGGAGATCAGTGGTCACATGCTCAGGTACTGCAGCAGCTCCTATTGGTCCGCCAGGAAAGTCCTGTGACTACTGGTGTTCTGGAACAGTTTCATTGGTCCTTGTTTCTGGCAGGTCCTGTAGCTGTTACTATAAAAGGGTGGCATGGCTGGGCTGCCATGCGCTAGTATCAATTGCATTATGTGCTTTGCGCCAGTGTGATCATGCACGCATGTGGTTAGGGTTCGGCTGAAATAAGCCCCTAGAATACCGGCACCTCCGGTGAGGAGATTTGAGTGCAAGTGGTTAGGGCTTGGCTGAAATAAGCCCCTAGAATACCGGCTTCTCCGGTGAGGAGATTGCTTGATTGCGTTGCTGTCTGCGTGATCATGGACTGCTATCCACACAGCAGTTATCTGTGTATTCCTGTTGTGTTAACAGGACATAGTCTTTTTCTCAGCGGCTCTGTGACGCAACAGGGTTCGCTTTATAACGCTGGTTCAGCGCCCTAGCGTTTTACTTTGCGGCTCACTGAAGCTAAGTGAGTTTGCACCTATCGCCATATAGCGCTGTGGCATTCCCGTTAGCGGCTCTGGGTGTTAACAGAGTTAGCACTTACTGCCACAGCGCGCTACAGCGTTTATTTTAGCGACTCTGCGGGATGACAGAGTTCGCTACTTTCGCCATCTTACTAGCAGCAGGCTTCGCCTGCATGGTGGACCCCGGGCTGCGAACGCTCCTCTCTAATATATCTATTAGGAGCGTTCTGCAGACCCTAACAGGGTCTAATTTCCAAAATGGTGTCACTTGTAGGGGTTTTCCACTGTTTAGGCACATCAGGGGCTCTCCAAACGCGACATGCCGTCTGATCTCAATGCCAGCCAATTTTGATTTGAAAAAGTCAAATGGCGCTCTTTGCCTTCCTAGCCCTACCATGCACCCAAACAATGGTTTTCCCCACATATGGGGTATCAACGTACTCTGAAGAAATTGCACAACAACATTATTTGTCAATTTTCTCCTTTTACCCTTGTGAAAATAAAAAAAACTGTTAAATGTTCTTTTTTTCTTCCACATTCCAAAAATTCCTGTGAAGCATCTGAAGGGTTAATAAACTTTTTTAATGTGGTTTTGAGCACATTGAGGGCTGCAGTTTTTAGAATGGTGTCATTTTTGGGTATTTTCTGCCATATAGACCCCTCAAAGTGACGTCAAATTTGAGGTGGTCCCTAAAAAAATGGTTTTGTAAATTTTGTTGTAAAAATAAGAAATCGCTGATTATCTTTTAACCCTTAGAACTTCCTAAAAAAAAATTTTTCCAAAATTGTGCTGATGTAAAGTAGATATGTGGAAAATGTTAGTTAGTAACTATTTTGTGTGACATATTTCTCTGTTTTAAGGCCATAAAAATTCAAAGTTTGAATATTGCAAAATGTTCAAAATTTTCTCCATATTTCCTTTTTTTTCATAAATAAACCAAGTTATATCGAAGAAATGTTATCACTAACACGAAGTAAAATATGTCATGAGAAAATATTCTCAGAATCACCAAGATCCATTGAAGCATTCCTGAGTTATATCCTCATAAAGGGACAGTGGTCAGAATTGTAAAAATTGGCCCGGTCATTAACATGCAAACAACCCTCGGGAGTAAAGTGGTTAAAATAGATAATTCAAGTTACTTAGTGTACAGACTATAAATGTATGCATCAGTCCCTAACATCTGCTTTAGGTAACATGATATAGATTATGTTGTGGCTGGTGTAGTGAAAGACAAGTACAACCTTCTACACATCACTGTTCATAATGTGTTTTCAAGAAACGTTCCCATGAAGCTTTTTATTGATTAAACCTGTGTAAATATATATGTATTGTATTGTGGTAAAATACTCAACAATCGCCTTTTTACAAGGTTCCAGCACTGCTCTGGTCTTTTTTTGCATCACGTGACTTCTATTCTAACTTTCTGGATCACACTGGGTTCTATGTGTGAGACAGAAGTTGCTGTTACCATGTAAACCGATGGGGCATCAGACTCTATAGGTTTACTTAGTAAAAGCAACTTTTGGCTCACACCAAAATCTCAGTGTGATCTGGCAAGTTAGAATAGAATATAAATGCCTCATGTCAAACAACACACAAATGTTAACTCCATATAGAATAATTGTAAAGTGCGATTACACATCAATGGACAGTGTTGGAAAAATCGCAAAAACTATAAGACAGAAGAAACAAACGTGATCAAGAAATCCAAACAATTTGATAGAATATGCAAAAAATTATTTTATTAAATAGATAGGTATAAGAGGAAGAGGAGGAGTTCCATCTAATAGCACATGTACAAGTAGGGCGCACACAAGGACAAAAAATATGTAAAATATTCAAATGGCAGTAGGAATGTGTGTCTATGACACAGAATCAAGCAATAATATTGCACATTCCCCATATAGCCTAATAGATCAATAAACTAACCACTAAATAGATAGGTATAAGGGGAGGTGGAACTCCTCCTCCCCTTATACCTATCTATTTAATAAAATATTTTTTTGCATATCTATCAAATTGTTTGAAAGTTAGAATAGAAGTCAAGTGAGTGAGAAGAAGACTGGAGAAGCACTGGAAACCGTGGAGTACAGCGATCAGTGACTAGATTACCGCATTTACACTATATATGCATTTACACAGGTTTATGCAATAAAGTGTTTAATAGGAGTGCTTATTTAATTTAGGAATTGACAGTTTACATTCCCATCATTCCAGCTGAGAAGATATTTCAAAATTGTCTAAAAGAAATATTAATTAGAGGATGGTACAATTATGTCTGTTGACTGAACATAAAGTTTTGGCACAAAAATGTTAATTTCTTCAAATGTATCTCCAGCTCTACAGTGGTGTGAAAAAGTGCACTTGAGTTATGCAGCAGGACAGTAATCCGAAACACACCAGCAAGTCCACCTCTGAATGGCTTAAGAAAAACAAAATTAAGACTTTGGCATGGCCTAGTCAAAGTCCTGACCTTACTCCAATTGAGATGCTGTGGCATGACCTTAAAAAGGCAATTCACGCTCAGAAACCCTCCAATGTGGCTGAATTATTACTATTCTGCAAAGATGAGTGGGCCAGAATTCCTCCAGAACATTGTAAAAGACTCATTGCCAGTTATTGAAAACATTTGATTGTAGTTTTGCTGCTAAGGGTGGCCCAACCAGTTATTTAGAGGGCAATCACTTTTTCACACAGGGCCCTGTAGGTTTGGATTTCTTTTTCCCTTAATATATACCTTCATTTTAAAACTGCATTTTGTGTTTACTTGTGTTATCTTTGTCTAATATTTAAATATGTTTGTTGATCTGAAACATTTAAGTGTAAAAAACATGCAAAAAAATAAGAAATCAGGAAGGAGGCAAACACTTTTTCACAGCACTGTGTATTCATTACATAAGGCAATTGTATTATCTGCAAATCTCTAATATAACAAGTAGAGTCTGAAAAGGATTTGAAACTAAGAAAAACATCTGCCCTACAATTAAATTACATGCCATAGCTTTTATAATTTGTAACCCAAGTATTTGGAGAAAGTTAATCAGCTTATCTGTCCTCTGTACAGCAATTCTACACCATACATACCAAGACAATCCTCAGTTTAAGCCAGCACTTGTTTCCATAGTAAAGAAAAGCTAGACTTTATTTTCTTGTTCAAAAAGTCATCCAAAATAAAGCGGTTTGGTACAAAGCAGCTTAAAATCCAATCATTAATAGCAAAATAACTTTAACAGAAGGAACGCATTTCTGACCTTCAGTGGTCCTTAGTCTAAGCCTCTGGATGCCAAATATTTTTTCATCTTTTAGCTGCTTTACACCAAAGTACTTTACTATGGATTACTTTACTTTTTACAAAAATTATTATTTTTTGCTTTTTATACTAAAGAAATGAGGTTTGCTTTAAATTGTTAATTGGTAGCCAACTACAACCTCTTAGGTCAGTTACTCACATTCTTGACAATTTTCTCAATGGACTACCCAGCCAGGTATTCCAACCTGAGCTATCTGCTTCATAGGCATATGTGAAGCACCTTAGGTTTGAAGACCATCAGCTGGTCCGGGTTTTCCGACATGAAAAAGGTCTGCATTTCAAAGATGTATGAAACCAGCCTAAATGTGGTCTCTAGTTTTCTTAGTGAGAAAGAAATTGGTATAGTTTGTTGTTAGCAGTCAAGGAAACAGTGTGAAAATGTTTAATGTTTAATGCAACATATTATTATATATTTTCTTTTGTTTCCCACTTTTTCTAATTTAAAATTTTGTCATATGTACTATTACATGGCTCATGGATTTTTTAAGTCCTACTTCATAAATTACAATTTTACCTTTTTTGTAAGACATTTATCATTTTGAATACTTATTCTGTCTCCTACTTGCCCAGACATGTCTTAAAAATACACGCATAGAACTCCACTTATCTAGCATAGAAAGTTCAGAAATATGTTCAGATGAAATAATCTGCATAGTCACGCGGTGAAGCTCAATGTGAACCATGATATTTGTTTTGTGGTAGTATAATTAGGTCTTCCCACATATTCACATTCATGCTAGATTAAGTACTTATAATATAATTACATTTTGTATGGCTTTCTTTATTGAGAAAGCATCTCATCTTTGTCCTCATGAAGCTGAATAGAAGGTGTAAAAGGAGAATGATTGCTAGACGGCTCGAAAGAGATTGCATCTCAGATGTTCTGGGAAAAAAAAACCCTGCAAATCCCTCAGACCTGACAGATTCCGTTACCATGAGAACTGCAGATATTTCCATTGTGATGGGTTGCTCCAGCAGCCATCTGTTACACCCATTTGATTAGGAAGTACAGTTCAGCCAGAACATTTTTTTCCATAACACCTCTGTCCAAAGGCATAAGAAGAAATGTTTCATTTATTCTTATATGCTAAACTCTGTGGTTTAACATTATAACGAGAGGTAGGAAAGGCTCATTGAAATGCTGAGAGAAGGGTCACTGATTCTTCAAGTCTGAAGGAGGAAAAGAAGCTTTCTAAAGACTACTCGTTCATGGAAGAAAATTGTCTTCTAGAATAGTTCCACAAGATATCTCCAACCAAAAACGGAGGTATTAAATTGCTTAAAGAAACCTATAGTATGAGTTTTGTAACTCGATGACCCTAAAAGATGATATCCAGCTTTTCTAACCAGTAGAACATTAACTAATGTTTACCCACAATTAGAAATGTTTGTAATGAATGGATCTAGATATATAAGGATTGCATTACTTCTCTTTGAATACTTTCCTTCAAACTCACATTGGATTCTTACAAGGAATTCTTTTTTTAGTTTTTGTTGACTTGGTTGTAATAACCAATTGTTACCACAATTAATAAAAAATGTCTTCTTGTTCTATCAGAACTTACAGTCCAGTGCCATGTTCTATTCCTGCATAAAGTGGTAATAATTTTCTCTCTCCAATTTTTCTCAGAGATTTCAGGTCAGATTGATATTTGCTCAAGAGGAAGTTTAATGAAATACAAATCTTTCATGTTAAAATAAAAAAGGATGTTACAGTGTCTTGAAAAACTATTCATACGCTGAGAACTTTTCCACATTTTAACCTGTTACACCCACAAACTTAAATGTATTTTATGTGATATACCGTCACAAAGTAACAATTTATAAGGTATAAAGGAAATGATACAAGGTTTTCTAATTATTTTAAAATTATAAATCTGCAAATTGCGGTGTGCATTTGTATTCAGCCTACTGTAGTCTGAAAACCCTAAATAAAAACCGGAGTAACCAATTGCCTCCAGAAGTCACATGATTAGTAAATTGAGTCCACTTGTTTGTAATTTATTCTCAGTTTAACTACAGATGTTTTGTGAAAGCCTAAGAGGTTTGTTTGAGAACATTAGGGCTCAGATGACTCAGTGATTGTAGGGGGCATTGTGGGGGACCGGGGTGAAGAGGAATATAGAAGGGTGGTTTCTGACTTTGTGGATTGGTGTCAGTCTAACTGTCTAGAACTAAATGTGAAGAAAAGCAAGGAGATGGTGGTGAGTTATAGAAGGAAAAAGGATAATTACTTACCGATCACTATTGCTGGCCAGGAGGTGGAGATGGTTGAGAGCTACAAATATTTGTGGGTTCACCTTGACAGCAAACTTGATTGGAAGTGTCATACAGAGAAGGTTCACAAGAAGGGAATGAGCAGACTGTACTTTCTACAGAAGCTCAGATCTTTCAATGTGTGCAGTAAAATGCTGGAAATGTTCTACAAGTCCGTTGTAGCAAGCGCCATCTTTTTTGCTATCATTTGCTGGGGCAGTAGTGTGCGAGTAGCTGATGCTAATAAGCTCAACAAACTTATCAAGAAGGCAAGTGCAGCTGTTGGCCTCCATCTTGACTCTTTTGAGGAAGTAGTGGAGGATAGGATTCAAAAGAAGTGCAGGGCTATAATGAACAATAATACACACCCTCTATACCTGCTATTCTTGAATCAGAAGAGCACATTCAGCAGCCGTCTAATTCTACTAAGGTGCAAGAAGGAGAAATTCAGGAAATCGTTTGTGCCTACCGCTATGGGGATGTATAACAATTCACCAAGGGTGAAAGATGGCTACGACCTACGGCTGGCGCACTAATGGAAATGACAGCGCTTCTCAGTTTGGTGAAATTCAATCACTTTATTCTGCCATCTGTTGCGACATTTCGATCTATACATTTATTTCAAATTTGGTCTGCCAACTTTAGGATCACATTTCCTAAGCTTAGCTATATCAGCTGTAACTAATTTAGAAAAGGTATCTATAACAGGATCGTGATCCGGCAGTACAAAATTACTTCTGTCCTATAAGCCTTATTTACCAAGAGAAAGAGAATCATCAGGTTTATTACTCATTGTTGTTTCTTTACCTGCAAAATAAGTAGTTAAACGTAATCTCCTATAAAATCCTATTGTTCTAATCGTGTACACCCTCCTTAAGATACATAAAGATCTTCAGAACCCTTCCGGTCGACCTGTAGTCTCAGGAAAGGGTTCTTTGTGCAATAAAGTGGCTATTTTCTTGGATTGTCTACTGTGCAAATTTGCAGTTGCGGCACCATCATACACTCGAGACACAAGTGATTTTTTTAAATCTTTGGAGGGTGTACAGGTTGGAGAATCCACTTTTTTAGTGTCATTTGATGTAGTGTCCTTGTACACCTCTATCGAACACAATAAGGGCCTTTCTGCAGTTGATGTGACGCTTGACGACTCCGACATGGTGGCCTGAGTGTGCACGGTTTACCCTGGCATTGTTGGATTTCATCCTGGGGAGGAATTATTTCCTTTTTGCTGATGATTACTACCTCCAGCGCCGTGGGACAGCCATGGGGTCCAATGTGGCCCCTACATATGCTAAATCTACATGGCTGTCCTGGAGGCGAATACGTGTACAAGTCAGTGTTTTGGCACTATGGGAGGAGCTTGCGGCGTTACATTGACAATATCTTTTTTGTGTGGGATGGTAACAAGGGGGACCTTGTTGCCTTCCATCAGTCATTAAATAAGATTTATCCTGAACTTAAATTTACCATGGATAGTTCACTTGAAAGGATGCAGCTCTTAGACACTTTGGAACAGATTTATTTGTGAAGGTGACAGATAGGAACAATATGTTAAATTTTTCTAGTGAGCATCCAAGTAAAATGATTGAGTCTTTACCATGGCGCCAACTTTTAAGGGTGTGAAGGGTGGTTTCTAGTGATATATTGATTGACCAACGATTAGATGAGATGTGTGATAAATTTCTTGTAAGGGGTTATCCTAAAGATAATCTTACAAAATTTAAACAACGAGCTTTGAGCATGCCTAGAAATGAGCTCTTGGCTATCAGAAAGTCTGATAGGAAAAATAGGAGGATTCCTTTTGTAACCACATATAATAGCTTGAGTGGAAGGATTTCTGATATTATTTGGAAGCACTGGTCACTATTAGGAAAAGGTCATGTTAATATAGAGGAATTTAAACAGTCACCACTCTTTTAATTTCAACGGAATCATAATTTAAAGGATATGTTGGTTAAGTCCAATATTGGCAGCTCTAAGAAAGATTTACAATTAACTTTGAGCCGCCCAAGCTTGGGAAATTTTCCCTGCCTTGGATGTGCTTGTTGTGGTAATATGCTTAAGGGGGGCCATTTTTTTATCCACAATCAGGGAAGCGATATTTTATTCATAAGAGATATACTTGCACTAGTAGTTTTGTGGTATATACAATCTGTTGTCCTTGTGGTCTCCTCTATGTAGGGGAGACCACTATGGAAATAAAAGCAAGAATCCGTAAACATAAAAGTACTATCAGGACTGGGCTGGTTGAGCTTCCAGTACAGAAACATTTTAAGGAGATGGGTCATTCAGTGAATCAATTACACTTTAGGGTTATTGATGATGTTCCTGTGATGAGACGAGGGGATGATCTGGTGACTTTGTCGAAAAGGAAAGACCTAAAATGTATTTTTGAGTTGGAAACATTGAGACCTAAGGGTATGAATATTGAATATAATCAACAAGGTTGCTTACTTTAATTTTGATGTAATGATTCTTTATTTTCCTCTTGCAGTAGATTGTTTTAACTCTTTTTAATTTACCCTAGATATCCATCGGTCGATTGAATGAATATAGAACGTACTTGTTATTTGATTCCTCTGATTGTATACAGTATATGAAGATTTGGTCACCTGGGAGTCAGTAATATTACCTTAAAGGTAGAATTTATCATGGCTACTAAAAAAATTTTTCTTATGTGCATAATATGATAGAGGTTATATGGGTAATTTATTGTTGATGAGATTATAAGATTTTTGGGATTTATTAGAATATGTTGGCTTCTTCCCATAACTTAGGGGTGGCTGATTTATGGATTTATCCTATGATCTGTAAATTGTTTAGATAGTTTGGATATCTGTAAGTGATAGTTGAGATGATATGTATACTAATTTGGAAAATGGGAGCATACTGTGATATCCTTATATAGATTTATTATCACGGGTTAACTATTGAGATTAAAAACTCTTGTTTAGTTTTTTTTTTTAAATATTGTTATATAAGAAACCATAGTTATAGTTTGGATTACCCAGCATGCTCTGACTTATTTTAAGCTCAAATGGGTTTATCCTGTTATATGTGTAAGTTAGCTCATTTGATAATGCATCTTCTGCTAAAATTGAGTGATTTGATGTTTAGTAGGGGATATGGAATTTAATTGATCTCACTTAACATGATATTCTCTCTCTATATATATTATGCTTATGTTGTGTGCGTTATATTAAATAAATGTGCTGGTTGTGGAACACTGATGTATTAACCGGTATCTGCATTTAATGGGTTAAAGGCATTTGACCGTGCGCAGTATGGCATTGTTGACTGTCTCTATGGTTACCTGAGGTCAGACTCTAGCGGTAATGTGATACACGGAGTGAATAAAGAAACTTATAGCCAATGGTCTTGAGATGACGGGGCATGCTCAGTATAAAGCCTGAGAGAGGAGATCTGCAACTAATCATGTGGAGATGCCGGAGGGTGCGCAGAAGGGACTGCCCATGGATTGGTGTTTGCAGAGGATGGGAGGATAAGATTGCTGAGGAGGACTGAGCCTTTCCATGACAACGAGAATGCCTTGCTGTGATTGGTTAATGCTTTGATATGGTCTTAATATGCTGTGATTTTCTAGTACTTTGATCTCCCTGTATAAGACATGATAGAGCGATCAGAGGTGATGTTTAGAATGTTAATAAGGTACACTCTTCAATTGATGATCAGAATGGGGTGTTTTAAATATGTTGTTTGTGGTTTATTTACACGATTATTTTTGCATGTTATAGATTGGTGTTTTGTTAATGAAGGGATGGTGCATATATTATTTGAATGGGGTTAATGTGTGTTGTATTGTGCTTGATAAAGATCTGTATAGATTGAAATGTTGCAACAGATGGCAGAATAAAGTGATTGAATTTCACCAACCTGAGAAGCGCTGTCCTCAATTTTTTATATTGTATGGTTTGCAGACCGAGTCAGCATTCTGGTTGCTCTTACCTGAAATTGCTCCAGTTTGTTGATGTCTTTTTTAAAATGTGGTGCCCAAAACTGGACACAGTATTCCAGATGAGGTCTGATCAAGGTGGAGTAGAGGGCAATAATACAGGGCAATACTGATGAAAAACATGTTAGAGGCTGCAAAATACTTGAGACTGAGTCAAACATTCACCTTCCAGCAGGGCAGCAATCCTAAATATACTTCCAGAGCTACAATGGAATGGTTTAGGTCAAAGCATATTCACGTGTTTGAATGGTCCAGTCAAAATCCAGACCTTAATCCCAGTGTGAATCTGAGGCAAGACTTGAAAACTGTTGCTCACAATCTCCATTCAATCTCCCTCATCTAACCAAGTTTGGAAAAGAAGAATTTACAAAAATGTCAACCTCTGGATGTGCGAAGCTGGTAGAGATATACCCCAAAAGACTTGCAGCAGTAATTACAGAGAAAGGTGGTAGCACAAAGTATTGAATCAGAGGGGCTGAATACAAATGCAAGCCACAATTTGCATATTTATATTTTAAAAATATTTAGAATCCCATGAATTATTTAATTTACACTTCACAAATACTTGCTGTTTTGGGTTGGCATATCACATAAAATCCCAATTAAATACATTTAAGTTTGTGGGCGTAACGTGAAAAAAATGTGGAAAAGTTCTTGGGGTATGAATACCTTTTCAAGGCACAGTTTATATTTTTCCAATAATAAAAATTCAATATTTTACAAAAGTAAGATTAATTATCACTGAAATAATTGTCATTTTGGTTTTTTATTGTCCTTTATAAAGAACTTTATATTAAAGTAGTGCATTCTAGTGATTGCAAGTCTCATAAAGGGGACATATTAATTTTGTGTGCTCTGGGCAAATAGAAAGTACTCTTACATAGTATACAGAGGAAAGTCAACAGATACAGTACTTACCTCACCACCATCCAGCACTGTTCTCAAGATACTATCAGATAATCCACTGATTATCTTAAATATAAGAAATAAATATAATAAAATAATAATCAAAGAAATCAAAAATATCAAAAATAATGTACAGAAACATATATAGATAGTTCAATCGGAGACTTAATGCACCATCACAAAAAAATATATATGTATAAAAAATGAATATAAAAAATAATAAAAATAATAATAAAAAATAAAAAAATATTCAATGATTTTGATCTAAATGATCTGTAAATTTCATGTGAATTATATGATTTAAAGAATTGTACTTATATTCATAATATATTGATAAGGAGTGAAAAATGTGTATAACTTAGTGCACAATATGTGACAATAATAAATGAAATGAAACCTCTAATACAGTATAAGCGGAAGTGAAATGCACGTTGGAGTGGTGTGTGCTGGGGCAGTAGTGTACCTTAACTGGTTGGTATTTTGGTGGCTATTATGGATTATTAATCTTCTATTAGAGGTTTCATACTTTAACTCTTCATGAGGCGGCATTATCATGAGCAATTGAACACATTTTTTTAGATGGTATGATATTTTGTGCACTTTATTATTATATTTCAGAGATTTATTTCATTTATTATTGTCACATGTTGTGCACTAAGTTATATATATTTTTCACTCCTTATTAGTGTTGAGCGATACTGCTCGATATCTAAAAATATCGGATCGGAATGGTATCGCCGATATCACTAAATATCGGCGATATCCGATTCCGATACCGGAAGTCCCATGTAAGTCTATGGGAACAAAATATCGCAACTAAAAAAAACCTTTATTTCCTTGTAAACACTAAATATACACACATAGAATACATATATTATATATATATATATACATGTCATTGTGACATATATATATATACATATATGTATAGTTTATACACTTCTACATAGTAAAATATCCTCTGATTCAATTGCCGGGTAAAGCCGGCTTCTGTGAAAAGACAGAAGCACCCGACATGAAATGACACTTGGTGTACATAGGGTTAACCATGTCTTTTCATGTCGTTTGCAATCTGATTTGCACAAACAATTACATCAGTCTATGTGTGCAAAATTTCACACCTGTAGGGGTTAATTAAAGGTGTAACTTCGTTGTAAAAAAAATGGACTTTTTTGCTACGAATTTACACCTTTAATTAACCCCTACAGGTGTGAAATTTTGCACACATAGACTGATGTAATTGTTTGTGCAAATCAGATAGCAAAGGACATGAAAAGACATGGTTAACCCTATGTACACCAAGTGTCATTTCATGTCGGGTTCTGCATTTTCACAAAAGCCGTCAATTGAATTAGCGGCTATTATACTATGTAGAAGTGTATGAACTATAAATATAAATATATATATATGTGTCACAAATTCAATGACATGTATATATATATATATATATATATATATATATATATATATATATATATAGAGGTGTAAAATTGTTTAAAAAAAATGCGTGGGCTCCCGCCCTATTTTCGCAACCAGACAGACAAAGCCAGCGAATGGGGGCAGATAATAATAGCCCAGAGAGGGACCATTATTTTTGGCCCCCCCTGGCTACTAACATCTGCCCCCAGACACCCCAGAAAAGACAAATCTATAATTAGATTCGCCCTTTCTGGCACTGTGCCCGTCTATTCCCATTGCCCTGTAGCGGTGGCGAATGGGTTAATATGGGGTTAAAGCCACATTGCAATTGAAAGGTGACCTTAAGCCAGGTTAATAATTGAGAGCTGTCAATTAGACAACTATCAATTATTAATCCTATTGCATGAAGTAAAAATAAAACACACACACTTTAATTAAAAATCATTTTAATGAAATAAAGACACGTTTTTGACCATCTTTTATTTGACTGCAAAAACCATTTCCTGTAATAAAAATAAAATAAAAAAGCAAAATTATTCTTACCTATCCCATGCACAGTCAGGTCCCACGGTGTAATCCTTCAGAAAGGGTTAATGTTTACTGCAGGGACCGCAGCTAATGCTGCAGCCTCACAGTAAACCCCCAAATGAATGAGTTCCTCTCCTGGCTGACAGGAGAGGAAGTGGAAAGCTTAATTGATTGCTTTCCACTTTCACTTCAGGTCAGCCAGGGACACAATCAGTGACGTCAGAGGGAACTGATTAACAAAAATAGGGGTTCCCTTCGAATAAAAAATGGCGTCGGGTCCCCCCTATTTTTGTTAACCAGCCTGATGAAGCAGACTGCTGAGCAGTGGCGTACCGTGAATGAAGCAGACCAAGCAGCTGCTATGGGGCCCGGACAGGTGAGGGGGCCCTCGACGGTCGGGTAGCTGTGCTGACACAGTACTACCAGGGGGTCGGCGGGGGAGGGGGAGCGCAGCTCTTCTATATACTCACCCCTCCTGGTGCGGTCTCTGCAGCCCCTGCTCTTCTCCCACGGTCTCCGACGCCTGTGTTCAGCGGTCAGGTGGTACCGCTCATTACAGTCATGAATACGCACATATTCATGACTTTAATGAGCTGTCCCACGTGACCGCTGAACACTGGCGGTGGAGACCGTGGGAGAAGAGCAGGGGCTGCACAGACCGCGCCGGCAGAAGGGTGAGTATAAGGGATATTTACCTGTCCCATTTCACCGTTGCTCGCGTCCTCTTGCTGCAATGTTCAGGTCAGAGGGCGCGATGACATCGTTAGTGCGCGCCGCGCCCTCTGCCTCATCATTCACTGCTGGAGGACCCGAAGACAGCGGCACTCAGCAGTGGAGAGAGGACAGGTAAATATCTCAGGTGCCGGGGCCCTGAGCGAGCGGTGACATCGGTACCTGGTGTCACCCCCTGCTCAGGACACCGGCACCTGGCCCCCAGCGATGAAAGGTGAGTATGTCTTTTTTTTTTTTTTGGTCGCAGCAGCTGCGGCAGCATAAGGGCCTATACTATGGAGCATCTATGGGGGCACAATCTATGGGGGCATAATACATTTTTTTGTTTAATGTGTCCCCTCACTGTGCTGGCACTTTACATTTACAATGGCTCTGGGTTTTTTTTTTTTGGGGGGGCCCATTCAGACTTTTGCTATGGGGCCCCATGATTTCTATGTACGCCCCTGCTGCTGAGGCATGGTATTTAAGGCTGTTAAGGAGCCAAGATCCATGGACCTTGCCAGCAGCGTCGGACTGGAGTACCTTGGGCCCACCAGAGAAAAAATATTCTTGGGGCCCACCATCATACTTCCCAACCTTTGAAGAAGGGAAAGAGGGACAAAGATTGTGGCACGCTGTGCCTGCTGCAGAAAATTTTAGGCCATGCCACGTTGCACCACAGACTGTCCAGGAGTTGGTGGATGCTTTAGTCCAGGTGTGGGAGGAGATCCCTCAGGAGACCATCCGTCGCGCTCATCAGGAGCATGCCCAGAAGTTGTAGGGAGGTCATACAGCATACCTCCCAAATTTTGAAGACAGGAAAGAGGGTTAAAGGCTGCGGCGCACATAGCACGCAGCTGCAAATTTTAAGCCACACCCCGACCACACCCATTTCACAGCTAATCACACCCATATCCTCGCCCCAACTGTACCCATGCCGATACAGCTGACCCTCCGATGACGGTTGGGGGGCCCACTGCTGGCACCGGGCCCCCCCAATGCCTGTTCAGGCCCCATAGCTTCTGGGCGGCAGAGCAGGAAGATCGATTCTCCCTGCTCTGCCGCAGAATGTAACTGTATCGGCGTGCTGTGCACGCCGATACAGTTACTGTAGCGTAGCTCTGGGTGGGCCCCCTCAGAGCGCGGGGCCCGGGGCCACGGCCCCCTCTGCCCCGCGACCTATCCTTTCAAATCAGGGCCCACCACGCAGGAGCTGGGGCCCACCGGAGGTTTCTCCGGTGTCCTGGTGGCTCAGTCCGACCCTGCTTGCCAGCCTGATAATACCAGGCCACAGCAGTCTGCTTATCTTTGCTGGTTAACAAAAATAGGGGATCCCCTCGAAAAAGTTGGCGTGGGGTCCCCCTATTTTTGTTAACCAGCCAGATGAAGCAGACCGCTGAGGCCTGGATTTTCAGGCTGTTAAGGAGCCAAGATCCATGGACCTTGCCAGCCTGATAATACCAGGCCACAGCAGTCTGCATATCTTGGCTGATTAACAAAAATAGGGGATCCCCTCGAAAAAAATTGGCGTGGGGTCCCCCCTATTTTTGTTAACCAGCCAGATGAAGCAGACCGCTGAGGCCTGGATTTTCAGGCTGTTAAGGAGCCAAGATCCATGGACCTTGCCAGCCTGATAATACCAGGCCACAGCAGTCTGCATATCTTGGCTGATTAACAAAAATAGGGGATCCCCTTGAAAAAAATTGGCGTGGGGTCCCCCCTATTTTGTTAACCAGCCAGATGAAGCAGACCGCTGAGGCCTGGATTTTCAGGCTGTTAAGGAGCCAAGATCCATGGACCTTGCCAGCCTGATAATACCAGGCCACGGCAGTCTGCATATCTTGGTTGATTAACAAAAATAGGGGATCCCCTTGAAAAAAATTGGCGTGGGGTCCCCCCTATTTTTGTTAACCAGCCAGATGAAGCAGACCGCTGAGGCCTGGATTTTCAGGCTGTTAAGGAGCCAAGATCCATGGACCTTGCCAGCCTGATAATACCAGGCCACGGCAGTCTGCATATCTTGGTTGATTAACAAAAATAGGGGATCCCCTTGAAAAAAATTGGCGTGGGGTCCCCCCTATTTTTGTTAACCAGCCAGATGAAGCAGACCGCTGAGGCCTGGATTTTCAGGCTGTTAAGGAGCCAAGATCCATGGACCTTGCCAGCCTGATAATACCAGGCCACAGCAGTCTGCATATCTTGGCTGATTAACAAAAATAGGGGATCCCCTTGAAAAAAATTGGCGTGGGGTCCCCCCTATTTTTGTTAACCAGCCAGATGAAGCAGACGCTGAGGCCTGGATTTTCAGGCTGTTAAGGAGCCAAGATCCATGGACCTTGCCAGCCTGATAATACCAGGCCACGGCAGTCTGCATATCTTGGTTGATTAACAAAAATAGGGGATCCCCTTGAAAAAAATTGGCGTGGGGTCCCCCCTATTTTTGTTAACCAGCCAGATGAAGCAGACCGCTGAGGCCTGGATTTTCAGGCTGTTAAGGAGCCAAGATCCATGGACCTTGCCAGCCTGATAATACCAGGCCACAGCAGTCTGCATATCTTGGCTGATTAACAAAAATAGGGGATCCCCTCGAAAAAAATTGGCGTGGGGTCCCCCCTATTTTTGTTAACCAGCCAGATGAAGCAGACCGCTGAGGCCTGGATTTTCAGGCTGTTAAGGAGCCAATATCCATGGACCTTGCCAGCCTGATAATACCAGGCCACAGCAGTCTGCATATCTTGGCTGATTAACAAAAATAGGGGATCCCCTCGAAAAAAATTGGCGTGGGGTCCCCCCTATTTTTGTTAACCAGCCAGATGAAGCAGACTGCTGAGGCCTGGTTTTTCAGGCTGGTAAGGATCCAATATCCATGGACCTTGCAAGCCTGATAATACCAGGCCACAGCAGTCTGCTTAGCTTGGCTGGTTAACAAAAATAGGGGATCCCCTCGAAAAAAAAACGGCGTAGGGGTCCCCCTATTTTTGTTTATCAGCCAAGTAAAATGCAGACTGCTGCGGCCTGGTATAAAAGACTGTCAAGGCCCATGGATTTTGGCCCTCAACAGCCTGATAATACCAGGCTACAGCAGCCCCACATTTGGCGCATCAAAAGATGTGCCAATTGTGGCACTTTACCCGGCTCTTCCCACTGCCCTGTAGCGGTGGCAAGTGGGGTAATAAGGGGTTAATGTCACCGTTGATTGCACGGTGACAATAAGCCCGGTTAATAATGGAGAGGTGTCAATAAGACACCGATCCATTATTAATCCCAAAGTTATTAAATGTATAAAAAAAAGACAAAGCAAGAAAAAAGTCTTTTAATGAAATAAAAGAGACAACACAGTTTTCATTAATTTTATTATACACTCATTCCTGCGACGCCATCGATCTCCTGTAAAAAAAGAAAAAAAACAAACCAACAGTATACCACCTGTCCGACGCAGTCCATAGTAACGACAGTCCCACGACGATCCAGCTCTGCTACATCGCAATGACAGGCAGAGCCTGTCATCGCGACGCAGCACAGCTGATTACCTGCTTCCCCGGCGGTGACGTCATCGGACTGACTGCTTTACGGCCGGGATTACCCAGCAGTCACTGCAGTTATCGCAAGAAACTGCATGTGACCGCCGGGGAAAGATGATGGCGGCCATGAAGCAGTCCAGGCCGTGACCGCCGGAGATCTTCTGCCAGGTAAGTGCCGCTGACTCCTGACAGACCCGACCGACAGACACTGACAGTGACAGTGACAATCCCGATTCCGGTATCCGATAAGACGAAAATATCGGAACTAAGTATCGAAAGGCCGATAGAGCTAATATCGGCCGATACCCGATACTTGCGGTATCGTATCGCTCAACACTACTCCTTATCAATATATTATGAATATGAGCACTGTGCATTAAATCATATAACTCACATGAAATTTACAGATCATTTAGATCAAAATCATTGAATATTTTTTTCATTTTTTATTTTTTTTAATTATTGTTTTTTATATTCATTTTTTATACATATAATTTTTTTGTGATGGTGCATTAAGCCTCTGATTGAACTATCTATATATGTGTATGTACATATATTTTTAATATTTTTTATTTCTTTGATTATCATTTTATTATATTTATTTCTTATATTTATTTTTTTGTGACAGTGGATGTTTCCTCTGATTGAGCAACTTATGTGTATACGTATATAATTATAAAATTTTTTGCCAATTAGTTGAAGTGTCGCTCTGCCCTATACATTTCAATTCTCTTATTGATTTTAACCCATTTTAATAAAGTATACTTTTTATATGGTGATGTGGTTAATTGGTGTCTTTATGCCTTTTTTATTTTAATAAAGTATTGCTATCAACATATAGTTGTCTGTGATGAATATTTTTTGTGGGAATATGTTTGATAGGTAATATTCATCTTTATTTATTTATTTTTTGTGGTCACTTTTGGTATTTCTTTTCCATATAGGATTTTGTCTTTTTTATGTGGGTACTAGCCTCTATTGTGCTAGCAACCAGCTTCTATTAATATTTCTCCTCCTCAGCCTCCACCTCCTCGTTGCTACCCCATCCATGCTGAGCAGATGAGATGAGACTAGGCTGGGAAGTATCTCCCTGTCTCATGTGTCCCTCCATCTCCACCACGTTGGCATGCAAAGCCTCAGTTTTAATTGTGAGCAGCGACTGTTTAAGTAGGCACAGAAGCAGAATCGTTGCACTGATTATGGTGTCCTCACTGCTCTCTATCTTTGTAGAGTCCTCAAAGTCTTCGAGAACCGCACAAATGTCAGTCATTCATTCCCACTCTTCAGCTGTTATGTGCAGAAGCTGCCCAGAATACCAACGGGTGTGTTGTTACTGCTATTTGACAACTAGCCTCTACTGCTCCCAAAGTCTTGCCAGCATGTGCAGTGTGGAGTTTCAGCATGTGGTATTGTCACACACCAGTCGGTGAGCTTGCAACTCCATGCGCTGTTGCAGCGCTGCCAGAGTGGCTGGAGCTGTAGTCGATTTGTGGATATAAGTGCTGATGCAGCGTACCTTGACCAGAAGCTCTGGCAAATCTGGTTAGGTTTTCAGAAACCACTGAACTACCAAGTTGAGCATGTGAGCCAAACATGGTACATGTGCAAGCTTGCCAAGATTCACAGCTGCCATTAGGTTATGACCATTATTATATACAACCATGCCTGGTTGTAGGTTCAGTGCCTAGAGCCACAGATCTTTCATTTCTGTTATTCCTTTCAATGACTCTGCTGTTGTGTTTGGTTTGTTTCCTAGACAAATTAGCTTTAGCAGAGCCTGTTGCAGCTTCCCTGAGGCAGTGCTGCAGAGTTTCCAGCTTCCAGTTGATGTGGATGACATGCTCTTAGATAACAAATTGGAGATGGAGGATGAGGAGGAGTAGGAGGAGGTGCAGAAACTGCTGTAGGAGGTGGAGGAAACCCTGATAGAGATAGAGCCAGCAATCCACAGCCTTGGTAGCACACGTGCCATGCCAGGGTGGGACTTGGACCCAGCCTCAACAATGATTACCCAGTGTGCCGTCAGGGAAATGTAGAGTCCCTGTCCGCAAGCACTTGTCCACATGTCGATCATTAAGTGGAAAATTCCAGCAACTGGGTGATGTTCCTGGACATGTGCTGGTACAAGGCGGGGAAGCACACAGTGAGAAATTGTAGTGGCTGAGAACTGAGTACCGAAGGATGGCTGTCACCATGAGTCGGCATAAATCCTCCATGTCTACAAGCCTAAATCGCAACATTTCCATGGCAAGCAGCCTGGAAATGTACCTGTTTAGCATTTGGGCCTGTGGGTCAGTGGCCGGGAACTTTCTTTTGCATTCCAAGGCTTGGGACAGCTAAATAATGTGCTAGGACAAGTTTTTGGAAGTGCCAGATGATGATGCCTCAGAATGTGCAAGGACAGGTGCAGGGACTGGAGTCATCTGTGCCAGTGTCATGGACAGGACATTGGGAAGCACCTAGCACAGGGGAAAAGGCAATGGTGTTACCCACTGGCATCAAGCTTGGACTCAGGCATTTGGCCCAAAGAGTTGGATGTTTAGATGACATGTGTCTGATCATGCTAGTGATGGTTAAGATCTTAGCAGTCAGGGCCCTGCTGATCATGCCATTGCATGGGTCGCAAATGACCCTTATTTTTGTCTCAGAACGCTCTTTAAAAATGTCCCATACTGAGAAACACCTAACTCTTTGACGGAGAAATTCACAAGTGTCGGTGCTCATGGAACAGCTGCCCGCCTTCTCCCTCTAGTTACTCCACTACCTCTTCCTGTCTGTTTTGGTGCTGCTGATCCCTACCCTCAACTCTGCTGGCCTTGCTTTGCATTCCAGTTTCCCAAGTTGGGTAGGTGACTTCATCATCTACTACTTCGTCTTCAACCTCGGATTCAACATAGTGGGAGGAAAAAGGACCACGGTGTGATGGAGCTGGCAAGCATGCTGGAAGCACTATTTTCTAGAGTGTTTCTTTTGCGCCGCCAACAGTTGTAGTCGAATCTGCCCCACATCCTCGGCATCTCCTTTATAAATTGAATATAAATTTGTTTAAAGAACTAAAAAATTTGGCCAACTGTAGCAGGCCAAGTGGTTTTAAAAATTTTAAACCACCGTAATTTTACACAGAGCAAGTTAAATTGCATTGATGACTAATTGAATCTAGAAAAGAAAATTATCAGTTTTTGGCAGTTTTATATACCACCATAATCTTACACAAACCATGTTAAATGCTTTGGATGGCTAATTCAGTACAGAACAAAATTTGGTACTTTTTTGAGTTTTACATACCACCGTAACGTAATGCTAAGCACGTTAAACTGTATGGAAGACAATACAATCAATTTTTTCACCCAAAGCACTGTCAAGAGGCTGTATTCTAACACTCTCCCTCCTCCATCAACTGTCCCTAGTCAAAATGCAGAATGCACTTGATACAAATAGCAAAGCACAGGGATATCCCTTTATTAAAATGCAAAATTAGCATTTTGCAGTTCTCACACTGGCCACTGGGGCTATTTTAGACCCATACTTCCTTTCCTGTCAGCAACAGCTTTCAGCAAGACCCTTGATCAGCTAAGGTAGCCCTACAATTTAACCTATATACTCCGCATTTTACAATGCCACCATTAAGCTCGTTTTCACTTCCATGTTGTAAGGATGACAACCATTTTAAGTTAAATTGGCTATTTAAAATAAGAAAAATATTTTTGCTTTTGTCCAGAAGCAGCACTACTCTAGTTTATTAGGCTGTGTGCACATGGTGCGTTTTTGATACATTTTTGCTGCATTTATTCCATGTGGAAATGGTTCAAAAATGCTATGGAATCCTTATGCAAGCTAATTCAATGACAATCCTGAAGTTTTGTGAACATGATCAGTACATTTCCTTTGAGTATTAGCAGTGTGTTTTTTTCTGCAGCCTGTCAATTCTTTGTGCATTTCTCCAGCCTGTCAATTCTTTGTGCATTTCTGAAGCGTTTTTCACTCACTGACTTCAATTCAGTCAGTCAAATCGGCAGCAAAAAAAAGCAGGTTTAAAAATGTTTGCGGATTTGCTATGGATTTGCTGAGATTTTGTTTGCAAAAAAGGTCAGCAGGCATGGGCTGATGAGACTACTGCTCCCATCAGGCTACATCTGCTGTCACTGATAGCAGCATGCTTTATAGATGCACCATTTCTGGGGCAGCGGAGAGCTGATGTTTTTAGTCTGGGAGGGGGCCAATATCTATGGCCCCTTCCTAAGCTATTAATATTAGCCCACATCTGTCTGCCTAGCCTTTGCTGGTTAGATTTTATAAGGAGACCCTATGTAAATTTTTTTCTGATGTCCCCCTGTAAATTAGCCAGTAAATGCTAAGCAAACAGCTGTGAGCTGATATTAATAGCCTTAGAACCTTTATGGCTATTGGCTCCTTCCCAGAATATTAACATCAGCCCTCAGCCGTCAGCTTTCTTCTGCTGGTTATTAACCCCTTAACCCCCAAGGGTGGTTTTCACGTTAATGACCGGGCCAATTTTTACAATTCTGACCACTGTCTCTTTATGAGGTTATAACTCTGGAACGCTTCAACGGATCTTCGCGATTCTGAGAATGTTTTCTCGTGACATACTGTACTTCACGTTAGTGGTAAAATTTCTTCCATATAACTTGCGTTTATTTTTGAAAAAAACGCAAATATGGTGAAAATTTTGAAAATTTTGCAATTTTCAAACTTTGAATTTTTATTCTCTTAAAACAGAGAAATATGTCACACAAAATAGTTAAGAAATAGCATTTCCCACATGTCTACTTTACATCAGCACAATTTTGGAACCAAATTTTTTTTTTCTTAGGAAATTATAAGGGTTAAAAGTTGACCAGCGATTTCTCATTTTTACAACAAAATTTACAAAGCCATTTTTTTAGGGACCACCTCATATTTGAAGTCACTTTGAGGGGTCTATATAGCAGAAAATACCCAAAAGTGACACCATTCTAAAAACTGCACCCTCAAGGTACTCAAAACCACATTCAAGAAGTTTATTAACCCTTCAGGTGCTTCACAGGAGCTGAAGCAACGTGGAAGGAAAAAATAAATATTTAACTTTTTAGCCACAAAAATGATCTATTACAAACTTTTTTTTTATTTTAACAAGGGTAAAAGAAGCAAATGGACAGATAAAGTTGTTGTGCAATTTCTCCTGAGTACGCCAATAGCCAATATGTGGAGGAAAACCACTGTTTGGGCACACGGCAGAGCTCGTAAGGGAAGGAGCGCCTTTTGACTTTTTCAAACTAAAATTATCTGGAATTGAGATTGGACGCCATGTCGTGTTTGGAGAGCCCTGATGTGCCTAAACAGTGGAAACCCCCACAAGTGACACCATTTTGGAAACTAGACCCCCTAAGGAACTTATCTAGATCTGTTGTGAGCACATTGAACCCACAAGTGTTTCATAAAAGTTTATAATGCCTGGTTCTGAAAAATAAAAAAAACAATTTTCCACAAAAATTAATTTTTAGTCCCAAATTTTTGATTTTTCCCAAGGAAATTGGACCCAAAAAGTTGTTGTCCAATTTGTCCTGAGTACGCTGATACCCCATATGTGGGGGGGAAACTGTTTGGGCGCACGACAGGGCTTGGAAAGGAAGTAGTAACGTTTTGGAATGCAGACGTTGATGGGGGTCATGTTCCGTTTGCAGTGCCCCAGATGTGCCTAAACAGTGGAAACCCCCCACAAGTGACCCCATTTTGGAAACTAGACCCCCTAAGGGGCTTATCTAGATCTTTGGTGAGCAATTTGAACCCCAAGTGCTTCACACAAGTTTATAATGCCCGAGCATGAAAATCAAAAATCCTATTTTTTTCCCACAAAAATTATCTTTTAGTCACTAATTTTTTATTTTCCCAAGAGTAACAGGAGAAATTGGACCACAAAAGTTGATGCCCAATTTGTCCTGAGTACGCTATTACCCATATGTGGGGGGGGAACCACTATTTGGGCGCACAGCAGAGCTCGGAATGGAAGGAGCACCATTTGACTTTTTCCAAACAAAATTGGCTGGAATTGAGATTGGATGCCATGTTGCATTTGGAGAGCCCCTGATGTGCCTAAACAGTGGAAACCCCCCACAAGTGACCCCATTTGGGAAACTAGACCCCCTAAGGAACTTATCTAGATCTTTGGTGAGCAATTTGAACCCAAAGTGCTTCACACAAGTTTATAACGTAGAGCCGTAAAATTAAAAAATCCTATTTTTTCCACAAAAATGATCTTTTCACCCCAATTTTTATTTTCCCAAGGGTAACAAGACTCCAAAAGTTATTGTGCAATTTGTCCTGAGTGCACTGATACCCCATATGTGGGGGTAAACCACTGTTTAGGTGCATGGCAGAGTTTGGAAGGGAAGGAGCGCCGTTCGACTTTTTCAACACAGAATTGGCTGGATGCCATGTCGTGTTTGGAGAGCTCCTGATCTGCCTAAACAGTGGAAACCCCCACAAATGACAACATTTTGGAAACTAGACCCCTCAAGGAACTTATCTAGATGTGTGGTGAGCACTTTGAACCCGAAGTGCTTCCCAGAAGTTTATAACGTACAGCCGTAAAAATAAAAAATCTTTTTTTTTTTTACAAAAATGATTTTTTTCGTCCCCAATATTTTATTTTCACAAGGGTAACAGGAGAAATTGGACCCCAAAAGTTGTCCAATTTGTCCTGAGTACGCTGATACCCAATATGTGGGAGTAAACTACTGTATGGGCGCACGTCGGGGATCGGAAGGGAAGTAGTGACGTTTTGGATTGCAGACTTTGATGGAATGGTCTGCGGGCGTCAAGTCGCATTTGGAGAGCCCCTGATGCGCCTAAACAGTGGAAACCCCCACAAGTGAACCCATTTTGGAAAATAGACCCCACAAGGAAATTATCTAGATGTGTGGTGAGCACTTTGAACCCTGAAGTGCTTCACAGAAGTTTATAACGTACAGCCGTAAAAAATAAAAAATCCTTTTTTTTTTACAAAAATGATTTTTTCGTCCCCAATATTTTATTTTCACAAGGGTAACAGGAGAAATTGGACCCCAAAAGTTGTTATCCAATTTGTCCTGAGTACGCTGATACCCAATATGTGGGAGTAAACTATTGTATGGGCGCACGTCGGGGATCGGAAGGGAAGTAGTGACGTTTTGGATTGCAGACTTTGATGGAATGGTCTGGGGGCGTCATGTCGCATTTGGAGAGCCCCTGATGCGCCTAAACAGTGGAAACACCCCACAAGTGACCCCATTTTGGAAAATAGACCCCACAAGGAACTTATCAAGATGTGTGGTGAGCGCTATGGAGCCCCAAGTGCTTCACAAAAGTTTATAACGTACAGTTGTAAAAACAAAAAAATCATTTTTTTTTAAAAAAAAATGATATTTTTACCCCCAGTTTTTTATTTTCCCAAGGGTAACAGAAGAAATAGGACAAATTGCACAATAACTCTTGGGGTCCAGAGTACACTGATACCCCATATGTGGGGGTAAACTACTGTTTGGGCACATGGCAGAGCTCAGAAGTGAAGGAGCACCGTTTGATTTTTTCAATGCAGAATTGGCTGGAATTGAGATCAGACGCCATGTCACATTTGGAGAGCCCTGATGTGCCTAAACAGCAGAAACCCCCCAATTCTAACTCCAACCCTAACCCCAACACACCCCTAACCCTAGTCCCAACCCTAACCACAAACCTAACCCTAACAAACCCATAACCCTAATCCCAACCCTAACCCTAATCCTAACTTTAGCGCCAACCCTAACCCTAACTTTAGCCGCAACCCTAACCCTAATGGGAAAATGGAAATAAATACTTTTTTTAATTTTATTATTTTTCCCTAACTAAGGGAATAAAGGGGGGTTTGATTTACTATTTATAGCGGGTTTTTATGATTGGCAGCTGTCACGCTAAAAGACGCTTTTTATTGCAAAAAAGTTTTTGCATCATCACATTTTGAGAGCAATAATTTTTGCATATTTTGGCCCACAGAGTTATGTGAGGTCTTATTTTTTGCGGGACGAGATTACGTTTTTATTGATACCATTTTTTAGCATGTGACGTTTTTTGATCGCTTTTTATTTCAATTTTTGGGAGGTTAGAATGAACAAAAATCAGCAATTCATGAATTTCTTTTGGGGGAGGCGTTTATACCGTTCCGCGTGTGGTAAAATTGATAAAGCGGTTTTATTCTTCGGGTCAGTATGATTACGGCGATATCTCATTTATATCATTTTTTTATGTTTTGGCGCTTTTATAGAATAAAACCAATTTTTTATAAAAAATTATTATTTTTGCATCGCTTTATTCTGCGAGCTATAACTTTTTTATTTTTTTGCTGATGATGCTGTATGGTGGCTCGTTTTTTGCCGGACAAGATGATGTTTTCAGCGGTACCATGTTTATTTATATCGATCTTTTTGATCGCATGTTATTCCACTTTTTGTTCGGCGGTATGATGATAAAGCATTGATTTTTTGCTTTGTTTTTTTTATTTTTTTTAAGAGGTTCACTAAAGGGGTTAACAAGTGGGACAGTTTTATAGGGGGGGGTTGTTATGGACACGGTGATACCAAATATGTGTATTTTTTTTTATGATTTTTTTAAACAATTTTTATTTTTTTAACTTTTTTACTTTGTCCCAGGGTGGGACATCACAGTATTTTAGCAGATCGCTGGTGTGACAGTGTGCACAGCACTCTGTCACACCAGCTATCGCTCTGGCATCGCTGCAGGCTTCTCAGTGCCTGCTCACAGCAGGCACTGAGGAAGCCGCCTCCCTGCAGGACCCCGGCGCCATCTTGGATCCGGGGACCTGGAGGGAGGACGGACCCTCGGAACAGCGCGACACATCGCGCTGCTCTGAGGGTTTCAGTGGGGCGCGCATGGAGCCCCCTCCCTGCGCGATTCTCCCCTGTGCCCACAGTACACCGCGATCATGTTTGATCGCGGTGTGCCAGGGGTTAATGTGCCGGGAGCGGTCCGTGACCGCTCCTGACACATAGTGCCGGGTGTCAGCTGTGATAATCAGCTGACATCCGGCCGCGATCGGCTGCTTTCCCACTGGGAGCGCGTCCGATCGCTGGGACGTACTATCCCGTCCATGGTCATACGGGCCCAGGTACCATGGACGGGATAGTACGTCGGATGGCAGTAAGGGGTTTAAATTACATGGGAGACCACACATTTTTTTTCTTTAAAATTAACAGTTGCTGTTACAGCCTATGTACTTTTGTTCTGTTAACACTCCTACCGAGGCTGGTGACAATTTGATTGTGTGTGTTCGTGTTAACTTCTTGGCTTAGTAATGAAGGTGTCGGGCTGACAACTTTTCATTACTAAAGGTACTGTCACACTAAGCGAGATCGCTAGCGAGATCGCTAAAGCGTCAGCGGTTTTATGATGCAGCAGCGACCTCGTTAGCGAAGTTGCTGTGTGTGACATGTAGCGGCGATGTGGCCCCCGCTGCGATGTCGCTGATCGTTGATGAACGTTCTGAGCTGCTTTTTGGTCGTTGGTGTCCCGCTGGTGAGCCTGAATCACTGAGTGTGACACCTTTTATGAACGACTTTACCAGCGGCGCAGGCGGGACTAGGTTTTCCCAACAACCGCAGAGGTCGTTATACAGATCGCTGATCTCTGATGAGATCTTTGTGTTTGGAAGCTAACTAGCGACCATATAGCGATCGCACCAATGATCTCGCCAGGTCGTGTCGTGTCGTTGTCGTGATCGCTGATGCGATCGCTAAGTGTGACAGTGCCTTTAGCCTAGAGCTAGGTGTCAATGACAGCTGCTGACAAGCCTAGAGCTAGGACTGCAGGAATTAAGTACAGTCATAGATGGACCATTATTTTTAATCTTTAAAGATTCCATAATAACTGGGTCTGTACCACAGGACTGGCGTATAGCAAATATGGTGCCAATATTCAAAAAGTGGACAAAAACTGAACCTGGTAATTATAGGCCAGTGAGCTTAACATCTACTGTGGGTAAAATCCTGGAGGGTTTTTTAAGGGATACTATATTGGAGTATCTGAGGCTGAATAACCTCATGACACAGTATCAGCATGGGTTTACAAGGGACCGTTCTTGTCAGACTAATCTGATAAGTACCACTGTACCACTGCAGCAAAAGTACAGAGAAGCTGCAGTTATTTCAACGGCAGTTAGTCACGGCAGGAGTCAGGACCCCACACTATGTCTCTTTTGGGTATGTCTGCTGAGTAAGCACTTCTAATTACTTGTACCTGGCTTTTCTAATTACCCATCTTACTCTTTCACCATGTTTACACATGCCTTCACAGTGTTTGCTCCTTTAATCCTCTCTCTCCTTAGCTATCCCCAAACCCCAGCACCCTCTAATCAAATAATCATCTCCCCTTACCTCCTTCCTCCCCACCTGACCTCCTCTGCTGACCTGCTCCTCAACCTCAAATCTGTCCTAATAAAACACAAAACAAGCTTCCCTCTCTCCTTCTCCCACCTGCTCTCCCTTTCTCTGCTCCTCCTCACTGCTGGTGACATATCTCCCAATCCTGGACCTCCACAGTTCATACCCACCATTAGTACTCCTTCCTACCGCTCCCTATCTAATAGGAACTACCGCAATCTTTCCAACGTAAAACCTGTGCCATTGACACCCACCCCCCTGCTCCCTCTCTCTGGAGCACTCTGGAATGCCCGCTCCATCTGCAATAAGCTTCATGTGATTCATGACCTCTTTCTCTCTCGCAATCTTGCTTTCCTCGCCCTCACAGAAACATGGCTGACACCCTCTGACACCGCCTCCCCTGCTGCGCTGTGTTACGGTGGCCTCCAATTCACCCACACTCCTCGCCCTGGAAACAGAAATGGTGGAGGAGTGGGTGTTCTCCTTTCCTCTAACTGCAACTTTAACACAATCCCACCTCTTCCCTCCCTAATCCTCCCTTCCTTTGAAGTCCACTCTGTCCGCATCTACTCTCCCTCCAACCTCCAAGTGGCCGTCATATACCGACCTCCAGGCCCGACCACTGCCTTCATCGACCAATTCACTACCTGGCTTCTTCACTTTCTCTCCACTGACATCCCCACCATCATCATGGTGACTTCAACATCCCCACTGATACCCTTCAGTCAGCAGCCTCCAAACTTCTGTCCCTTACTTCATCCTTTGGACTTACTCAGTGGTCCTCCTCAGCCACCCACACGGATGGTCATACATTAGACTTGGTCTTCACCCGCCTCTGCTCTCTATCTAACTTCACCACCTCCCCTCTCCCTCTATCCGACCACCATCTACTCACTTTCTCATCCCTGTCCTCCTCTCCTGTGACCCACGTCCAGCAACACGTGCACCTCCGCAGACACCTTGCACACCTAGACATCCACACACTCTCTGACTCTATTCTTTCACTGGCATCAATATCCTCACTCCACGATACAGACAGTGCCACTGCTTTCTACAATGCCACTCTCACATTGGCTATTGACACGGTCGCCCCTCTCGTTCATGGCAGAGTGCGACGTACCAACAGACAACCCTGGCACAATAACACCACTAAAAAGCTCCGGCAAGTGTCCAGGATTACAGAGCGGCGCTGGAAAAAAACAAATTCGCAAGACGACTTCACTGCATTCAAACAAGCAACACTCTCTTTCAAATCTGCCCTCACCTCTGCTAAACAGGCCTACTTCACAACCCTGTATCTTCCCTATCCTACAACCCCAAACAGTTATTCAAAACTTTTAACTCCCTCCTCCGCCCACCACTGCCCCCTCCTACCTCCCTCATCTCTGCTGAGGACTTTGCCACACACTCAAAAATAAGATCGACCAAACAAGGCAAGTCTTCATTGTTCAACCACCTCAACCACTTTGTATACCAGACCAATGCCCTAACCCCATAACCTCCCTCTCCAATATAACTGAAGGGGAGCTTAATTGTCTTCTCTCCAAATCGCACCTCACAACCTGTGCACTTGAACCCCATCCCAACCCACCTCCTCCCCAACCTCACCACCACTATTATTCCATCCCTAACCCACCTCTTCAACCTATCACTAACTTCCGGTACCTTCCCTTCTGCTTTCAAGCATGCCACAATCACGCCTATCCTTAAAAAGCCAACCCTCGACCCAACCGCTATGTCCAGCTATCGCCCAATATCGCTGCTCCCATTCGCTTCCAAACTCCTGGAGCTGCATGTCCACGCTGAGCTTTCCTACCACTTCTCTTCTAACTTGCTCTTTGACACTCTACAATCTGGTTTCCGCCCCCATCACTCCACTGAGACAGCCCTGACCAAAATTACTAATGACCTACTTACAGCCAAAGCAAACGGACAATACTCTATACTCCTGCTTCTTGACCTGTCCTCTGCTTTTGACACAGTTGACCACTGCCTTCTACTACAGATTCTTTCCTCCTTTGGCGTCAAAGACCTCGCCCTATCTTGGATCTCCTCATACCTTTCCAACCGCACATTCAGCGTCTCCCACTCCCACACTACCTCCTCGTCCCACCCTCTCTCTGTTGGAGTTCCCCAAGGCTCTGTTCTAGGACCCCTACTCTTCTCAATCTATACACTTGGCCTGGGGCAACTCATAAAGTCCCACGGATTCCAGTACCACCTTTACGCTGATGACACTCAGATCTACCTCTCTGGCCCAGACATCACTTCTCTGCTATCCAGAATCCCGGAGTGTCTATCAGCCATATCCTCCTTCTTCTCCTCCCGCTTCCTCAAACTCAATGTGGACAAATCTGAACTCATAATCTTTCCCCCATCCCACAGATCTTCCTTACCTGACCTATCTACCACAATTAACAACATCACGCTTTCCCCCGTACCAGAAGTCCGCTGCCTCGGAGTAACCCTTGACTCTGCCCTGTCCTTCAAACCGCACATCCAAGCTCTTTCTACCTCCTGTCGCCTTCAGCTCAAAAATATTTCAAGAATCCGTCCTTTCCTCAACCCTCAATCTACTAAAATGATTGTGCACGCCCTCATCATCTCCCGCCTCGACTACTGCAACACCCTTTTCTCTGGCCTCCCTGCTAACACCCTCGCACCTCTCCAGTCCATCCTTAACTCTGCTGCACGACTAATTCACCTCTCTCCTCGCTACTCCTCCGCTTCTCCCCTCTGCAAATCTCTTCACTGGCTCCCATTCCCTCAGCGTATCCAGTTCAAATTACTAATACTGACCTACAAGGCCATCTATAATCTGTCTCCTCCATATATCTCTGAACTAATCTCCCGATATCTTCCCTCACGTAATCTCCGATCCTCCCAAGACATCCTTCTCTCCTCCACACTTATTCGCTCCTCACCCAACCGCCTCCAAGACTTCTCCCGAATATCCCCCATCCTCTGGAATTCTTTGCCCCAACACATCCGACTATCAAACTCATTCAGATCCTTCAGACGGAACCTGAAAACCCATCTCTTCAGGAAAGCCTACAGCCTGCAATGACCCTGCTGCCTCCTCACCACTACCGGAGTTATTGCCTCAACCAACACCGGAACTGCTGCAACCCCCCGACCTACTGTCTCCTGCCTCACAATCCTGTAGAATGTAAGCCCGAAAGGGCAGGGTCCTCTCCCTCTGTATCAGTCTGTCATTGTTAGTTTGTTTACTGTAAGTGATACCTGTAATTTGTATGTAACCCCTTCTCATGTACAGCACCATGGAATCAATGGTGCTATAGAAATAAATATTAATAATAATAAGCTTTTATGAAGAAGTAAGTTCCGGACTGGACCAAGGGAATGCAGTGGACGTGGTGTTCATGGACTTCTCAAAAACTTTTGATACGGTGCCACACAAAAGGTTGATACATAAAATGAGAACAATGGGGATAGGGGAAAATATGTGTAAGTGGGTTAAGAACTGGCTCATGGATAGAAAACAAAGGGTGGTTATTAATGGAGCACACTCAGACTGGGTCACGGTTAGCAGTGGGGTACCACAGGGGTCAGCCGCTTCTCTTAACATATTTATTAATGACCTTGTAGGGGGCATACAGAGTAGTATTTCAATATTTGCAGATGACACTAAACTCTGCAGGGTAATAAATACAGAGGAGGACAATTTTATATTACAGGAGGATTTATGTAAACTAGAAGCTTGGGCTGATAAATGGCAAATGAGCTTTATTGGGGATAAATGTAAGGTCATGCACTTGGGAAGAACAAACAAGATGTATAATTATGTGCTTAATTGTAAAACACTGGGCAAAACTGTCACTGAAAAAGACCTGGATGTATGGGTGGACGACAAACTCACATTTATTGGCCAATGTCAGGCAGCTGCTGCAAAGGCAAATAAAATAATGGGATGCATTAAAAGAGGCATAAATGCTCATGAAGAGAACAATTATAATATGCAAATTGCCTCTTCAAACAAAGAGGACTTGTACTCTATAGCGCCACCTATTGGAAGTAGCGATCCTACAAGTCACAATCAACCCTTTAACGAGTCTTGTAATATGACTTAGGATAAAAGCCAAATCAGAATCTCCATTTGCAGACACGGTGTTTCGGACTGTTGGTCCTCGTCAGTGCAAAGTAGGAGAGATCTGATTTGGCTAGATGAGAGGCTCTGGACTGGGGTCTGGGGGTAAGGTTTCTCCTTGTGGAGAGTGACATACCAGTTCTGGCGTGTCAAAGTAAGGAGGCTTATTCGCCGTGCAATGCTCCTCTGGGAAATTTTAATATGCGACCAAGGTTATTAGAGAACTGGGGGGGTCTGCAATACCAAGACAGGTTATTACACTTGGGGTTATTTAGTTTGGAAAAACGAAGGCTTAGGGATGATCTTATTACAATGTATAAATATATGAGGGGACAGTACAAAGACCTTTCTAATGATCTTTTTACACTTAGACCTGTGACGGGGACAAGGGGGCATCCTCTACGTCTGGAGGAAAGAAGGTTTTGCCATAATCACAGATGCAGATTCTTTACTGTAAGAGCAGTGAGACTATGGAACTCTCTGCCGTCTAATGTTGTAATGAGTGAATCCTTACTAAAATTTAAGAAGGGACTGGATGCCTTTCTTGAAAAGTATAATATTACAGCTATATTCACTAGTTTCCTAGATACAGCGTTGATTCAGGGAGTTAGTCTGATTGCCGTATGTGGAGTCGGGAAGGAATTTTTTTTCCCCAATGTGAAGCTTACTGTTTGCCACTTTGGTTTTTTTTGCCTTCCTCTGGATCAACATGTTAGGGCAGGTTAGGATAGGATATGGGTTGAACTAGATGGACGTAAAGTCTTCCTTCAACCTTAATAACTATGTTACTATGTTACTATGTATGTTACTATGTAATGACAGCTGCTGACATCAAGCCCTAATCCCATTACCCTGATGCTACTGCATCAGAATGAAAAAGGTGGTGTTGAGCCAAGAAATTATATCACAAAACTTTTTTTTGAATATTTTTATTGAGCTCAAAAAAGCCTTCATTGCTGTACAAAAACGCATGCAAAAAACGCAACAAAAACATGGCAAAAATGAACTTTTTAGCAGCAGTGTTTTTCCTGCCAAGAAATGCAGAAACCTTGCATAAATTTCTGCAAGCAAATACTCAATGTGCACACATAGCTTAACTGTGTGTATGGCTGTAGCAGGGGCGGACACAAGCAGCAATGGGCCCCTGTGCGGGAAATACGTTGGGGGCGCCCTTATGCATGTACACTGTGTATAAAATACCTATACTCACACATGTATACACAGCAGAAAATACACACATACTAGCCCTATATACACAGCAGTATATACACCACACACACTAGCCCCATATACACAGCAGTATACATACACACTATCCCTATACACACATCAGTATTAGCCCAATACACACAGCAGTATACACACTAGCCCTATATACTACAGAATTATATACACAAACACTAGCCTCATATACACAGCAGTATATACACACACACTATCCCTATACACACAGCAGTATACACACACACTAGCCCTATATACAGAGCAATATACACACTAGCTCTATATCAACAGCAGTACACACACTCACTAGGCAGATCAACATACATCACATGCAGTGTGCACCTACAGTGAGTGCAGTTGCAGGGTGCTGGTCCATCCCAGAGGAACGCAGGAAATGAGCAGGGAGACATGGAGCCTGTCTAGACTGTCATCTCTCAGCCCTGCAGATTTTTATTCCCGTCTGGCCGGCCCTTCTCCTAACTAGACTAGTGATTCCTCTTCACCCCCCCATTTTCATGTGTATCCCAGTTCCGCGGATCACTGAGAGTAGTGGGCAGTCCGGCTCTTTTTGGTGATCCGGCTCATTCGGCTCCGCTCACCATAAAGGGCCGGCTCTTTCGGCTCAAAAAGCAAATCTTTTTTAAATAGAAATACGTTTTACACAGTCATCGTTCCAGGTCTTTGCCTGTAAAATGAGAGCCTCATTATACATCTGTATAAGTATCTAGTGAAGCAGTAAAGACTGTTTTTTTTTAGCACTGCAGTCTCCTCAGATTGTTAGCTCTTGTGAATTGGGCCCTTGCTACTCGGTTGTAGTCTTAACATGTATTACTTTCTAATATATGGCGTTTTTTGTACAGGTCCTTTCTGAATTACTAAGTGCTGTGATATGTGTCGGCACTGTATAAGATTATAATTTATAAAAATAAAGGCATGTTGCAAGCACTGTACTAACACACACACTGTAACACACACTACACCTGTTACACACACACTACTCAGTACACACTCACAGGACATTACACACACACTGTACACACAGGTACGACACAGTACACACACTGTACACACACACAAACTGTACACACACTGTACACACACACTGTACACACACACACACTGTACACACATGTGTACACACACAGTACACACTGTACACACACAAACTGTACACACACACGGATTTGAATAGAGGGAAAATGTGCAGTAGCTGGCCATGGCCACTAAATAGTAGGCAGACCAGCTCTGTTAGGCAGCAGTTCCAGCTGGCACCAAGAACAGCTGACTGGCAGGGGTGCAAGGTGTCGCACAGGTGTCAGACATTGCTGACCTATTCTAAGGTTAGCCACTGTTAAAGTCATGGACAGCCTCTCATGTGTACTTATTTGAAGTCAGCAAAACGATTTGGTCTAGGGCCAGTTTTGTTTACATATTACAGTGAAAAGAACCTTCATGTTCCCCAACTGGAACACTTCCTCTTGACTCCCCTATTACTGCATTGTAATAAAGTCATGTGCAGTAAAAATTGTTTCATATCGCCACTGGTGATCTGATAATTAACCAGTAGTAGCCCAGTGGGACATCTATCCCCCTAGACTAGTAGTCCGCACCTTCAATGCTGTAATCATTGCCTATTGGACATGATTTATCTGCATCCGTATTTTTTCTGCAAACGCATGGAACTGCATCCTAATCAGGATTTTGGTTGGAAATGTGAAATTCTGACTTCTGGGCAGAGGAGAGAGAGGAGAGGAGAGGGGAGAGAGACTGGTGAAAGTGAAGGAAAAAAACAAAAATTGGGCTCCGAGCATGCGCAGTATGAAGTCCACATGCATATTGGACGCAGGCATGCTGATTCGGGTGCGTCTACATTGACAATCATATGTCTTTTGGACGCGCTGCCATGTTTTTTTAACACCCAAAATTCACAACAAGCTGCGTTTTGGGAGCACATGAAAAATCCTGATGCATACTGATCCTGATGCATCCTGATGCAAACGCAGGTCCATGCGCCCCTATGTTAAGTATAGGGATGCAATCTGGATCAGGATGCATCGATATTGCTATACATCACAGAGCAACGTACCAAAACCCTAGTGTGAAAGCAGACCCACTCGTGCAGCCCCTACCAGGTGCCCCCATGTCATATACATGCTCCCAATACATTTTAACATTAAGACACTATAACGTAGGGCACAAGCCCTTCTAGTGAGGTGGGAAAGTTCACTGTATGACAGAACAGCATGAAGTCTACATTATGCCTGCATACTGTTCCTATACAGTTTCATCACTTTCCCATACAGAACATCCCTCGCTTCCAAGCATGCTCAGTCCCGCAAAATGGATCCCTGCACATGGATCTATGTTGTCTACAGACGTGTAGTCACGGATCCGTGCATGTCCCTGTGCCTGCGTGTTTTTCACGCAACACAAAACTGCAATAAGTTGCGTTTTGTGCGTCTGATAAAATATGCAGACATATGGATCCCTGGGAAAACGGTGACAACTGGATGCACTCGCAAGTCCCATACGTCACCACTGAAAGTCACTGGAGATGAAAACGGATCCGTGTGCGTCCATTTTCACACGGATTTCAAAATATGCAATCCCCCTCACTCCGTCTCTGTCACTCCTCTCTCCCTGCGTCTGCCGCCCATCACCGCAGTGCACTAGTGACAGCCTGCTGGACAGCAGCATAATGTATGCTAACAGGTGAGGTCAGGAATGGGGCCAGTTTGACCGTCATATCACATGCGTGCAGTAGAGCGGGCCCCCTTGCTTCTCCTGTTAGCAGTAATACTTCTGCCGGCTGTCATTCACCTCATTGCTTTGTCTATCCGTCGGGGGTCCCCTCACGCTCTGGGCCCCTGTGCAGTTGCAACGGTTGAACCGGCAGTATGTCCGCCCCTGGATTGTAGCTGGGTTCTACTCAAACACTCATTGTGACTGAGCTGCCATAATAGGCCACATTCCCACCTTCATTATTTGGACAGTATTTAACACCAGTATTTGTAAGTCAAATCCAGGAGAGGAACAATCAGAGGAGAATTATAATAGAAACACGTCACTACTTCTTTATTTATCACTGACTCCAGGTTTTGCCTTACAAATATTGATGTAAAATACCTACCAAATACTGAATGTGTAAGTGTAGCTTTAAAAACATTATTTTCATCCAATAGCCTAATCAATATTATAGGATAAGAATATAATGACATAAGTAGCTGTCACGAATTTAGGCAAAATTATATGCTGGCAGAGGGGCATGTTTATCACTACTGTCTAATTCATACCTCCCAACTTTTGAAGAAGTGAAAGAGGGACAGAGGTTGCAGCGCGCTACGCGCTCCACGGCAAATTTTGGGCCACGCCCCTGACCACACCCATTTCACAACTAATCACACCCATGTCCACGCCACGACCACACTCTTTTAGCACTGGTGATCACACTGACTGGTACTGAGGGCACAGTGGCTGGCATTATGGGATCAGTGGCTGGTACTGTGGGCACGCTGACTGGTACTGAGGAAAAGAAAGAGCAGAGTTTTAAAGTGGTCCTCGGGGCTCCGCCGTGTACTCCTGTGTCCACGGGAAAAGTAAGCTCCCAGCTGGGACAGCGGGGCAGAATCTCTCTCAAAATCGGGACTGTCCCGCTGGATCTGGGACAGTTGGGAGGTATGAATGCTCCCCACCATACACCTTGTACACACACGGCTCCGTAAATCTCGCGCACACACGGCTCTGCTCCGTACACCTCGCGCGCACACGGCTCCACTCCGTACACCTCACACACACGGCTCTGCTACATCCACACTGTAAATCCCTCAAAATCGGGACTGTCCCGCTGGATTTGTGGCAGTTGGGAGGTATGAATGCTCCCCACCATACACCTTGTACACGCACGGCTCCGCACACCTCATACACACACGGTTCCCCTCTGTACACCTAGCGCACACACGGCTCCGCTCCGTACACCTCACGCACACATGGCTCCACTCCGTACACCTTGTGCACACACGGCTCCACTCCGTACACCTCGCGCACACACGGCTTCACTCCGTACACACACGGCTTCACTCCGTAAACCTCGTACATACGCAGCCACGCTCTGTAAACCTTGTACACATGTGGCTTTGCGCCATACACCTCGTACACATGCGGTTCCGCTCTGTACACCTCGTACACACGTGGTTCCGCTCCATACACACGCGGCTCCACTTCTATACACCCCGTACACACACGGCTCTGCTCCGCTCCGTACACACACAGCTCTGCTCCGCTCTGTACACACACGGCTCAAGCACGGAGCCCTGTGTGTACGGAGATGAGCGGCTCAGCTCCGTACACTTCATACACACAAGGCTCCGTTTTGTACGCCCCGTACACACACAGCACTGCTACAGCCACCTCGTACACACACGGCTCCGCTCCATACACCTCGTACACACACGGCTCCAATCTGTACACCTCGTTCACACGGCTACGCTCCATACACCTTGTACACACACGGCTTCGCTCCCTACACCTCGTACACACATGGCTCCGCTCCGTACACCTCGTACACACACGGCTCCGCTCCGTACACCTCGTACACACACAGCTCCGCTCCCTACACCTCATACACACACGGCTCCGCTCTGTACACCTCATACACACACGGCTCCACTCTGTACACCTCGTACACACACGGCTATGCTCCATACACTTTTCACACACGGCTCTGCTACATCCACACTGTAAATCCCTCCTGACCCCTCACATAAACTTACCCTCTTCCAGCAGGATGACAACCACAGCACAGCTCAGCACACCAGAGACCTGCACAAGGAGCCTGACCATGTGACATCCAACTCCTCCCCTCCTGTGACCTCATCACAGGTCCTGCTCACAGACGAGTACTGCTCAGCAGGTCGTTGCTCTGCTGTGATAAGCTAAAGTGGAGCGCTACTATAGGGTGTATGGGGGGCATGGCGGCTCATCTCACTGCGGGACAGCGGGAGGGGGGGTCAGAATCGGGACTGTCCCGGTCAATCCAGAACGGTAAGGAGGTATGGTCTAATTCGTAGTACAAACTAGACAGTCTTAAAATGCAGCAGATTTAACAAAGCGGTTCTTGTTGTTTGTTATATCTGGTGCACAGTTAGACTGTCCTAATAGTTTGAAAAGCACTGCCCTTTTATTGCAGTCATGCCCTAAAATACATGATAGATTTAGTGTAAGTCATTAATTCTTTTTTTTTGTTTCAAATTGTGCCAGAGTTCTGAAGCATTTAGCTTAATAAATCTCCACCATTTTTTTTTAAGAAAAAATGTTTATTTTTTTGCTTACAAACTTCTTACAACACCGGCCGAAACTCCGGAAAGGTCAGAGAGTCAGTATTATGATGCAGTAGTCCAGATAAAGATATGTAGAAACATTAAATCTGAGATACAGTATATTACAGTAGAAATAAAGGAGAGGAAATAACATGCTTTCAAACGGTGAGGCAAATGATTCATCTTGCTTAGTCACTACATTAAAGTAAATTATGATGGAATGAGAATGGAAGTTAGCAATCTATTTTCTCTTATGAAATCAAGCCCAATTTTCCTTGGCATGGAATTGAAAATTAAATACTAAGTTTTCAGTACTCTAGGTTTAATTTCTCTGCTACCCACGCATATAAGATCAATAGCAACAGTTATTATCTAAGGTGTTTTCTGCTTTTCACTTACTATACTACTGTCCAGTAGACTTACATGTTCTACATCTTCTGGGTGTACAAAATAAATCATGTTCAAAGATTTTCTGCTTTTATGCAAATAATGCTTATAAACAATGCTTTTTTGTTTGCTTTATCTGTTGTGTCTACAGCTCCTACGTAAATCTATATCTCCATGGTAACAGACTACAAACGCACAATGTATTGTCTGATCCAATATTCATAGTCTCATACATCTGTCCACTACGTTGTCTCAAGCTTCATCATGTATGTTAATTAGAAGAAGGCAACAGATCTATTACTTTAGAGGCACATATGTCTTTATAGAAAATGTAGACAAAAATTAATGGGAAATGTTCAATTATAAATATTGTAAAGTTAATTCATTATTTTTTTTTCATCCAACATGGATTGGAACAGTAAACCTTTAACCCCTTTCTGCCATGCGACGTACTATCCCGTCCATGAAACCCGGGACAATCTGACCATGAATTGGATAGTACGTCTCAGCGATCGGACGCGCGGCCGGGTGTCAGCTGATTATCACGGCCAACCCCCGGCACCATTGCTCACGGCACATTAACCCCTGGCACACCGCGATCAAACATAATCGCGGTGTACCGGGGGCACAGGGAAGCATCGCACAGGGAGGGGGCTCGCTGCGTGCTACCGTGAGACCCTCAGAACAGCGCGAAGTGATTGCGCTGTTCTGAGGTCTTCCTCCCTGCAAGAACCTGGATCCAAGATGGCCGCGGGGGCCTGCAGGGAGGCGGTTTCCTCAGTGCCTGCTGAGAGCAGGCGCTGAGGAAGCCTGCAGCAGTGCCTGTCACATTGCTGGTCTGACGGAGTGCTGTGCACACTGTCAGACTAGCGATCTGACATTCTACAGTGATGACCCACCCTGGGACATAGTAAAAAAGTTAAAAAAATGAGAATCACAAGTGTAAAAAAAAAATTCCAAAATAAAGGAAAAAAAATATTCCCCAATAAATTCATTTCTTCCTGTAAATAAAAAAAACGAAACAAAAAAAGTACCGTATATACTCATGATTATGCCCCCATATGATGCTCCACAGATTATGCCCCCATATGCTGCACAGATTATGCCCAATATGCTCCACAGATTATGCCTCCATATGCTGCACAGATTATGCCCAATATGCTTCAGAGATTATGCCCCCATATGCTCCAGATTATGCCCAATATGCTCCACAGATTATACCCCGTATGACCACAGATTATGCCCAATATGCTCCACAGATTATGCCTCCATATGCTCCAGATTATGCCCAATATGCTCCAGATTATGCCCAATATGCTTCAGAGATTATGCCCCCATATGCTCCAGATTATGCCCCCATATATTCCACAGATTATGCTCCCGTATGATCCACAGATTATGCCCCCATATGCTCCAGATTATGCCCCCATATGTTCCACAGATTATGCCCCCATATGCTCCAGGTTATGCCCCATATGTTCCACAGATTATGCCCCCATATGCTCCAGATAATGCCTCATATGCTCCACAGATTATGCCCCCATATGCTCCATATTATGCCCCCATATGTTCCACAGATTATGCCCCCATATGCTCCAGATTATGCCCCATATGTTCCACAGCTTATGCCCCCATATGCTCCATATTATGCCCCCATATGCTCCAGATTATGCTCCCATATGCTGCACAATTATGCCCCATATGCCCCATAGTATAGGCCTCATATGCTGCTGCTGCAAAAAAAAAATGACAAACTCACCTCTCGTCGCTGGGGGCCAGGTGCCGGTGTCCTGAGCAGGCAGTGACAGCGGCGCGCTATGGGGGACAGGTGCCGGTGTCACCGCTCGCTCAGGACCCCGGCACCTGAGATATTTACCTGTCCCGTTCCACCGCTGTGCTGCTCCCTCGGTCTGATTCCTCTGGCTGTGAATGATCTGGCAGGGGGCGGGGCGCGCACTAACGACGTCATCGCGCTCTCTGCATGATCATTCACAGCCAGAGGAGTCAGACTGAGGGAGCAGCGCAGCGGTGGAACGGGACAGGTAAATATCGCTATACTCACCCCTCCGCCGGCGCGTCCCTGCAGCCTCTCCTCTTCTCCCGGCGCTCTCCGCAGCGCTTCAGTCCTGCAGCGGTCACGTGGTACCGCTCATTAAAGTCATGAATATGTGCATATTCATGACTTTAATGAGCCGTGCCATGTGATGCTGCAGGAAGGAGCCGGAGATCGTGGGAGAAGCAGGGGGGCTGCAGAGACCATGCAGGCGGAGGGGTGAGTATGATCCGACACCCCCGCTCCCCCTCCCCCGTATATGACCCGTGTATAAGCCGAGAGGGGAACTTTCAGCCCTAAAAAATGGGCTGAAAATCTCGGCTTATACATGGGTATATACGGTACACATATTTGGTATCGCCGCGTCCGTAACAACCCGCCCTATAGAACTGTCCCACCAGTTAACCCCTTTAGTGAACCCCTTAAAAAAAAAAATCAATGCTTTATCATCATACCGCCGAACACAAAGTTGAATAACACGTGATCAAAAAGACCGATATAAATAATCATGGTACCGCTAAAAACGATATCTTGTCCCGCAAAAAACAAGCCACCAGAAAGCATCATCAGAGAAAAAAATAAAAAAGTTATAGCTTGCAGAATAAAGCGATGCAAAAATAATTATTTTTTAATATAATAAAAGCACCAAAACATAAAAAATGATATAAATGAGGTATCGCCGTAATTGTACTAACCCGAAGAATAAAACTGCTTTATCAATTTTACCACACGCGGAACGGTATAAACGTCCCCCAAAAGAAATTCATGAATTGCTGAGTTTTGTTCATTCTAGCCTACCAAAAATAAAATTAAAAAGCGGTCAAAAAATGTCACGTGCTCAAAAATGGTACCAATTAAAACTTCAACTCGTACCGCAAAAAATAAGACCTCAAATGACTCTGTGGGCCAAAATATGCAAAAATTATAGCTCTCAAAATGTGGTGATGCAAAAACTATTTTTTGCAAAAAAAGCGTCTTTTAGCGTGACTGCTGCCAATCATAAAAACCCACTATAAATAGTAAATCAAACCCCCCTTTATCACCCCTTAGTTAGGGAAAAATAATAAAATTTAAAAAAATGCATTTATTTCCATTTTCCCATTAGGGTTAGGGTTAGGGTTGCGGCTAAAGTTAGGGTTAGAGTTGGGGCTAAAGTTAGGATTAGGGTTATGGTTGGGATTAGGGTTAGGGGTGTGTTAGGGTTAGGTTTGTGATTGGGGTTATGGTTAAGTTGGGACTAGGGTTAGGGGTGTGTTGGGGTTAGGGTTGGAGTTAGAATTGGGGGGCTTCCACTGTTTAGGCACATCAGGGGCTCTCCAAATGTGACATGGCGTCTGATCTCAATTCCAGCCAATTCTGTGTTGAAAAAGTCAAACGATGCTCCTTCACTTCTGAGCTCTGCCATGCGCCCAAACAGTTTACCCCCACATATGGGGTATCAGCATACTCCGGACAAATTGCACAATAACTCTTGGTGTCCAATTTCTTCTGTTACCCTTGCGAAAATAAAAAATTGGGGGCGAAAATATCATTCTTGTAAAAAAAAAAAATGATTTTTTTGTTTTTACGGCTGTACGTTATAAACTTCTTTGAAGCACTTGGGGCTTCATAGCACTCACCACACATCTAGATAAGTTCCTTGTGGGGTCTATTTTCCAAAATGGGGTCACTTGTGGGGGGTTTCCACTGTTTAGGCACATCAGGGGCTCTCCAAATGCGACATGACGCCCGCAGACCATTCCATCAAAGTCTGCAATCCAAAACGTCACTATTTCCCTTCCGAGACCCGACATGTGCCCATACAGTAGTTTTCTCCCACATATTGGGTATCAGCATACTCAGGACAAATTGGACAACAACTTTTGTGGTCCAATTTCTCCTGTTACCCTTGTGAAAATAAAATATTGGGGGCCAAAAAATCATTTTTGTAAAAATAAAAAGAGATTTTTTGTTTTTACGGCTGTACGTTATAAACTTCTGTGAAGCACTTGGGGCTTCATAGCGCTCACCACACATCTAGATAAGTTCCTTGGGGGGTCTATTTTCCAAAATTGGGTCACTTGTGGGGGGATTCTACTGTTTAGGCACATCAGGGCTCTCCAAACGCGATATGACGCCCGCAGATTATTCCATCAAAGAACGGCAATCCAAAACGTCACTGCTTCCCTTCCGAGCCCTGACGTGTGCCCATACAGTAGTTTTCTCCCACTTATGGGTATCAGCGTACTCAGGACAAATTGGACAACAACTTTTGGGGTCCAATTTCTCTTGTTACCCTTGGGAAAATAAAAAGTTGGGGACTAAAATATCATGTTTGTGGAAAACATATGATTTTTTTATTTTCATGCTTGGGCGGTATAAACTTTAGTGAAACACCATACATTTAGATCAGTTCCTTGAGGGGTCTAGTTTCCAAAATGGTGTAATTTGTGGGGGATTTCCACTGTTTAGGCAGATCAGGAAACTCTCCAAACACGACATGGCGTCCAGCCAATTCTGCTTTGAAAAGGTCAAACGGTGCTCCTTCCATTTCGAGCTCTGCCATGCACTCAAAAAGTGGTTTACCCCCACATATGGGGTATCAGCGCACTCAGGACAAATTGCATAATAACTTTTGGGGTCTTGTTACCCTTGGAAATTTAAAAATTGGGGTGAAAAGATCATTTTTGTGGAAAAAATATGATTTTTCAATTTTACGGCTCTACGTTATAAACTTGTGTGAAGCACTTGGGGGTTCAAATTGCTCACCACAGATCTAGATAAGTTCCTTAGGGGGTATAGTTTCCAAAATGGGGTCACTTGTGGGGGGTTTCCACTGTTTAGGCACATCAGGGGCTCTCCAAATGCAACATGGCGTCCAATCTCAATTCCAGCCAATTTTGGTTGGAAAAAGTCAAATGATGCTCCTTCCATTCTGAGTTCTGCCATGCGCCCAAATAGTGGTTACCCCCACATATGGGGTATCAGCATACTCAGGACAAATTGGACAACAACTTTTGTGGTCCAATTTCTCCTGTTACCCTTGGGAAAATAAAAAATTGGTGACTAAAAATAATTTTTGTGGGAAAAAAATAGGATTTTTTATTTTCACTCACCACAGATCTAGATAAGTTCCTTAGGGGGTCTAGTTTCCAAAATGGGGTCACTTGTGGGGGTTTCCACTGTTTAGGCACATCTGGGGCACTGCAAACGGAACATGACCCCCATCAACGTCTGCATTCCAAAACATTATTACTTCATTTCCAAGCCCTGTCGTGCGCCCAAACAGTTCCCCCTCCCCCACATATGGGGTATCAGAGTACTCAGGACAAATTGGACAACAACTGTTGGGATCCAATTTCCTTGGGAAAAATCAAAAATTTGGGACTAAAAAATCATTTTTGTGGAAAATTGTTTTTTTCTTTTTTCACACCCAGGCATAATAAACTTTTGTGAAATACTTGGGGTTCAAATTGCTCACAACAGATCTAGATAAGTTCCATAGGGGGTCTAGTTTCCAAAATGGTGTTACTTGTGGGGGTTTCCACTGTTTAGGTGCATCAGAGGCTCTCCAAACGCGACATGGCGTCCAATCTCAATTCCAGCCAATTTTGGTTTGAAAAAGTCAAACGGCGCTCCTTCCCTTATGAGCTCTGCCGTGTGCCTAAACAGTGGTTTTCTCCCACATATGGGGTATTTGCGTACTCTGGAGAAATTGCACAACAAATTTATCTGTCCATTTTCTCCTTTTACCCTTGTGAAATTAAAAAAAAGTTTGTAAAAGGTCATTTTTGTGACTAAAAAGTTAAATATTCATTTTTTCCTTCCACGTTGCTTCAGCTCCTGTGAAGCACCTGAAGGGTTAATAAAAAATTCTTGAATGTGGTTTTGAGTACCTTGAGGGGTGCAGTTTTTAGAATGGTGTCACTTTTGGGTATTTTCTGCCATATAGACCCATCAAAGTGACTTCAAATGTGAGGTGGTCCCTAAAAAAATGGCTTTGTAAATTTTGTTGTAAAAATGAGAAATCGCTGGTCAACTTTTAACCCTTATAATTTCCTGACAAAAAAATTTCAGTTCCAAAATTGTGCGGATGTAAAGTAGACATGTGAGAAATGTTATTTATTAACTATTTTGTGTGACATATTTCTCTTTTTTAAGGGAATAAAAATTCAAAGTTTGAAAATTGGAAAATGTAAAAAATTTTCGCCATATTTGCGTTTTTTTCAAAAATACACGCAAGTTATATCGAATAAATTTTACCACTAACGTGAAGTACCATATGTCGCGAGAAAACATTCTCAGAATCGCAAAGATCCGTTGAAGCGTTCCAGAGTTAAACCTCATAAAGAGACAGTGGTCAGAATAGTAAAAATTGGCCTGTTCATTAACGTGCAAACCACCCTTGGGGGTGAAGGGGTTAATTCATACAAAATGAAATGTTACTGTATTTTGCAGACCCCAAATTTTGAGGGGAAAAATAGGAAAAACACTTTTTTTAATAAAATGGTGATGCTGCTTCTTATAATCCATGCATCTTATTGCTTACCAGGGGTGGTAGCTGCGGTAAAGCAGGGACCCAGGGTTGCTGCTGGAGGAGACAGGAGTGGGGTGATGCTGCTATTATTAAGGGAAAAAGAAATCCAAACCTACAGGGCCCTATGTGAAAAAGTGATGTTATTTTTCTGAACTACTGTGTTTACTTCTGTTGCTGCTAAGGGGGGCCCAATCAGTTTTAGGGGGCAATCACTTTTTCACACAGGGCCCTGTAGGTTTGGATTTCTTTTTCCTTTAATAATAAAGACCTTCATTTAAAAACTGCATTTTGTGTTTACTTGTGTTACCTTTGTCTAATATTTAAATTTGTTTGGTGATCTGAAACATTTAAGTGTGACAAAAGAATAGGAAATCAGGAAGGGGGCAAACACTTTTTTCACATCACTGTATATTAACACATATTTTTTCTATGATATGATTGTGTATACTGGGGTGTTAGGCGTCAGGCAGCTGCTGGATCTGAAGTTGGATTGGAGTCATCAGTAGATTCTGTGGTCTCCCATTCTGGTCCAGCCGGGGCAGATGCTACTCAGCTTCGCCATTGGTCCCAGTGCCTAGCTAGTACACAGGAGGTACAAGCTGTCTCCAGGGTCTTTGTTAATAGTAGCTTTAAACATAGGTTACAGAAAGGAGCAGGGCTGCCACAGCCTAAGTCCAGGATTTCCTGCACTGAGCATGCCCGTGACGTGGCGGACCGCGATTGGGGTTTTGGTGTCAGCTGATCCGGTGACCTGGCACCGTCTGATTGGTCACGGGTGACGTCATCAGTGATGCGATTAACGATATGGCTGGGGGCAGGGCTTAGTCCTTAAATAGCCTGAGAGCATGCATGGCGGCACTGTCAGATCATACCATAATGGTCATGTATGTGTGCAGACGCCTATCAATTAGGGCTCCACGTGCTCCGTGACCTGTCGATGCCAGAGATATCTCGGCTAATTAGCACAGGTCACTCAGGCAGGTTAGTGAATGTTAGGCAGGTAATAAATGTGGTGCAGTCTAGCTCCTATAGAGGGTAGCGATACACCCTGAGCAGATTGCAGGGTGCGTAACCTGGGCATCGCCTGCAACCTGTAAGGAGAGTCGCTTCAGTCCGGTCGCACACCGGCTGGCAGCACATATGCCCGGCGTGAGTTGCACTCACTTCCTAATGGCTGGTGTGCAGCTTCTGTGCAGTCAACAGAGCTACGTCTACACCAGTATGCGTATCTTGATCCGAGATTATGTTGTTTGTCTACACCAGTACACAGCACATCTTCCGTGCAGTTAACGGAGATTGTGCAAATCATTATATTTCCTGGTGTGAAGTAACACAGGCAAGATCTTATATATTTTGATTGTCAGTTTTACCCTCGCACCAAGAGGTGATCGGCCGGAGTCCCACCGGCTGCACCGCGGACCCCGGGTTCGGTTGCATTCCATTATTTTATAAAGTTGTTGCAACCGTCCCCTTAACAGTATCTGACCGTCAGGGTCTAGCCGACCATGGATGACAACCAGCAGCTGCAACGTTATGTTCAGCAACTAGAGGCCAGACTTAGGACTCTGGAGCAGGCAGCTCCTGTTGCTGATCTCACTGCAGTAGCTACTCAGGCAGCCTCACAAGCTGCTAATCTCATACACACTGCTGTGTTGAAAGCTGTGGCAGCTGCTATGGCTCCATTACCCCCGTTTTCTCTCCTGGCGACAGCAGATCCTGCAGACGGTTTATTAATCTGTGCTCCATTCAGTTAGAAATGATGGAGACACGGTTCCCCTCCAAAAGGGCTAAAGTGGGTTTTGTCATATCATTACTTTCCCGCAAGGCCTTGGAGTGGGCTACTCCTTTGTGGGAGCGGAATGACCCGGTAGTGGCTAACGCGGTTTTCTTTCTGAGAACCCTAAAAGGCGTTTTCCTTGGTCCTCAGGTCACACATGATACGGCTCTTAAGCTTCTTGCGTTGGTACAGGGCTCAGCTACCAGCAGCCACTATGCCATCCAATTCATAACCCTAGCGACTGAATTGGATTAGTCTGAGCCGTCGCTCATCCTGGTGTTCTGGAAGGGTCTGGCTGGGCATATAAAATATGCTCTAGCTACCAGGGAGATTCCAACCTCTCTGGAAGAGTTAATTACTCCTGCCAATCGAATAGATTTGCGTCATTATGAACGCAAGTTAGAGCTGGAGGCCTCTAAACCTCGGTTTCGGCTGGCACCTTCATTCTCTAGACCCATCTCCAAACCAGCGGTTCCCAACACGAAACCTGAGCCTAAGGATATATCCAGAATTAGGAATAAGTCTTCTCATTTCCGTCCTGCACATCTCTTGGAGGATCCCAGTAATAAGGGTTCCAAGCGGTCGGGAAACGAGCGGGTCTAACCACCGTTGGAGGAGGTGTGTTAGATTCTGGGACTTCTTCCTCCAGACTAATATATGAGGTGATGTTGCTCTTCGGAACAACCCGGTTTCTGCTATGGCGTTGGCGGACTCTGGGGCCGAAGGCAATTTTTTGTCATCAACTTTTGTCCAGAGACGCGCCATTCCTATGGAGTTATTGCCCAAACCAATAAACATTAGGATAGTCAACGGGTCACTGTTAGATGCGCAAATCACTCACCGATCAATTCCCCTCACCATGTCGTTTCCTCAGGGTCACCGGGAGGATATCTCTTTTTTCATTATGCCCGGTGGTTTGGAGGAGGTACTATTGGGTCTTCCATGGCTACGTTATCACAATCCACATATTAATTGGAACACAGGGGGAATTCATTCCTGGGGGGAGAATTGCGCTTCTCAGTATATAGTTGCATCGGTTATGAAGGTAGTTTCAAAACCGCCTGACGGCTTGGCTGCCCTTCCTGGGCAGTATTGGAGCTTTGCGAATGTCTTTTCCAAACAGGCTGCAGAGACTTTGCCTCCCCACCGTCCGTATTACTGTTCTATTGATTTGGTCCCCGGTTCAGAGCCTCCTCGCGGTAGGGTCTATCCTCTGTCTGTCCCCGAGACCCAGGCCATGTCTGATTATATCAAGGAGAACCTGGCCCAGGGGTTTATCAGAAAATAGGTCTCTCCTGCTGGAGCGGGGATTTTCTTTGTTCAGAAGAAAGGGGGTGATTTGTGTCCATGCATTGATTATAGAAGATTGAATGCCATCACCATCAAAAATAAATATCCTCTACCCCTTATTTCTGAGTTATTTGACAGACTGCGAGGGGCTAAAATCTTCACAAAATTGCATCTGCGAGGGGCATATAGCCTCATACGAATCCATGAGGGTGACGAGTGGAAAATGGCTTTTAACACTTTTGATGGCTACTACGAGTACCTCGTCATGCCCTTCGGATTATGCAATGCTCCCGCTGTGTTTCAGGATTTCGTCAATGATATCTTTCGGGATTTGTTGCTATCTTCTGTGATAGTATATCTTGACGATATCCTGATATTTTCCCCAGACCTCTCCACACACAGAGAGGATGTTTGCAGAGTTTTTGAACGTTTGCGCTCAAATTCTCTGTACTGTAAGCTGGAGAAATGCCAGTTCAAACAAGAGTCTCTACCGTTCCTGGGGTACATCGTATCTTGGCCATGGATCCACAAAAATTGGTAGCTGTACAGAATTGGCAGGAGCCCCATTCTCTCAAGGGGGTACAGCGCTTCATGGGGTTTATCAATTACTATCGGCAGTTTATACCACATTTTTCCACACTGGTGGCTCCTTTGGCCGCTTTAACCAAGAAAGGTGCCAATCCTAAGAATTGGTCTAAGGAGACATCCAAGGCGTTCCAGGAAATTAAATCTTGTTATTCTAAAGCTCCCATCCTCCATCACCCGGATATTGACAAGCCATTTTTCCTGGAGGTCGATGCCTCCTCTGTAGGAGCAGGAGCGGTTCTTTCTCAAAAGAACGGGCAGAGTCGGAGAAGACCATGTTTCTTCTTCTCCAAGACCTTTTCTCCAGCAGAGAGGAATTACACGATTGGGGACAAAGAGTTGCTTGCTATTAAGTTGGCTTTTTCGAAGTGGAGGTATCTCTTGGAAGGAGCTAAACACCCTTTCTTAGTATATGCTGACCATAAGAATCTCTCGTATCTACAGACGGCGCAGCGTCTTAACCCAAGGCAGACTCGATGGTCCCTCTTCTTCTCCCGGTTCAATTTTTCCATCCATTTTCAAAAAGGGGAAAAGAATCCTCGGGCGGACGCTTTATCTCGGTCTATGGATACGACTGAGGACGATGAAGAGCCCAGACTTATCGTTCCTCCTGGGAGCATGCGGACAGTGGCACCAGTGACTTTAGATCAAGTTCCACTCGGGAAGACGTTCATTTCTCCTAATTTACAAAATGAGGTGCTCTCTTGGGCACATGCCTCAAAGATCGGAGGTCATTTTGAACTCAGACGTACCACTGAGTTTCTCCAACGGTCATATTGGTGGCCTCGGTTGCCCCAGTACTAGTGTTGAGCGATACTTTTCGATATCATGAAATATCGGATTGGATTGGATCGGACCGATAGCCAAAAAGTATCGGGTATCGCCGATTCCGATACCGGAAACCAATGCAAGTCAATGGGACAGAAATATCGGAATTAAAATAAACCCTTTCTTTCCTTGTAAACACTAGATATACACACATAGAATACATATATACATATATACATGTCATTGTGACATATATATATACATATATTTATAGTTCATACACTTCTACATAGTAAAAAAGCCGCTAATTCAATTGCCTGCTTTTGTGAAATTACAGAACCACCCGACATGAAATGACACATGGTTTACATACAGTTAACCATGTCATTTCATGTAGTTTGATATATGGTTTTCACTAACAATTACATGAGTGTATGTGTGCAAAATTTCATACAGCTAGAGGTTAATTAAAGGTGTAAATTCGTTGAAAAAAAATGTGTGGGCTCCCGCACTATTTTCTCAACCAGACAGACAAAGCCAGCGAGTGGTGGCACATAATAATAGCCGAGGGAGGGTGCATTTATTTTGTGCCCCCCTGGCTACTAACATCTGCCCTCAGTCACCCCAGAAAAGGCAAATCTATAATTAGATGCGCCCTTTCTGGCACTTTGCCGGTCTATTCCCATTGCCATGTAGCGGTTGCGAATGGGTTAATAATGGGTTAAAGCCACCTTGCTATTGAAAGGTGACTTTAAGCCAGGTTAATAATTGAGAGTTGTCAATTTGACAACTCTCAATTATTAATCCTATTGAAGGAAATAAAAAAAACACACACACATGAAGAATAAATAATTTTAATGAAATAAACACACATTTTTTTGACCATCGTTTATTTAACTGTTAATCCTTGCGAAGCCCTTGCTCTCCTGTAATAAAGAAAAAATAATAAAACAACATTATTCTTACCTATCGGCAGCTCTGTCAGGTCCCACGCTGTAATCCTTCACAAAGGGTTAACTAGCTTTCAGCGAAGCAGCGCAGCCAATGCTGCCTGCTCAGCTGTAAGCTCCCAAATGAATGAGTTCCTCTCCCGGCGACAGGAGAGGTACTGATTACTGTGGTAAGCTTCATTGATTGCTTCCCACTTTCACTTCAGGTCAGCCGGGACTCCCTCTGACGTCACTGATGCTGTGCTGTGTCCCCGGCTGACCTGAAGTGAAAGTGGGAAGCAATCAATTAAGCTTCCCACACTAATCAAGTCCTCTCCTGTCAGCTGGGAGAAGAGATGATTCATTCGGGGGTTTACTGCGAGGCTGGCAGCATTAGCAGCGGTCCCTGCAGTAAACATTAACCCTTTCAGAAGGATTACATCTCGGGACCTGACTGAACACCGAATAGGTAAGAATAATGTTGCTTTATTATTTTATTTTTATTACAGGAGAACAAGGGCTTCGCAAGGAATGGCAGTAAAATAAAAAATGGTCAAAAACTGTGTGATTATTTCATTAAAATGATTTTTAATTAAAGTGTGTGTGTTTTATTTTTATTTCATACAATAGGATTAATAATTGATAGTTGTCTAATTGACAGCTCTCAATTATTAACCTGGCTTTCTGGCACTTAGCCAGTCTATTCCCATTGCCCTGTAGCGGTGGCGAATGGGTTAATAATGGGTTAAAGCCACCTTGCTATTGGAAGGTGACTTTAAGCCAGGTTAATAATTGAGCGTTTCAGCAATGGGAACTAGCGATCTTACCATGTGGCACTAATTCTGGTTGATGGAGGTGATCGGATCATATATTTATTTAAGGTAAACATGGCGATCCATTGGACAATATCCCAGGAAATGATGTAACTTAACATCTCTTATTTAAACGCCCCTTTGGCCACTTCGCTCTCTGCAGACAGCATTGAGAGCAGTAGGGCCTTATGTCTCTCCAGTTTAGCACTACAGTATAGCACTTTAATACAAGCCAGTCCCTCATGAATCTGCTTGAAGGAAACGCGTCGGGACACCCATTTAGGGAAAGTGCAGGGCGTATATTATTATAGGGCTAGTTGTGGACTGCCCTTGTGAGGGCGGGAGCTTGGGGGTTACTCTATTGATAGCCCCTTAGGGAGTGACAGGGAATTGTCCTCCCATTGGATGCATCAGAGATCCAGTGCAATACATGTGGTTCCTGAAAAAGGCTCCTGTTCCCTTCTCATATGAATGGTGAGATCGTTCCATTTTTTTCTCTCATCAATTTCACATTAATAATTATCGTGTGTTATACATGTGCTCCCGGGGTGACCTTATATGAATTTTGGAGGTTGATTTATGGTATATTCTCTCCAAATGGTTGTGCCTCGGTACGGTAATTACCACCTGATTATTAAGAGTGGTTTAATTTATCCTAAATGAAGTTGCTGATCTTAGCTCTCATAATTACAGGAGAGCTTACATACTATTGACACAATTGTTAGCATCTTCTATTGTTTTTATATTGGGTGACTCACTCTATTTGCATTTTATGAATAATTAAAGGTTATGTTTTATGTTAACCTTTGCTTTATATTAATTTGATTTGGTGAATTTTGTCTATAATTGCTCCGGCCGACACTGGAGCTTTTTGCTTTTCCTTAATCTACCATCAACAACCATAGAGATCTCGAGGAGACCTCTGTTTGTGATGGCAACTCAGTGATGACCCCGATCCTGTGAAGGGGGTCATCGCTGCACGTATTTCCGAACCGGCGTCTGGAAGTGCATTTAAGTGCCTGCTGTCAGAGTTTGACGGCGGCATTTAACTACTTTATAGGCTCGGGCGGATCGCCATTCCACTCGCACCTATTGCGGGCACATGTCAGCTGTTAAAAATAGCTGACATGTGACGGCTTTGAGGTGGGCTCACTGCTAGAGTCCACCTCAAAGCGGGGGATACTGCCAGCTGACGTACTATTCCGTCAGCTGGCAGTAAGGGGTTAAGAAACAACAGTTTGTACTCTACATTATGACATCCGAGACACTACATACATGTGCATCGATGTCAGTAGCAAAAGCAATTGTTCAAAAGTGTTTTGCAGACAACTTTTGCTTATAATCCGTGTCAGATACTTCTCGAATAAGATTCCAGCAAAAGTCAGCCAGCATTGATGTACTCCACTTTCCCTGGTACCTTTTCTCCATCAGTTCAAAGTCTTGGTGAAATCTTTCACCATGTTCATCGCTAACGGCACCAAGATAGGCAGGAAGAAAATCCAAGTGAGAATGAAGAAAATGCATTTTTAGAGACATTACATTTCATCAAATGATATGCTGTGAGCATGTTGTCCACGAGTTGTTAAAAGTTTGGTGCCCTGCTGTTGCCAAGGAAGTTGAAGGTCACATCTTTAACCCCTCTCTGCCATCAGACGTACTATTCCATCCATGTGACCCTGGACCTAATTCCCATGGACGGAATAGTACGTCATGGGCGATCAGCTGCGCTCCCGGGGGGAGCGCAGCTGATCGCCCCCGGGTGTCAGCTGATTATCACAGCTGACACCCGTGACTGTGTGTCAGGAGCGGTCACGGACCGCTCCCGGAACATTAACCCTTGGCACACCGCGATCAAACATGATCGCGGTGTACCCGGGGCACAGGGGAGGATCGCGCAGGCAGGGGGCTCCCTGCGCGCTCCCCTGAGACCCTCAGAGCAGCGCGATGTGTCGCGCTGTTCCGAGGGTCCGTCCTCCCTCCAGGTCCCCGGATCCAAGATGGCGCCGGGGTCCTGCAGGGAGGCGGCTTCCTCAGTGCCTGCTGAGAGCAGGCGCTGGGGAAGCCTGCAGCAGTGCCAGAGCGATCGCTGGTGTGACAGAGTGCTGTGCACACTGTCACACCAGCGATCTGCTAAAATACAGTGACAAAGTAAAAAAGTAAAAAAAGTAAAAATAAAAAGTGTAAAAAAAAATCATAAAAAAAAAAAAATATTCCCCAATAAATTCATTTTTTCCTGTAAATAAAAAAAACAAAACAATAAAAGTACACATATTTGGTATCACCGCGTCCGTAACGACCCCCCCTATAAAACTGTCCCACTAGTTAACCCCTTTAGTGAACCCCTTAAAAAAAAAAAAAAAAACGAAGCAAAAAATCAATGCTTTATCATCATACCGCCGAACAAAAAGTGAAATAACACGCGATCAAAAAGACCGATATAAATAAACATGGTACCACTAAAAACGTCATCTTGTCCCGCAAAAAACGAGCCGTAACACAGCATCATGAGCGAAAAAATAAAAAAGTTATAGCTCGCAGAATAAAGCGATGCAAACATAATGATTTTTTATATAAAATTGTTTTCATTCTATAAAAGCGCCAAAACCTAAAAAAATGATATAAATGAGGTATCGCCGTAATCGTACTGACCCGAAGAATAAAACTGCTTTATCAATTTTACCACACGCGGAACGGTATAAACGCCTCCCCCAAAAGAAATTCATGAATTGCTGATTTTTGTTCATTCTAACCACCCAAAAATCGAAATAAAAAGCGATCAAAAACGTCACGTGCTCAAAAATGGTACAAATAAAAACGTCAACTCGTCCCGCAAAAAATAAGACCTCACATGACTCTGTGGGCCAAAATATGCAAAAATTATAGCTCTCAAAATGTGTTGATGCAAAAAACTATTTTTTGCAATAAAAAGCGTCTTTTAGCGTGACAGCTGCCAATCACAAAAACCCGCTATAAATAGTAAATCAAACCCCTTTATCACCCCCTTAGTTAGGGAAAAATAATAAAATTAAAAAAATGTATTTATTTCCATTTTCCCGTTGGGTTAGGGTTGCGGCTAAAGTTAGGGTTAGGGTTGGCGCTAACGTTAGTATTAGGGTTAGGGTTGGCGCTAACGTTAGGATTAGGGTTGGGATTAGGGTTATGGGTGTGTTAGGGTTAGGTTTGTGGTTAGGGTTGGGACTAGGGTTATTGGTGTTTGGGGTTAGGGTTGGAGTTAGAATTGGGGGGTTTCTGCTGTTTAGGCACATCAGGAGCTCTCGAAATGTGACATGGCATCTGATCTCAATTCCAGCCAATTCTGCGTTGAAAAAGTCAAATGGTGCTCCTTCACTTCTGAGCTCTGCCATGCGCCCAAACAGTAGTTTACCCCATATGGGGTATCAGCATACTCTGGACCCCAAGAGTTATTGTGCAATTTGGCCTATTTCTCCTGTTACCCGTGGGAAAATAAAAAACTGGGGGCGACAAAATCATTTTTGTAAAAAAAAAAATGATTTGTTTGTTTTTACGGCTGTATGTTATAAAACTTCTGTGAAGTACTTGGGGCTTCATAGCGCTCACCACACTTCTAGATAAGTTCCTTGTGGGGTCTATTTTCCAAAATGGGGTCACTTGTGGGGGGTTTCCACTGTTTAGGCGCATCAGGGGCTCTCCAAATGCGACATGACGCCCCCAGACCATTCCATCAAAGTCTGCAATCCAAAACGTCACTACTTCCCTTCCGAGCCCCGACGTGTGCCCATACAGTAGTTTTCTCCCACATATTGGGTATCAGCGTACTCAGGACAATTTGGACAACAACTTTTGGGGTCCAATTTCTCCTGTTACCCTTGAGAAATAAAATATTGGGGGCGAAAAAATCATTTTTGTAAAAAAAAAAGGATTTTTTAATTTTACGGCTGTACGTTATAAACTTCTGTGAAGCACTTCGGGGTTCAAAGTGCTCACCACACATCTAGATAAGTTCCTTGTGGGGTCTATTTTCCAAAATGGGGTCACTTGTGGGGGGTTTCCACTGTTTAGGCGCATCAGGGGTTCTCCAAATGCGACATGACGCCCCAGACCATTCCATCAAAGTCTGCAATCCAAAACGTCACTACTTCCCTTCCGAGCCCCGACGTGTGCCCATACAGTAGTTTTCTCCCACATATTGGGTATCAGCGTACTCAGGACAAATTGGACAACAACTTTTGGGGTCCAATTTCTCCTGTTACCCTTGTGAAAATAAAATATTAGGGGCGAAAAAATCATTTTTGTAAAAAAAAAAAAAGGATTTTTTATTTTTACGGCTGTACGTTATAAACTTCTGTGAAGCACTTCGGGGTTCAAAGTGCTCACCACACATCTAGATAAGTTCCTTGTGGGGTCTATTTTCCAAAATGGGGTCACTTGTGGGGGGTTTCCACTGTTTAGGCGCATCAGGGGCTCTCCAAATGCGACATGACTCCCCCAGACCATTCCATCAAAGTCTGCAATCCAAAACGTCACTACTTCCCTTCCGAGCCCCGACGTGCGCCCATACAGTAGTTTACTCCCACATATTGGGTATCAGCATACTCAGGACAAATTGGACAACAACTTTTGGGGTCCAATTTCTCCTGTTACCCTTGTGAAAATAAAATATTGGGGGCGAAAAAAATCATTTTTGTAAAAAAAAAAAAGAATTTTTTATTTTACGGCTGTACGTTATAAACTTCTGTGAAGCACTTTGGGGTTAAAAGTGCTCACCACACATCTAGATAAGTTCCTTGAGGGGTCTAGTTTCCAAAATGGTGTCATTTGTGGGGGGTTTCCACTGTTTAAGCAGATCAGGAGCTCTCCAAACACGACATGGCATCCAGCCAATTATGCGTTGAAAAAGTCAAACGGCGCTCCTTCCCTTCCAAACTCTGCCATGCACCCAAACAGTGGTTTACCCCCACATATGGGGTATCAGCGCACTCAGGACAAATTGCACAATAACTTTTGGAGTCTTGTTTCCCTTGGGAAAATAAAAATTGGGGTGAAAAGATCAATTTTGTGGAAAAAATATAATTTTTTAATTTTACGGCTCTACGTTATAAACTTGTGTGAAGCACTTGGGGGTTCAAATTGCTCACCAATGATCTAGATAAGTTCCTTAGGGGGTCTAGTTTCCCAAATGGGGTCACTTGTGGGGGGTTTCCACTGTTTAGGCACATCAGGGGCTCTCCAAATGCAACATGGCGTCCAATCTCAATTCCAGCCAATTTTGGTTGGAAAAAGTCAAATAGTGCTCCTTCCATTCCGAGCTCTGCCATGCGCCCAAACAGTGGTTCCCCCCCACATATGGGGTATCAGCGTACTCAGGACAAATTGGACAACAAATTTTGTGGTCCAATTTCTCCTGTTACCTATGGGAAAATAAAAAATTAGTGACTAAGAGATCATTTTTGTGGGAAAAAAATAGGATTTTTTATTTTCATGCCCGGGCATTATAAACTTGTGTGAAGCACTTGGGGGTTCAAAGTGCTCACCAAAGATCTAGATAAGTTCCTTAGGGGGTCTAGCTTCCAAAATGGGGTCACTTGTGGGGGGTTTCCACTGTTTAGGCTCATCTGGGGCACTGCAAACGGAACATGACCCCCATCAATGTTTGCATTCCAAAACGTTACTGCTTCTTTTCCAAGCCCTGCCGTGCGCCCAAACAGTTTCCCCCCCCCACATATGGGGTATCAGCGTACTCAGGACAAATTGGACAACAAGTTTTGGGGTCCAATTTCCTTGGGAAAAATCAAAAATTTGGGACTAAAAAATCATTTTTGTGGAAAATTGTTTTTTTTTTTTTCACACCCAGGCATTATAAACTTTTGTGAAACACTTTGGGGTTCAAAGTGCTCACAACAGATCTAGATAAGTTCCTTAGGGGGTCTAGTTTCCAAAATGGTGTCACTTGTGGGGGGTTTCCACTGTTTAGGCGTATCAGGGGCTCTCCAAACACGACATGGCGTCCAATCTCAATTCCAGCCAATTTTAGTTTGAAAAAGTCAAACGGCGCTCCTTCCCTTACGAGCTCTGCCGTGTGCCCAAACAGTGGTTTTCCCCCACATATGGGGTATTGGCGTACTCAGGAGAAATTGCACAACAACTTTATCTGTCCATTTTCTCCTTTTACCCTTGTGAAAATAAAAAAAAGTTTGTAAAAGTTCATTTTTGTGGCTAAAAAGTTAAATATTAATTTTTTCCATCCACGTTGCTTCAGCTCCTGTGAAGCACCTGAAGGGTTAATAAACTTCTTGAATGTAGTTTTGAGTACCTTGAGGGGTGCAGTTTTTATAATGGTGTCACTTTTGGGTATTTTCTGCCATATAGACCCGTCAAAGTGACTTCAAATGTGAGGTGGTCCCTAAAAAAATGGCTTTGTGAATTTTGTTGTAAAAATGAGAAATCACTGGTCAATTTTAACCCTTCTAATTTCCTAACAAAGAAAAATTTTGGTTCCAAAATTGTGCTGATGTAAAGTAGACATGTGGGAAATGTTATTTATTAACTATTTTGTGTGACATATTTCTCTGTTTTAAGGGGAAAAAAATTCAAAGTTTGAAAATTGCAAAATTTTTAAAATTTTCGCCATATTTGCGTTTTTTTCAAAAATAAACGCAAGTTATATCGAATAAATTTTACCACTAACATGAAGTACAATATGTCACGAGAAAACAATCTCAGAATCGCGAAGATCCGTTGAAGCGTTCCAGAGTTATAACCTCATAAAGAGACAGTGGTCAGAATTGTAAAAATTGGCCCGGTCATTAACGTGCAAACCACCCTTGGGGGTGAAGGGGTTAAAAGCTCTCCATGCCACTTGTTCAGCACCTTGAAAAAGACCATCAAAGCTACTGTCATTCATTATATCTCTGATCTGTGGGCCAATAAAAATACCTTCTTTAATCTTTGCATCACTTATTCTTGGAAATTTCTGTCGCATGTAAGAAAAGGCTTCCGATTCTTTGTTCATTGCTTTGACAAAATTTTTCATAAGCCCAAGTTTAATATGCAAAGGAGGGAGAAATATCTTTGCTGGATAAATGAGAGGATTATGTTTAACATTCTTCTGTCCAGCAACCAGGTTTTTGCAGAGTGGCCAGTCCTTTCTGAAATAGTGCATTTCTCGTGCACGACTGTCCCACTCACAAATAAAACAACAATACTTGGTATATCCAAGCTGCAGTCCAAGAAGAAGTGAAACAACTTTTAGATCACCACATATGTTCCAGTCATAATTCTATAATTAATGTGGGTCAACAGTAACTTCATATTCTCATACGTTTCTTTCATGTGTACGGCATGTCCAATAGGTATAGAAGGATAGATATTTCCGTTGTGTAGTAAAACAGCCTTCAGACTTAAAACTGACGAGTCAATGAACAGTCGCCATTCCTTTGGGTCCTGTTCGCATCCCAGGCACCAAACAACCCCAAGACGTCGTTGCAAAAGGTTAAACTGTCTACATGGTTGAAAAATTGATTAAGGTCTTCTTGACAACTGCAATAAACAGAAACTCTTGTTCCTGGTAATAAGAGATTCTTGTAGCCTTGATCCCAATAATTCTGTCTGCCTCTTTGACAATTTCAAGTCTCTGACCAAGTCACTCAGATCAGCTTGACTGAACAGATGTGGATTAGATGTAGAAGGCTCAAAGTCTGGGTCTGCAGCAGTTTCATTTTCCACTGACATTGTTAGTTCATCTTCATCGTCGTCCTCCATTGTCCATACTTTGAGCGACTTTGGAACATGAAGACTTTCATTGTTTGGCACTAGTCTTATGGCTGAAGCAAGATTAGGATATTCTATTGATTTCTTGTTCTTTGCTGAATATCCTGTTACATTTGTAAGGCAGAATTAGCAATCTGTTACATGATCTCTCTGCTTTCTCTATATCATTGGGATAGCGAACGGCATTGAAGGTCGTGATCCATTCAGCCATGATCTAAGTATGTCAGTGTTGTCTTTTGATTCCTCCCCTGCCCAGGAGATGTGGTATGCTCCGTACACAGTTAGCCGAACAATTCACTGACCCTGCCCGGAATTCGCTTAATTAGTGCTTGCATATGTGTAGATCAGCGATTTATGTTATTTCAGTGGAAAATTCAGAATATACTGTTTCAGTAAAAGATCATATATGAGTTTTTAGAATTACAAAAGAATATTATAATATAACATTACGTGATAGGAAAAATCTGAAGTCATTTCTGAAATCATCATGAAAAAATCTATCAGGAAAACTCAAAATTTTCTGAGGGACAAAACCTTTGTAACACAGTGATACAATTCATGGAATACATGTATAAACCCAGGTATAGTAACTGCCAGCTCCACAATAGCAAAAGAACCACTAGCTGCCACCATCAATCATTTATACAGGTCATTTAGACAGCCATTACATGTAGCATATGGCTTCAGGGGTCTGGTTTAATTAGCAAGAGAACCAGAACTAGTAAATTTTATATTTAATCCAGAAAGATAGGCAGTGTTTATAAAGAAAATATAGAAAAGGTTTTACAAAGGGAACAAAATAGTACAGCATATACAATCACATAAAATAAATAACAAAAGAAACTTATTAAATCTGGTCACAGAAATGGCTCTGATTTATGGAGGGAAGCATTTTGATTAAAACGTGGATCAATCTTACACAGCAATGTATCTTCCTGGCATTGATCAAGGACTATAATTGGCATTGGCACACACATACACACCTCCCCTCTGGTGACTCATACTATTGCTGGACTTCAGTGAACTATAGGATATGTCATAGCTAGAGTTGAGCGATACTTTCCGATATCCTAAAGTATCGGAATCGGAATGGTATCGCCGATATCACTAAAATATCGGCGATACCCGATACCGATACCGGAAGTCCCATGTAAGTCTATGGGAACAAAATATCGAAATTAAAAAAACCCATTCTTGCCTTGTTGGTTAATTGTACATGAAGGAAAACAAGAAAGAGTAATGTAGAATGTATTGGGGAAGGTTGAGGAGACATTAAAGGCATAGATGTTTAACCCAATCAAATGGAATAGCATAAATATTTTTTTTTTAAAGATGTTCGGATTGACGAAGAAATTGACAATGTTAACGTTTTTTATATTTTGGCAAATATGTATATTACACAACTTCCATGCTCTTCATCTTCACCTTTTTAACTTTTCACACACTTTCTCCTTCATAATCTTCTGCAGCATCATCTTTTTCATCAAATTATTCTTCATCTTCACCTTCTTTATCTTCTTCTTAAACTTCTTGCTATTCATCTTTGTTAACATTACTCATATTCTTCTTATTAAACTATTATTCTTATTCATATTCTGCTTCATCTTCTTCATCATATTCTTATTTGTGACAGAGAATCCTGTACTTGTAATCTGTCAAAGTATGAATTTTTCATCCTTCCGTTCTTGCTGTCACAAAAGATTTAAATTACAACAGTATTTGTCCGTGTTCAGTTTAGCCTGCAGCAGCAGGCATTTTCCAGGGGCACCACGAGGAGGAACGGACTCACCCCCATACACTGCTTAGTCTTCTTCTGCTTAGAATTTAGAGCATATATTTTGCTCTTCATTTTGGTCTTATACTTCATGTTCTTCTGCTTTTAGATCTTCTGCTTATTGTTCTTGTGTCTCTTGTTCCGTATCTTGTATTTGTAGCACAATCTTGTACCAGCTGATGTTACTGGGACACGGTTACTAAGCAGGAGGTACCTGTGCTCCAAAGCACTACCAAGGACCAGCAGACGTTGCTGGAACTCGGATACCGAGATGGAGGCACCTAGGCCAAAGGCACTGCGGAGAACCAGTTGACGGTACTGGAACCCGGACGGGTAGCAGAAGGTACAAGAGCCAATGCAAGTAACGAGGACCAGCTGACTGTGCTGGAACCCGGAGGGGCAGCAGAAGGAAAAGAGCCAATGGCACAACCGAGGACCAGCTGACGTTACTGGGACACGGTTACTAAGCAGGAGGTACCTGTGCTCCAAAGCACTACCAAGGACCAGCAGACGTTGCTGGAACTCGGATACCGAGATGGAGGCACCTAGGCCAAAGGCACTGCGGAGAACCAGTTGACGGTACTGGAACCCGGACGGGTAGCAGAAGGTACAAGAGCCAATGCAAGTAACGAGGACCAGCTGACTGTGCTGGAACCCGAGGGGCAGCAGAAGGAAAAGAGCCAATGGCACAACCGAGGACCAGCTGACGTTACTGAACCCCAGTAACACAGGAGCAAGTGTTGACTGTGCTAACAGCACTTCCGAGCAACAACTGGCGGTGTTGGAGCCCAGGGTCAAGGAGGATGTTTAAATACTAGATCAAGTAATTTCCTTGTTACCTGTCAATTTTAAATGTCTATACTTCAAACAAGAGAAAGATAACCTTTACTACCATAAGATGATGATTTCATTTAAACTAATATCTAGATAAATAAAGAATTGACAAACATAAACACATACATTAACATGTTGAACAGCAATGCAAACCACAAAATAAATTAGTTAAGGAATCTGCTATACGGTTGTACATAAAAGCATACAAGTACATATCTGAATCCATTAATGATGGATAAGTAACAGTATGTACACCATTTTTATTGTATAGACAATGAATGTCTGACTTCAAAACATCATCAGCATTACAAGTTATCTGTGATATTACTAAAATGTTCCATTTGCTGAATAATGTCACTAAATATTTTATACAAAATTATACAATTTCCATCATGTAATACTCATAATATGTGGCAATAATCATTTTTATTAACAAACATAACCTTTAAAAAGTGCATAGTGCATAGTGAAAATTGCTATTTATGGCTGACTGTCGACTTGGAAGCATGACAACAGATAGATAAGGTATATATAGATGAGACTGCATAGCCACAGATGGTGAATGGCGATGTAATACTGTACCTCAATAAAGTGTGCGTCACTACTACATATTTTTTTTTATATAGCTTTATAAACAGGGTACATGGATGTATGCTTGTGCCTTTGTTTTGACGCACAGACTGCCTTCCTGCTGAGACGCATTGGGTAGTGAACAGTTGTGTGCAGTGTTCACTGCAGTCTCTGCGGAATAACCACACTTAGACCTTATAACTTTTCAGACTTTCTTTATCAATCTACCAAGATGAAGAAGGCAGGGAGTAAGGCACGTGGTCGTGGAGTTTCTTCAGGGAGAGGACGTGGGGATTCTGTGGCTGCTGCGGCCCCAGTGACACAGCATCCACCAGTTTTCCCCGTGAGCGTTCCTTTATGCGCACTTTTGTAGGAGCTCGGAGTACCCCCCTGCTGCGGGAAGAACAAATTGAAGCCGTTGTTGTTTGGATGTCAGCCAATGCATCGACTTCAATTGCTTCCACCTCCTCTCAGGACCACAGCACTGTTGGGCAACCATCTGTCTCTTCACCGCCTGGCAAATTGCCCAGGCAGTCAAGAGTTCTGTACAGGAGCCAGCTGAGTGTCTGCTTCTGTTCTCAGAATCTATTGGCTTGCAAACAGGGGCCCAGCCAAGCAGCATTCTGTAATGTGAAGAGGGAGTATGCAGTGATGCGCAACAGCTGTGTCTCTCTGAATCTGAAGAGGCGGGTGAGACAGTGCCGATGGTCAGCACACCGCAGAACGCATCTGATGATGATGAGACCCAGGTGCCAGTTTCTGTTGAGCATGGTGCTGGCCAGACCACCCAACAGCAGGTGTTGGAAGAGGGTAGTGGAGATGATGAGGTCCAAGACCCAACATGGCATGAGGAACAGGAAGGTGGTGGGAGCAGCTCAGAGGAATAATAATAATATTTATTTATATAGCGCCATCATATTCCGCAGCGCTTTACAGTTTAGCAGTTTCAGAACACAAGTCATAAGTAACAACGTTAACAATACAATAATTTAAGCTAAATAAGTCGCCCCTGCTCGTGACAGCTTACAATGTACAATGAGATGGGGGTGTTGTTTATATACAATGGTGCATTTACAATGATGTTCCAGCCATCTTAAGGGACTGAGGGATGGAGATAGTGAATGGGCTAGAGACACACACACACTTACACAGAATACATAGAATGACTTTGATTAGTGAATGTGATAGGCCGCTCTGAACAAATGTGT
>JARQOD010000001.1:620456721-620618164 GCA_033576555.1 Oophaga sylvatica | reverse complement strand
AAAAACCTGCAAAAGGAATTTTTGTCAGATGCAGCAAATTTAAAAACGATTTCTTTTTTCTGGGTTTCCCAAAATTTTTGGGAAAAATATTAAAAAAGGGGAAAAACTAATTTTAAAAAATTTTTAAAAAAATTTGGGAAAAAGCCCAAAAAACCCCCATAGGCGGGGGGATTATAAATGTAAACTGTTCATAGGAATTTATTGGATTTTTAAATTAAAAACAAAAATTTCCCCCCGGGGCAAAATGAACGCCCTTTTTTAAATACTTCATGAGGGGCTAATTACTTTTATTCTCTTTTTTGTAGCATGTTTTTCTTTTTTTCCCCTTCATTCTTTCGATCTTTTTTTTTTTTTTTTAATTTTTTTTTTTTCTATGCATCTTTTAAAAATTTTTAAGTCCCTTTAATTGCCCCCCCAATGATTTTCTTACACCCCCTTTAAAATATGCTTTGGGAGTTTTTTTAGTAACTTGAAAAACTCTTCTGGGTCAAAAACCGTTATCTCTCTATGCTTCACACCCGACTTCTTGTGCCATAGTGATTTTTTTTTTTTGGGGGAAATTTTAAAAAATTTAAAATTTTTAGTGCCTTCTACCCCTGTTTGGCCCTTTTCCCCTTCATTTGTTATGTTTCCCCCTATTGGAACATGTGGGCGTTACTGACAGTGGGGGAAACCCCACAGGGTGACTGATCTTCCCTTTTGCTTTTACTTTTTCCCAAAACGACTTACAAATCATTTTTGAAAAAGGGCAATAAAAATTTTTTTTTTTTTAATGCCTTTCACCCCCAAAACCCAAAGAGCTATGATAATAAAAAAAAGGGGAGTAAGCTCCCCCCCTAAAGGGAAAAGGGTTTTGGGGGGGGCCCTTTAAGGAAACAGGGGGCCCAAAATAGGAAGGGGAAGCTGAATGGTTATATGGGGGATGCATGGAGCAGCATGGGGGTTCAGTAAAAAAGAAGGGACAGATTTGGGACTGTATGGGGAAGGGCTAAAAAAAGGACTTAGTAGGAAAAAGGGGGTAGTGTTGGGGGGTCAAAGGAGGTGGAAAAAATGGGGGGAGCTCAGTATAAGAAAAGGGGGGCTTGTAAGCTCGGGGTGGAGGGGGCGGTATTTGAAGGGGGGGCATATAAGGTGGAGAAGTGTGTGGGGGTCATAGGGGGGAGCAGGATAGACAGTTTAAAAAAGGGGTTTTCAGCATGTAGAGTGGGCATCGAGGGGGACATGGAAAGGGGGGTGCATAGGGGAGCACGGGGGAAAAGGGAGGGAAAGTGGAGGGACAAATAAAGACGGGCTCAGTAGGGGGGGGAGACAGTGTGAATATCGAGTTAAAAAAAGAGGAAGGTGGGTGGGTAAAATTTATAAGAAAAAAATTTTATAGGGGGAAGGTGGAGGGCTTAAAAACATAAGAGGGACAGGGGGGGGACTTTTTGTTGGGCATAGTTTAGGAGAATTAAAAATTTTTTTTGGGACACAATATAGATTTTTTTTAGTCCAGGGTTTCGTTGTTTTTTAGGGGAATTAAAGATGACACTTTATTTTTAATTGCACATTCAGAAGTGGGGGGTTTTAAACCCCCAAAAAAGGAAGTCAAAACTTTGAGAAAAAAACCGTACTGTGTTCAAAACGCTAAACAAACACATATTTTTTGAACCCTTTTTTTCATAAACCTTTTAAAAAAAATAAATTTTGGGGGTTTTAAAATTTGGAGAATTTTTTTTTTTCTTTTAAACCTTTCCCCTTTTCATAAAAAGGGGCACTTTTGTCAAAAGAATTTTGTTTTAAGGGAAGTTTAAAAAAAACAATTAAAAAACTTTTCCCCAGAACAGGGATTGCACCTTGACACTAAGAATACACTTTGGGGGTTTTTTTTGTTTTAGGGTGTTTAAAAATTTTTTCAAAAATGAGAGACCCACCCTAAGAAACCCCCGCAATCACTCAAAATACCCCTTAAAAGAGCCCTTAAATATCTCAAGGAGAAATAATCTACTCCCCCCTTTCCCAATCAGTATTGTTTGCTAGGGGTTTAGCATTCCCCCAAACCCCAATATCGGGGATCGCCGATATTCGCTGTATCGGGAAATTTGAAAAAATTTTTTCCCCCATTTTCCTTATCCCTTAAAGGGGAAAAAGGGGGAAAAACCCATAATTCTTTTTAGGGAATTGATTTTAGTCAGCCCCAAAAGGAATCCAAGAAGTGGGGCCCAAAAATGTACTGCCGGGCAGTTTAAAAAAAAGGCATGGCTGTGATTGGGGGGTGAAATGATGTAGAAGCACTATAAAAGGCGCCGCCCCCATTTTTGCGTCCCCTGTGCTGTAAATTTTAGGGGCAGAACCTGCTGTGCTGACTCTGAGGGACAGTTAGAGTTGCGATTTTGTGTACTGTGCTTTGGCAGCTAGTTTACCAAACCCTGTGTAAAGCTTCCTTTTGCCTTGCAGTGTTGTTTTAACAGCTCTGTGCAAGGGGGTGTGTGTGAGAGGCAGGGACGCTGCATTTTCTTGCATCCAACGCTGTTTGTAGGATTGCACGTGTCACTCACAGACTCTTTTTTTTTCTTTAGTGTAATTCTTGCTTGCTCCATTCAATAGAAATTATAGTGTGCGTGCTTCCATCCGTATACAATACATTGGTTGCAAACACTATAGAAGTACAGAAAGGAGCCTTTCAGAGATAGTGAACAGTTTGTGTGCAGTGTTCACTCTAGTCTATGAGGTTTTTTTTTTTTTGAGTGCAGATCACCTCCCAGTTAGTCTTCAACCACTGCTGCTTGTACTCTGCTGAGCGTGTCTCACTGCCTCATCCTTGAGATTTTTTTCTAATTGGTGCTGCTCCATTCAATTTAAAAAAAATGAAATCTATTAGTGTGACGTGCTTCCATCCGTATCCAATACATTGGTTGCAAACACTAACAAGTACACAAAGGAGCCTTTCAGAGATAGTGAACAGTTGTGTGCAGTGTTCACTCTAGTCTGTGAGTTTTTTTTTTTTTTGAGTGCAGATCACGCTCCAGTTAGTTCTTGAACCACTGCTGCTTTACTCTGCTGAGCGTGTCTCACTGCCTCATCCTTGACATTTTTCTCTAATTGTTGCTGCTCCATTCTATTTAAAAAAATGAAATCTATTAGTGTGATGTGCTTCCATCCGTATCCAATACATTGGTTGTCAAACATATACAAGTACACAAAGGAGCCTTTCAGAGATAGTGAACAGTTGTGTGCATGTTCACTCTAGTCTGTGAGGTTTTCATTTTGGAGTGCAGATCCCGCTCCAGTTAGTTCTTCAACCACTGCTGCTTGTACTCTGCTGAGCGTGTCTCACTGCCTCATCCTTGATATTTTTCTCTAAGTGGTGCTGCTCCATTCAATTTAAAAAAAAATGAAATCTATTAGTGTGACGTGCTTCCATCCGTATCCAATACATTGGTTGCAAAACACTATACAAGTACACAAAGGAGCCTTTCAGAGATAGTGAACAGTTTGTGGCAGTGTTCCTCTAGTCTGTGAGTTTTTTTTTTTTGAGTGCAGATCACGCTCCAGTTAGTTCTTGAACCACTGCTGCTTGTACCTGCTGAGCGTGTCTCACTGCCTCATCCTTGACATTTTTCTCTAATTGTTGCTGCTCCATTCTATTTAAAAACAATGAAATCTATTAGTGTGATGTGCTTCCATAGTATCCAATACATTGGTTGCAACACTATACAAGTACACAAAGGAGCCTTTCAGAGATAGTGAACAGTTGTGTGCAGTGTTCACTCTAGTCTGTGAGGTTTTCATTTTTGGAGTGCAGATCCCGCTCCAGTTATTCTTCAACCACTGCTGCTTGTACTCTGCTGAGCGTGTCTCACTGCCTCATCCTTGACATTTTTCTCTAATTGTTGCTGCTACATTCTATTTCAAATAATTCAAATCTTTAGTGTGACGTGCTTCCATCCGTTCCAATACATTGGTTGCAAACAATATAGAAGTACACAAACGGGCCTTTCACAGCTACTGAACAGTTGTTCAGTGTTTACTGTAGTCAGAGGTTTTTATTTTTGGAGTGCAGATCCGCTCCAGTTAGTTCTTCACCACTGCTGCTTGTACTCTGCTGAGCGTGTCTCACTGCCTCATCCTTGACATTTTTTTTGTAATTGGTGCTGCTCCATTCTTATTTCAAATAACTCAAATCTATTAGTGTGATGCGCTTCCATCCGTATATAATACATTGGTTGCAAACAGCCTTTTTGTTAAGGTACAGTATTATATCGACATTGTACAGGGTCGCTATTCAGTCTGATAACTAGATATCATTCACCTTTTCTATCATTGTCATTGTTTCAGCAAAACTTGCAGGTATATATTTAGCTATTGTGACTATGCACTATTGACTTTAACAAGGTAATGCATGAGTTTGTTTATCGATTCTCATTTTTACATGATGGACCTTTATGATATGGTTGTTTAAATTTGTAAATAAATATGTATTTTTTGAAATGACACAAATATAAGTAATGCTGAAGAGGACTAGTCCTACATCCATTGTTTGCACAATATTACAGGTGTACATCACGTCCCTTAATCAACAATGGATTATTAAATTTACTTGTATGCTTTTATTTAAATGCCAAAACACTGAAGGCTAACCTTCGCACTGCAGCTGTTGTCAAAGTTCAACCCACATTATGCACTTCCAACATTGCAGCATTTGAGCTAGATGTGAGTTGGATTTGTCTAAGTTATGGACTGACAAGGTTCACCAATCAGTACCCTATAGCATAAGTAGGCTTTTGTGTTAGCATTGTGTTCGACATGTGGATATCTGCAGTAATATGTTCACAATTATTTGTTACAGATTTGTGACAAAGACTAATAATTTTATGGTTTTAAAGGTGACGTTTTCACTTGTTTACAGCTTAGAAATAAGGGTGTAGCCTCTCATCTATGTGTAGCAGTAGCCACTTTAACATGTCATGTTTTTTTCAACATGTGTAGCTACTAGCAGTAATTTTTGCCAGACACACAGCAGGGGAACAGCAGGCGTTACTGAACCCCACAAACACATCAGCGATTGTTTTGATCTGTGCATCCAACACTTCTGAGCAGCAACTGGCAGTGTTGTACCCAGGCAGTAGAGTTCAGGTGGTAGAAAGATGAACATAACAGGAGACATGGATAACTGCCAACCAGTTATTTAAAACTGAAACCGGACAGGCAAATTCATGCGAGATCCATGCCTTGTTCATTTTCAGAAAAGTAAGCTGGTCTACATTATCGGAGGGTAGTCGCATGCTACGGTCTGTTAGTACACCACCTGCAGCACTAAAGAAGCGCTCCGATAATACACTGGCAGCAGGGCAAGCCAGCACCTCCAATGCATGCTGGCTAAGCTCTGGCCATGTATCCAGCTTAGAGACCCAAAACTGAATGGGGAAGAGCCACCTGGGAGTACACTGAGAGGCCAAGACATGTAGTCTGTCACCATCTTACGGAAACTTTTGCCTCCTGCTGACTGTACCGTCTCGGATGGTGTAGACATTGGTGGCGCTGCCACAAAACTTCGCCACATTTGGAACATACTGGTCTTGCTGTTGTGAATGTGCAAGAAATGAATTCTGAGCAGAAGCTCCCTCTGGTGGTTACAAACAGTACTGAACTATCCAATGAAGATTGTGAAGATTGGAGATCAGGTGTTACTGACTATGTGTTAATAAGGGAGGTTCCCTCCCATCAGGGTTGACTGTGATCAATTGTTCTGGTCTCATTTTTGATTCTGTACACTTTGTAGCTTGCTGTTTCGTGCCTGCATCTTTTTCTAACAGATAAGACATTTTCTTCTTTTAGTTTTTTGCGTTTTTTTTTGCATTTTGTCCTGCACTTCTTTGTAGGTCTGCCGGGTCCCCTTGGGGGGCTTGTGCTCCTCTCAGTTTAGTTCAGCCACTGTTGTTTGTTCATTTTCCTGTTCCACTTTTTTTCTGTGGCTGCTGTTTAGTTTTTGTTACACCAGAGAACTAATTTAGGTGCTAGAGGTCGTGTCATCTCAGGTGTTTTTGCAATTAGTAGAGTTGGTACTTTTCTGTTTTTTTGTGATTGCATAAAGTGCCCTTCCTATCCTTTTCTATTTATGAAGTTTGAGCCCAACTTTGCTCATACTATTTTCTGTCTGTGTCAGTATTTCTTCTTGTCTAACCGCCATTACATGTTTGGGGGCTTTCTATGTTCTTTGTGGATCTGCTCCGGGGCAGATAGCTTTCCTCTTTCTATCTTTAGGTGTATTTAGCTTCTCAGGCTGTGACGAGGCGTCTAGGACCAACGTAGGTACGCTCCACGGCTGCCTTTAGTTGTGGTGGTTAGTCAGGGTACTGCAATCCCATAGATTCCAACCTCTCTGGTGTATTGCCTTTTTTGCCTGCTCTCCTCAGCTACCAAATCATAACATCTTGCCCTGTGCAGAGGCGCTGCTTGTGCTCCCTCTTGTTGCAGAGCTGTCCTCCACTGCCTCGACGCACAGAGCTGCTTTGTAAAGCAGTAGTAGCAGCAGTGCTCTCGGCTGGAATGGAGAACATTATGGATTGCACCAGTGTGTCTTGGTACTCCCGCATTTTAAGCTCCCGGTTTCAACGGTGTGATGAGGCTTTGTAAGTTGTCCCGGTAGCGAGGGTCTAGGAGGGTGGACACACAATAATCAGACGTGGTGAAATGTGGGCGATGCGGCGGTCGTTTCTCAGGCACTGCAGCATGAAATCAACCATGTGCTGCAGACTCCCAACTGACCAAGAAACGCTGTCCCCTGCAAGAGGCGTCATCTCTGCCTGCTCTGCATCACCCCACCCTCGCTATACATACTGACTAGAGCGTTGTACCTCCCTCTGGAGCGATGTCTTCCTCCTCCATTGACTCCTCCTCATCCTCCTCACAAAGTGAGCCCTGCCCAGCCCTTTGTGAGGAACCACGTTGCGCTGACTGTCCAGAAGGTGAGGGAATTTGTGACTCCTCATCCTCCACCTCTTCCAAAACTCATCCCTTAGTGCTTGCATTGTTTTTTGAAGCAGGCAGATAAGGGGGACAGTCAGGCTGACTAGTGCATCATCTGCACTCGCCATCCCGTTGACTCATCAAACGCACGCAAAACGTGGCAGATGTCCTTCATAGAGTCCTTAGCCAGTCCTTACACTGGCTGCCCATTCATTTTAGTATCCAATTCAAAGTACTGGTTGTCACCCACAAAGCTCTCCACAGTGCAGAACCCCCCTAAATCTCCTCCCTCATTTCTATCTATCGGCCTAACCGACTGCTGCGCTCTGCAAACGACTTCGACTAACCTCTGCACTAATCCGTACCTCCCACTCCCGACTACAAGACTTCTCCGTGCAGCGCCAATCCTCTGGAATGCTCTACCCCAAGAAATTAGGACTATCCGCAATTAGCATGGTTTCAGGCGCTCCCTCAAAACACATTTGTTCAGAGCGACCTATCACATTCACTAATCAAAGTCATTCAATGTGTAAGTCTGTGTTTGTAGCCCATTCACTATCTCCATCCATCCATCACTTCCCCCTCAAAATGGCTGGACCATCATTGTAAATACACCATTGTATATAAACACCTGTAATTTGTATCTCCCCCACCTCATTGTAGATTGTAAGCTGTCACGAGCAGGGGTGGCTTATATTGCTTTAATTATTGTATTGTTAACGTTGTTACTTATGACTTGTGTTCTGAAACTGTTAAACTGTAAAGCGCTGCGGAATATGTTGGCACTATATAAATAAAGATTATTTTTATTAAAGAGGCCCAGTCAGTAGTGGTGAAGTGTGAACGGCGCAAATTGCGAGTTGATTGCGCCTGATGCAGCTGATACTCCATTACTGTTGGCTGCTGCTCACACAACCGCTCCAACATATGTAACGTGGAATTCCACCTGGTGGGTACGTCACATATGATGCGATGTTCAGGAAGGCGAAATCTGCGTAGCAGAGCTGCAATCAGCGATCTGGCCATGCTGGAACGTCGCAAGTGAGCGCACTCTAGGCGGACCTTGTGCAGCAGTGCATCAAGATCCGGATAGTCCCTCAAAAAACTCTGCACGACCAAGTTGAGCACATGTGACAGACATGGTATGTGAGTGAGGTTGCCAAGGCCCAGAGCTGCCACCAGATTTTGGCCATTGTCACACACTACCAAGCCTGGCTGGAGATTCGCTGCCAAAAACCACACGTCGCTCTCCTGCTTGATGCATTCCAGAGCTCCTGCGCTGTGTGGCTTCCATTCCCCATGGAAATTAATTTCAGGACGGCCTGTTGACGTTTGGACACGGCTGTGCTCATATCGGTCGCAACAGGTAACCGTTCATGGGTCCATGTGGAGGTAGACCGTGACGGCTCCTGCAGCGATGATTCTGAGGAACTGGAGTAGGAGGAGGAGTCAATGTGTACAGACCTGATTCCTGCAATCCTTGGAGTTGGCAGAACACGTACAGCGCCACTCGCAAGATCAGTACCCGGCTCCACAACATTGACCCAATGGGCAGTGAGGGAAAGGTATCGTCCCTGGCCATGGGTGTTAGAACCCTCTTGTTAGGTTTTGTTTCAGTTTGCTGGTCACATGACCTTTTTTCCCTATTTAGTCTGGCTCCGCCCTTCTGGCTTTGCTTGACTTCATTGTATTATCTACTGTTAAGGTAGCCGGGTGCTTAGTTGCCTTACTCAGTCAGTTTTGCTTGATGTTAGGATCTCAAAGTATTTTGTTTTCTGTTTAATTATCCTGCTACAATTTCTGTTAGGAGGTGTCCACCTTTTCTCCCAGTCCCTAGATCTTGTAGGGATTCCTCCCTCGCAACTATAGGTCTTCGATCAGACAAGCTGAGGACTTTAGCGGGTCTGGTCGCAGGATCAGGTTCCCCGTTACATCGTAGGGATTCAGCTTAGTTCTATTGTAGGGACAGAATTCCCTTCTTTCCTTAGTGGTTGTAGCAGATCATAACAATGGGTACTGGTCCACGCATCGGTGGTCAGGTGGACCTTGCTACTGAGGGCGTTTAGTAGCGCATGTTTAATTTTTCCCTCAACATGCTTTTGCAGACCAGGGACGGCTTGCCTGCTGAAATGAAATCGACTTGGCACATTGTATTGTGGGACTGACAATGATATTAAGTTACGGAAACTGTCTGTCTCCACCAGCCTGAATGACAGCATTTCAAGGGACAGGAGTTTTGCAATGCCAGCATTCAGAGCCTGTGCTCGTGGATGGTTTGCAGAGTATGGCCGTCTTTATCCCATGCCTGTGCTACCGATGGCTGTTTTGTGGCCTGGGAGTGTGAGGATGACAGGGAACTTGCTTCTGTGTGTGAATAAAACTTTGTCTCTGGACAACAGTGACCGAGGTTCTTCCATGGCGATCCTGTGAGGAAGCAGAACCAGCTGTGTGTGAGCTCGATGAAGAGGCTTCAACACAACCTGAAGATGTAGGTGCTGCTGCAGGTTGGCCTACATCTCCCGTGTGTCTTTGTAACTCAACTGCGTGCTTTGTCCGCACATGTTTCCACATATTAGTGGTATTGAGGTTACTGACACTTTTACCTATTTTAATTTTTGATTACACAGCTTGAATTTGACATAGCAAATATCATCTGCAAGTGTGTCAAAAAAGGACCACGCAGTGCAAGTCCTGGGAGCGCACGTTTTTGACTTTTGGAAGACAGCTTCTCCGAACAGGTGCCAAACTGGAGGCTACAGGCAACCGAGTCTGCAGTCTAACTCTCCCTCCTGTTTGTACCGTTGGGGCAATGTCTTCCTCTATCTTCCTTCTATCACTAACCACTTCTCTAGGGCTCTCACAGCTTTCAACCAAAGTACTGGTTCTCAGCCACAAAGCTATCCACAGTGCAGCACCCCCTACATCTCCTCCCTCATTTCTATGGGCCTAACCGACTGCTGCGCTCTGCAAACGACTTTCGACTAACCTCTGCACTAATCCATACCTCCCACTCCCGACTCCAAGACTTCTCCCGCGCTGCGCCAATCCTCTGGAATGCTGTACCCCAAGAAATTAGGACTATCCACAATTTGCATGGTTTCAGGCGCTCCCTCAAAACACATTTGTTCAGAGCGGCCTAACACATTCACTAATCAAAGTCATTCTATGTATTCTGTGTAAGTGTGTGTGTGTGTGTCTAGCCCATTCACTATCTCCATCCCTCACTCCCTTAAGATGGCTGGACCATCATTGTAAATGCACCATTGTATATAAACACCTATACTTTGTATCTCCCCCACCTCATTGTAGATTGTAAGCTGTCACGAGCAGGGGCAACATATTTTGCTTAAATTATTGTATTGTTAACGTTGTTTACTTATGACTTGTGTTCTGAAACTGCTAAACTGTAAAGCGCTGTGGAATATGATGGCGCTATATAAATTAATATTATAATTATTATTATTAGTATTCCTCTGAGCTGCTCCCACCACCTTCCTGTTCCTCACGCCATGTTGGGTCTTGGACCTCATCATCTCCACTACCCTCTTCCAACACCTGCTGCTGTTGGGTGGTCTGGCCAGCACCATGCTCAACAGAAACTGGCAACTGAGTCTCATCATCATCAATGCGTTCTGCGGTGTGCTGACCATCGGCACTGTCTCACCCGCCTCTTCAGATTCAGAGAGACGCAGCTGTTGCGCATCACTGCATACTCCCTCTTCTTCACATTCCAGAATGCTGCTTGGCTGGGCCCCTGTTTGCAAGCCAACAGAGTCTGAGAACAGAAGCAGACACTCAGCTGGCTCCTGTACAGAACTCTGTGACTGCCTGGGCATTTGGCAGGCGGTGAAGAGACAGATGGTTGCTCATCAGTGCTGTGGTCCTGAGAGGAGGTGGAAGCAATTGAAGTCGATGCATTGGCTGACATCCAACCAACAACGGCTTCAATTTGTTCTTCCCGCAGCAGGGGGGTACGCCGACCTCCTACAAAAGTGCGCATAAAGGAACGCTCACGGGGAAAACTGGGGGATGCTGTGTCACTGGGGGCGGCAGCAGCCACAGAATCCCCACGTCCTCTCCCTGCTTAAACTCCACGGCCACGAACACGTGCCTTACTCCCTGCCTTCTTCATCTTGGTAGATTGATAAAGAAAGTCTGAAAAGTTATAAGGCCTAAGTGTGGTTATTCCGCAGAGACTGCAGTGAACACTGCACACAACTGTTCACTACCCAACGCGTCACAGCAGGAAGGCAGTCTGTGCGTCCAAACAAAGGCGCAAGCATACATGCACGTACCCTGTTTATAAAGCTATATAAAAAAAAATTATGTAGTAGTGACGCACACTTTATTGAGGTACAGTATTACATGGCCATTCACCATCTGTGGCTATGCAGTCTCATCTATATATACCTTATCTATCCGTTGTCATGCTTGCAAGTCCACAGTCAGCATAAATAGCAATTTGCACTATGCACTTTTTAAAGGTTATGTTTGTTAATAAAAATGATTATTGGCACATATTATGAGTATTACATGATGGAAATTGTATAATTTTTATAAACTGTTTAGTGACATTATTCAGCAAATGTAACATTTTATTAATGTCACAGATAACTTGTAATGCTGATGATGTTTTGAAGTCAGACATTCATTGTCTATACAATAAAAATGGTGTACATACTGTTACTTATCCATCATTAATGGATTCAGATATGTACTTGTATGCTTTTATCTGCAACCGTATAGCAGATTCCTTAACTAATTTATTTTGTGGTTTGCATTGCTGTTAAACATGTTAATGTATGCGTTTATGTTTGCAATTCTTTATTTATCTCGATATTTTTTTAACTGAAATCATCATCTTATGGTAGTAAAGCTTATCTTTCTCTTGTTTGGAGTATAGACATTTAAAATTGACACGTAACAAGGAAAATACTTGATCTACTATTTAAACATCCTCCTTGACCCTGGGCTCCAACACCGCCAGTTGTTGCCTAGAAGTCCTGTTAGCACAGTCAACACTTGCTCCTGTGTTACTGGGGTTCAGTAACACCAGCTGTTCCCCTGCTGTGTGTACGTCAAAAAGTCCTGCTGCCTCCACCCTGTCCTCCTCTCATCCCTGGGCTCCAACACCGCCAGTTGTTGCCTGGAAGTGCTGTTAGCACAGTCAACACTTGCTCCTGTGTTACTGGGGTTCAGTAATGTCAGCTGTTCCCCTGCTGTGTGTACGGCAAAAAGTCCTGCTGCCTCCTCCTGTTCTCTTCTCATCCCTGGGCTCCAACACCGCCAGTTGTTGCTCGGAAGTACTTGGCACGGGTACTGACTCCTGCCCAGCCTGGTTACAGCACGACAGCTGTTTCCTGGCAGTGTCAACGTCAATTAGTCTCCAATAACTTGTCCTGTCGTGTTGCATTCTGGTTAGCCGACTATATGGTGCCTGCAGTTTTGGTCATTCCTATGTGTGCTGTGGGATATGTAAATAAAGGCTGTTTCCATTGTGACAATAGGGCAAGCACCCACTGTAGGACTGTGTGATTCGGTAACTGCGGACGGCTTGCGGCCTGTCAACTTACATTTTCATGGGTGCCTTATGGTATCCGTCCGGGTTCCAGTACCGTCAACTGGTTCTCCGCAGTGCCTTTGGCCTAGGTGCCTCCATCTCAGTATCCGAGTTCCAGCAACGTCTGCTGGTCCTTGGTAGTGCTTTGGAGCACAGGTACCTCCTGCTTAGTAACCATGTACCAGTAACGTCAGCTGGTCCTCGGTTGTGCCATTGGCTTTTTTCCTTCTGCTGCCCCTCCGGGTTCCAGTAACGTCAGCTGGTTCTCGGAAGTTAGTCAGTCTTCTTGTACCTTCAGCTACATTTACAAATTGAAGATTTTTTAAATGTTTTTTTTGGGTAATCACTCTGGATCTCCAACAATGAAGACGACGACCCTGATGACCACCCCGAAGAAGATGACGACCACAAGGACGACGAGCATCAAGCCAACCAGCCTGAACACCATCACAAAGAAGAAATAAAAGATTACCCAGAAGAACATCACCAACAGGACAAAGAAAGTTAAGACAAACTACAAGATACAGAAAAAGAGACAGAAGAACAATAAGCAGAAGATCAAAAAGCAGAAGAACATTAAGTATAAGACCAAAATGAAGAGCAAAATATATGCTCTAAATTATAAGCAGAAGAAGACTAAGCAGTGTATGGGGGTGAGTCCGTTCCTCCTCGTGGTGCCCCTGGAAAATGCCTGCTGCTGCAGGCTAAACTGAACACGGACAAATACTGTTGTAATTTAAATCTTTTGTGACAGCAAGAACGGAAGGATGAAAAATTCATACTTTTACAGATTACAAGTACAGGAATCTCTGTCACAAATAAGAATATGATGAAGAAGATGAAGATGAAGTAGAATATGAAGAAGAATAATAGTTTAATAAGAACAATATGAGTAATGTTAACAAAAAGATGAATAGCAAGAAGTTTAAGAAGAAGATAAAGAAGGTGAAGATGAAGAATAATTTGATGAAAAAGATGATGCTGCTGAAGATTATGAAGGAGAAAGTGTGTCAAAAGTTAAAAAGGTGAAGAGCATGGAAGTTGTGAAATATACATATTTGCCAAAATAGAAAAAACGTTAACAACATTGTCAATTTCTTCGTCAATCCGAAAAAAAAAAATATTAATGCTATTCCATTTGATTGGGTTAAACATCTATGCCTTTAATGTCTCCTCAACCTCCCCCAATACATTCTACATTACTCTTTGTTGTTTTCCTTCATGTACAATTAACCAACAAGGCAAGAATGGTTTTTTTTTTAATTCCGATATTTTGTTCCCATAGACTTACATTGGATTTCCGGTATCGGTATCGGGTATCGCCAATATTTTTGGGGGATCGGCGATACCATTCCGATTCCGATACTTTTGGATATCGGAAAGTATCGCTCAACTCTAATTGTAGCTCCTGTATGGTCTCCAGTCTGATGGTAGCTGGTAATAATAACAACTCCCACATTCTCCTTACCATTGTAAAGGGCAAACTAGGAGTTGCAGGTTCATGCAATACAATTTTAATTTATGAGGGCTAATCTGACATTGCAATTGACCTTCATTACTGTACTAAGCTTGGAGATGCATACATGTACTGATGATGCCTCTGATGATGTATTGATGTACTGATGGTGTTTCTGGAGTTGTATTCATGTACTGTTGGTGGTTCTGGTGCTTTATTGTGATGCTAGTCACAACCCATGGACAGGTCATGAGTCTGCGAAGTCAGATGTTTCAGGGTCATCACCAAAAGAGCACATAGTAAACTAAGAGAAAATACAAAGTCATGGCAGGTCACAAGCCAGGGTCAGAATACCAGAGAAATAGCGGATAAGCAAATAGGCAATAAAGAGCGGGTAGTCAGAACACGGTCCAAAGGTAAGCAGCAGAATATCAGATGCAAAGGGGCAATAACAAGCGGGTAGCCTGAAAATGATAAAAAGGTTAGCAGCAGAATATTAGAAGCAAAGGGGCAATTTCAAATGGGTAGCCTGAACATGATCCAAAGGTCAGCAGCAGAAGAAGATCAGAATTTACAGCACAGAGATCAGGCAACCACACACTAGACAGCACAAGCTTTGACTGGCTGTGATCTGGGTCAAACAGTTCATCTGAAAATCAGGGCAATTACCAAGAACAGGGAGCACCTGTGGAAATCTCTGCACCCACCAGTCTCAGATAGGTCCACCAAGCTGTCAATCAAAGCAATGTCTGCTCAGCAAGCCCCAGCACAGGATAGAATCACAGAGCTGTCCATCAATGAGTCTCAGACACTCTGATCAGAGGAATCGTGACATGTATTCATGTGCTGTTTTCATGTTTTTTCTGGTGCTGTATTGAAGAACTGATGGTTATGTATATATATATTCATATACTGATGGTGGCTCTGGTGATACATACTATATTAATGGTGGTTCTGGTGTCATATTCATGTACTGATAATGGTACTGGTGATGTATTCATGTACTGGCAATGGTTCTGGTGATTGATTAATGTACTGATGGTGGTTCTGGTGATGCATTCATGCCCTGTAGATGGTTCTGATCTAGTATTAATCTAGTATTAATGTAGATATTGTAATATTTAATTTATTAGACTTGATACTAGATCATCATTTTTTTAGGAACCACATCACATTTGAAATGACTTTGTGGGGTCTATATGACAGGATGTACCCAAAAGTGACACCATTCTAAAATTTTCACCCCTCAAGTTGCTCAAAACCACATTCAAGAAGTTTATTAACCCTTCAAGTGCTTCACAGGAACTGAAGCAATGTGGAAGGAAAAAAATTAACATTTATTTTTTTCACAAAGCATTTACTGTAGGCCCAAACTTTTTTTATTTTCATAAGGAGAAAATGATCCCCAAAATTTGTTGTGAAATTTCTCCTTAATACGCCAATAAGGTATACGGGTACGACACAGAATTTGCTAACTTTGGGTTGTCATATTGAATATGTCGTCATTAGTGTTGAGCTCAAGTGCTACTCCAGTTTGCATCGGGTGCTCGGGTATGCACCAACTATCACAGGTGCTTGAGTGACATGCTCGACTCTTGCTCCAAATGTTTTGCGGCTGTTAGATACTCCAAAAAAACCATGTGGGGATGTGTGATACTCCATGCATACCCGAGTATCTGATGCAAATTCGAGTAGCGAGCACTTGCGCTCAACACTAGCCATCATATTACCATTTTTTTTAACTTTTGAAAACCCGTCAATTCTAATTTCAACCCCAACCCTAACACTAAAACAGCCATAACCCCAACCTCAACCCTAACCATAACACAGCCCTAACCCCAACCCAAGCCCTAACTCTAACCCAAGCCCAACTGCAAAGAATGAAAAAAAAATATTTTATGATTTTTATCCAAGGGGGTAACATCACTGTGAAAGAGTTTATTACAATGATTAAAAGGAATCAATAGGAAAACTTCATATTGTTGCCGAGTACTGGCCTGCAGATCTCGGCGGGCAAACTGTGCATGCACCCTCCATTTTTTTTTCCAGGAAGATGATGCCGGGTCAGGGGACTGATCAGCAGGGACCAGGGGATGGCGGAGGTACCGGCGGGTCTCGGGGCATCATTTCTCTCTCCTATGAAATGTATATTATGTCAGAAGAGAGAAAAATGTTTGAGACAGCTGCCACACTTTTTTTTTGGTGATCACTATTATTCACTGAATAATGGCGATCATATTATCGGATCCAGCCCTGATCATGTTCTCCAGGGTCTCGTTTACCCCCCACACACACTGTATATGCTGTACACACCACACACACACTGTATATGCCGAACGCACCACACACACACTGTATACGCTGTAGGCACCACACACACACACACATACTCTGTATACGCCATAACGCACCACACACACAAACACACACACTCTGTATACACCATACTCACCACACACACACACACACACACACTGTATACACTGTACCCAGCCTCTTGCGCAAGTACCACCAACGGAGCACCGTCGCGAACATGCCACTGCCGGGATCAGCCAAATGATTCACTGACCGCTACCATCTTAGTACAGGAGGAGCGCATGCGCAGTTTTAATGTGACCACCGCTATCTGTCTGCACAAAGATGGCGGTGGTCTGATTTACTGCGCCTGGGCGAATTCTACGCAGGCGCAGTGAATCATTCAGCTGATCCCTGTGGCAGATGCTCGACGTTTCTACGGCAAAGGAAGTTGGTCACATTAAAGGGGTTCTTCGACGTTGTACAGAGCATACCACATCTCCTGGGCAGCGGAGGTAGCAAAAGACAATACTGACATTACAGCAGGAGATCACAGAGGATTCATTTTGTGAGGTAAAATATTTCACTGAATGTTTTTAAACAATATTTTATCTCACAAAATGTATCCTCTGCGATCTTCTGCTGTAATGTCAGTATTGTCTTTTGCTTCCTCCCCTACCCAGGAGCTGTGGTATGCTCTGTACAAGGTCAGACACAGACAATTTTTAAAATGAACTTTCGTTCATGGGAAAACCCCTTTAAATAGCAAATATCAACACCAACATGGCTCCTCCTAAAATGTAAGCCAATGACAATGAAAGGAAAGCAGCAAAGGTACAATGTCAAAGTCAACAATGGGCAAATGAGACTCTTGAAGAGCAACAGCATCTCTGGAACAAAAACAATGCATATAAGCGTAGGCGTCAAGCATATGAGTCCCTTGATGCAAAAGTCATTAGATTATCACAGGATGCCATTAGGCAACAACAGCGCCGCAAACAGAAATCTGCAGTCTTAACAGCAATACCATGCTCACAAGATGACCCAATGGAACCAGCACACCACACTGCTGAGTCTACAAATTCAAAGTGTATGAGGTTTACTAAGAAGTCATTTTACCAATGCAAGCTACTTTAGCAACAATGTCCATTGGCCACAGCAAGAAGACTTTCACACGATGCAGAAGCACACCATCTACAGCGACAAGCTGAAACACAAAGCCAGAGGCGCTCCAGAGATCCAGAACACAGCAGTTGGTTGCTTAAAATAGGAAACGGTGAGCTGTCAAACGAACACAACCTTGGAGATGATGTCATAGAAATTCCTCCTGACATGCTGCGCACTGGCTGTTTAGTGACTGACGTCTTTGGACAAAACATTACCATAAATGCCAATGACAAAGACAGTGTTAACACTGCAGCATCACATGCAATACTCTGTCCAAAAAAATGAGGATGTACACCTTCTTAACTCAAATGGATAGAATGAGTGGCGAGTACGTTGTGTATACAAGCGATGATTCTGTGGATGCTGATGACGATGATGAACATGAACAGTACCCAGTGGAATTTTTAAATTCTCTGACGCCATCGGCAATGCTATCTAGTGATGAGCGAGTATACTTGTTGCTCGGGTTTTCCCGAGCATGCTCGGGTGGTCTCGGAGTATTTGGAACTAGAGTTGAGTGAAACAGGTCGGTCAGATTTAAAACACGCCGACTTTCACCAAAGTCAGGTTTCTTTGGCTGAAACACGACCATAGCGTGCAGTCGGCCATGCAGTCGCCGAACCGAGCACCAAAGTCGATTTTCCCAGAATGCTTTCAGGCGCCTTTTTTCAGCCAATGAGCAAGGACGTACACTGTGGCAACGAGATTACATGGGCAGCGTCCACCACCATCTTAGAGAAGGGCATTGCAGTGATTGGCTTGCTTTGGGGGGCGTCATAGTGTCTATAAAAGCCCTGACCGCCGACCTCTATTTTACTTCTGCTGATCTTAACAGTAGGGAGAGGTTGCTGTCTATCAGTAGGGAGAGCGTTAGGTGTTATGTTTTGGTAGCTGAGGAGAGCAGGCAAAAACGGCAATACACCAGAGAGGTTGGAATCTACTGGATTGCAGTACCCTGACTAACCACCACAACTAAAGGCAGCCGTGGAGCGTTCCTACGTTGGTCCTAGATGCCTCGTCACAGCCTGAGAGGCTAACTACACCTAAAGATAGAAAGAGGAAAGCTATCTGCCCCGGAGCAGATCCCCAAAGAACATAGAAAGCCCCCAAACATGTAATGGCAGTTAGACAAGAGGAAATACAGACACAGACAGAAAATAGTATGAGCAAACGATGGGGCCCAATCTGACTTAGACAGAAAAGGATAGGAAGGATACTTACTGCAATCCAAAAAAACCCTAAAAAAAACCCCAACGCTACTAATTGCAAAAACACCTGAGATCACACGACCTCTACCACCTAAATTAGTTCTCTGGTGTAACAAAACTAAGCCGCAGTCACAGAAAAAAACTGGAAAAGGCAAATGAACAAACAACAATGGCTCCAGAGGAACCAAGAGGACACCAAGCCCCCCGGGGAGGGGAACCTGGCCAATCTCACAGAAATGCAGAGAAATATACAAATGGCAAGCACAAAAACAAAAACAGAAAATATCTTATCTGAGAGCAGGAGAAGAGGAAAGACTCAGCAAGCTTCCAAGTGAACCAGGAAACAACGTTGAGACAAGAACAATTGATCACCGGTAACCATGATGGGGGGAAACCTCCCTTACATCCAGCCAGTCCGTGATCCCTGATTGCCAATCCTCATTGAATGGTTCAGTACTGTTTGCAACCACCAGAGGAAGCTTCTGCTCAGAATTAATTTCTAAAACATTCATAACAGTTAGGGCTGGAAAGAGAAGTTCTTATGTGCTTGTGCTGATAGCAATTGTGCCGTACAGTTAGTGTGCAGTGACGGGAAGATTTTCTTGTGTGCAGCAGCGCTGGTTATTAGGTTGCCTGATAGCTGTATTTCTGTGTGTACACTGCTGTGCAGACTGCTTTTTACACAGCACTAATACATTTATTCCTTTTTTCTGCACAGTTACCGAGCGTTCATTTTTTCCCACACCAAATAGAGCTGTACGCTCCTCACACACTACCGTGTACCAGCTGGTATCACGGACAAATACATGCTGACTATCTGTGTGTGTCTCCGGAAATATATACGGAGATTGAAATTTTCCCATACACCGTATACACCTGTCCGCTTCTGAAACAGTACCGTATATCTGCTCTTTGTATTATGGTCAAATCCATACTGAGTGAGCGTCTGTGTGTGACTTCAAAAACATATACGGAGATTGAAATTTTCCCGTACACCATATACACCAGCCCGCTTCTGAAACAGAACCGTATACCTGCTATTTGTATTACGATCAAATTCAGACTGAGTGAGCGTCTCTGGAAAAATATACGGAGATTGAAATTTTCCCGTACACCGTGTACAGCTGTGCGCTCCTCATACAGTTCCATGTATCTGCTGGTATTTTTGGTACATTTTCTCAAACATGAGGAAGTATGGTGGAAGAGGCCACGAACGTGGGTGGGGGGAGGCAGCTGGTACTGATGGTGGTGGTGGTGCATCTGCTGGTAGTGCCAAAAGCACAGTAGCACCTAAGGCAGGAGGTGTTGAGCCTGTCTCATGGTCTGGCTCCAGAAGGCCTGGAAGGCTCCCTTTTCTGGGAGTAGGTAAACCACTTTTAAAGCCGGAGCATCAGGAACAGGTTTTGGCTTACATTGTCGAAACAGCCTCCAGCTCTGTCGCCTCCTCTTCTGAAGTTTCAAAAAATGCAAGCACTGAGTCGTCACTGCAGGCTCCTGGTCAGGAACAACACCTTTCCTTGTGTCCTTCACCCATACCAAAAGTGAAGGATGCAGCAGGCCACACTTCAGATTACTACCTGGAGCTCTTTTCACATACCATGCCTGGGTTATCAAGTCAACTCCTGAATTCCCCAGTCCAAGATGAATCTGACATGGAGTGCACTGATGCACAGCCACTGCTATATGATTCTGCTGGTACATTCACCCAGAGCACTGCATTTCCCTCGCAGCCTACTGAGGAAGATTCTGACCCTGATGAAACTCAGGTGCCCCTTCCCGCATACTATACTACCTTACTCGGTGACACAGAGGAAGGTGCAGATGAAATTGAAGAGGAGGTGATGGATGACCCAGTTGTTGACCCGGATTGGCATCCATTGGGGGAAGAGGGTGGCGCTGACAATAGCTCAGAAGAGGAAAAGGATCCGCAGCTGGCATCGACATCGCAGCTGTGGTTATCTGGCAGGCCCGTAGCAGTCCAAAAACATATTAAAAAAACAAAGTGTTGCAGGAAAGCTTGGCCAGACGGTCAAATTAGCACAGTGTGCAAGCCCTGAAAATTTATCCCATGGTAGGAAGAGTGCAGTGTGGCACTTTTTTGACCAAAATCCTATTGATGAGGCAAAGGTTATGTGTAAGAAGTGCGGAAGGATCTTTAGCCGAGGAAAAAAATCTCTGAAATTTGAATACCAGTTGCATGCTTAGACATTTAATTACCATCCACTTGCAAGCGTGGACGGACTACAAAACCTCACTGGCTTTGAATGCCTACATTGCCAAACTGATCTCATTAGAGATTATGCACGATTGGTTGAAAACGCAGTGTTCCAAGAGCTCATGGCCTACGCTGTCCCACACTATGACCTACTCAGTCAGCACTTCTTTTCTAGAAAAGCCATCCCTGCCCTCCACCTGCATGTGAAGGACCGCATTGTTCATGAACTCAAACAATCAGTGAGTGGAAAGGTGCACCTCACAACAGATGCATGGGCCAGTAGGCATGGCCAGGGTCGTTACGTGTCCATCACTGCGCACTGGGTTAATGTGGTGGATGCAGGGTCCACAGGGACAGCGGCAGTGGGACAGTGCTGCCTACCCCACGGTAAATTCAACAGTGGGCTGTAGGCGTTCAAACCCTCCTCCTCCAGAAGCAAAAGCTCGTTGACATATCGCAGTTGCGCGAGCACTCCATCCGCAGCTGCCAGTGTTGCACACGAGGTGTTCCACTATCGAACAGCTAGTGGTAAGCGTCAGCAGGCTGTTTTAAAGATGATGTCTTTGGGTGACAACAGACACAGCGCGGAGGTACTGGCCGACTACTTGCAGCGAGAAACTGATTCATGGCTGGGCAGTCTACATCTTGAGCCAGGCAAGGTAGTCAGTGATAACGGCCGTAATTTTGTGGCGGCCATAGCACTGGCAAAACTCAGACACATACCTTACCTGGCTCACACCTTGAACCTGGTGGTGCAGTGCTTCATAAATAATTATCCCAAGTTACCAGCCCTGCTCCATAAGATGCGAAGACTGTGCTCACACATCCGTCGCTCACCCGTAGACTCCAGTCGTATGCAGATGCTGCAGCAATCGCTCCACCTCCCCAAGCACCGCCTAATCATAGACGTTGCAACAAAGTGGAACTCCACCATGCACATGGTTGAGAGGCTGTGCGAACAGAGGCAGGCTGTAATGCATTTGTGGGAGGATACACGGGCAGGCAGTTTGAGGGCAGACATGGAGTTGTCGGATGTGCAGTGGTCAAAGCTGAAAGACCTCTGTAAAGTCCTTCAGTGTTTTGAGGAATGCACACGACTGGTAAGCGCAGACGACGCCATCATAAGCATGAGCATCCCACTTATGCGTCTGCTCATGCAAACTTTGACGTACATTAAGGATCAGGCGTCTGCAGTGGAGGAGGAAGAGGAGGAGGAAAGCCTTGATGACAGTCAGCCATTGTCTTCTCAGAGAACTGTCCTGGACTAGGTGGAGGAAGAAGAGGAAGAGCAGGAGGAGGAGGAGGATGAGGGGGATGATTATTTTGGGGAGGAGGATGCTTCTCAGGGGTCAAGAGAAAATGTTGGCTTGTGAAGGTCAGGTATAGGGTTTGTGTGTGACTGGAGGGATGTGGATTTGTCAGAAAGTGCTCCTCCACCCACCACTGGCAGTGCATCATTGACACCTGGAACATTGGCCCACATGTGTGATTAAGTCTTGCGGATCCTAAAAAGGGACCCCCGCAATGCCAAAATTATGAAGGATGACGACTACTGGTTGGCCAGCATCCTCGATCCACGCTATAAAGGCAAATTACAGAACATCATGCCACAGGAGAACCCAGAACTAATATTGGCGAACAAACAAGCAACACAGCAGCGGTGCAGGTTCTACCATGAGCCGTACTGGGCCAAATGGAAGAGGCGTTCGTGGTGCACACAGCCAAAGTGGCATTAGAGACAGGGGTTTCATGTCCATGTTGTGGTCTGATTTCTCGAGTAACGCTTACATGACTGGTAATACTCATTTGATTGCAACAGACAGGAGACAGCAGTTGTCAACTATGGTTCAAAATTACCTCTCCTCCCCTATCGATGTTCTCCCTCACAGTTTGTTTCCCTTTGACTATTGGGCCTGTAAACTGGACACCTGGCCTGAATTGGCACAATATGCCTTTCAGGAGCTCGCTTGCCCTGCTGGTAGTGTGCTATCAGAAAGAGTCTTCAGTGCTGCTGGATCAATCATGACAGAAAAATAAACCCGGCTGTCGACACAAAATGTAGGTGATCTCACCTTCATTAAAATGAACCATGCCTGGGTTTCGAAGGATTTTGTTCCACCTTCCCCTGATGACACATAGGTTGCCAGCAAAATGGCTCGCTTTGTCCTCCTCTTCCTCCGACTTCTCCAATTCCTCCATTTGCAGCTGCTGAACGTCCAGCCTACACCTCAACATATGCCAGTTTTTCCACCTCCCTAACTGGGCTGTACCCCCAGGGCCGGCATCAGCACCTGGGGCACGCGGGCAAGTGCTGGTTGTTGTGAATGGGTTTGAGATGAGTTCTGAGCAGAGGCTCCCTCTGGTGGTTACAAGCGGTACTAGTGAGGATTGTGAGGACTGGGAATCAGGTGTTACTGATTGGTCTTATGTAAGGGAGTCATTTTCCCATCAGGGTTGCCGGTGATCAATTGTTCTGGTCTGAATCCTTCTTTCCAGTTTCCCTTGTAGCCTGCTGTGTCGTGTCTGCATCTCCTGCTATCAGATAAGACAATTTCTTATTTTGTGTTTTTGCTATATTTTTGCATTTTGTCCTGCACTTCTGTGGGGGCCTTCAGGGTCCCCTCCGGGGGCTTTTGCCCTCTCAGTTTAGTCCAGCCACTGTGTTTTGTACTTTTGCTTTTTCCAGTTTTTTTTCAGTGGCTGCTGTTTTGTTTTTGTTACACCAGAGAACTAGTTTAGGTGGTAGAGGTCGTGTGATCTCAGGTGATTTTGAAATTAGTAGAGTTGGTGTTTTTTTGGGGTTTTCTGAGATTGCAGTAGGTACCCTTCCTATCCTTTTCTATTTAGATAGTTTGGGCCCCAGCGTTTGCTCATACTATTTTCTTTCTGTGTCAGTATTTCCTCTTGTCTAACCGCCATTACATGTTTGGGGGCTTTCTATTATCTTTGGGGTTCTGCTCCGGGGCAGATAGCTTTCCTATTTCTATCTTTAGGTGTAGTTAGTTTCTCAGGCTGTGACGAGGCGTCTAGGACCAACGTAGGAACGCTCCACGGCTGCCTCTAGTTGCGGTGGTTAGTCAGGGTACTGCAATCTCATAGATTCCAACTGCTCTGGTGTATTTCTTTTTTACCTGCACTCCTCAGCTACCGTACCATAACAGTATCACCGGCGAACAAAATTGTATGGTACTCACAGAAGGGAAAAAATATTTTGAAGGAAGAAAAGTTGTCAGAGATATTTTTCTGTTTGTTGCATTTTTTTTTTTTTTTTTCCCTCTGTATCTCTGGGTGCTGGGGAGGATCTTTTCTCCCAATGGAGTTTGCACAGTTGTCTGGCCGTGTGGATCAACTTGCCACTGAGGTTCAGAGTATTGCTGCATATCTTGCTAGGTTGCCTGTTGTGGAACCTAGGATCCCCATGCCAGATTTGTTTTTAGGGGATCGAGCTAAGTTTCAGAATTTCAAAAATAATTGTAAATTGTTTCTTGCCTTAAAATCTAAGTCCTCAGGAAACGCAGCGCAGCAGGTTCAAATTATCATCTCTCTCCTGCGCGGCGATCCTCAGGATTGGGCTTTTTCCCTGATACCTGGGGATCCTGTTTTGAGTGATGTTGATGCATTTTTTCAGGCTTTGGGGTTATTGTACGATGAGCCTAATGTCACTGATCAAGCTGAAAAAGCCTTGTTGGCATTAAATCAGGGGCTTGATGACGCTGAGTTATACTGTCAGAGATTCCGTAGGTGGGCAGTCCTGACCAAGTGGAATGACGACGCTTTGGCGGCCCTTTTCCGGAAGGGTCTGTCGGATAATGTAAAGGATGTTATGGTGGGATTCCCTGTCCCCTCTGGTCTCAATGATTCTATGTCATTAGCGATTCAAATTGACAGACGTTTGCGTGAGCGGAGAAGTATGCGTGGAGTGGTGTTGCCTTGTGAGCCAGCTGCTGAGCCCATGCAGTGTGATGGAGTGGTGTCTGGGGCACAGCGTCATGAGTTTCGAAAGCGCAATGGGTTATGTTTCTACTGTGGTGATGCCTCTCATGCTATTTCAGTCTGCCCTAAGCGGGGAAGACGTTTTGCACGCTCGGTTGTCTTGGGTAGTGTTCAGACTAAGTTTTTGTTAACTGTCACTCTGATATGCTCTCTGTCCTCATTTTCTGCTCAGGCTTTCGTTGATTCTGGAGCAGCTATTAACCTGATGGATTATGATTTTGCTAAACGTTGTGGGTTTCCCTTGATACCCCTACAGAAGTCTATTCCTTTACTGGGATCGATTCTACCCCTTTGGCTGAGAATAAACCCCAGTTTTCTACTCAGGTGATAATGAGGGTTGAACCTGATCACCAGGAGTGCTGCAAATTTTTGGTTCTATATAATCTGCATGACATTATAGTGCTGGGTTTCCCTTGGTTACAGTCTCATAATCCTGTTTTGGATTGGAAATCTGTGTCTGTAACCAGTTGGGGCTGCCAATGTGTTAATACCAACACTCCTGTTTTTTCTGCCTCCCCCCAGGCTGAGGATGTTCCTGACTTTTTGTTTGATTTTTCTGATGTGTTTAGCGAAAGTAAATCTGCATCCTTACCTCCCCATAGGAGCTATGACTGCGCTATTGAATTAGTGCCAGGTAGTAAATTCCCTAAAGGTCGCCTTTTTAACTTGTCTGTACCTGAACATGACGCTATGCGGTCTTATATCAAGGAATCATTGGAGAAGGGTCATATCAGACCATCCTCTTCACCCTTAGGTGCCGGTTTTTTCTTTGTGGCCAAAAAAGATGGTTCATTAAGGCCGTGTATTGATTATCGTCTCTTGAACAATATTACTGTGAAATATCAATACCCGTTACCCTTGATTTCTGACCTGTTTTCCAGGGTGAAAAACGCTACTTGGTTTACCAAGCTTGACCTCAGGGGGCGTATAACCTTATTCGCATTAAGCACGGGGATGAATGGAAGACGGCATTTAACACCCCTGAAGGGCATTTTGAGTACCTTGTGATGCCCTTTGGGCTCACTAATGCTCCTTCCGTCTTCCAGTCCTTCATGAATGACATTTTCAGGATTTTGTGGACAAGTTTCTGATTGTTTATTTGGATGATATCTTGATTTTTTCTAATGACTGGGACTCTCATGTGAAACATGTTCGAACTGTATTCCAGATTTTGAGAGAGAATGCTCTGTATGTGAAGGGATCAAAGTGTCTTTTTGGCGTCCAGAAGATCTCATTTCTGGGATTCATTTTGTCCCCATCTGTTATTGAAATGGACCCGGTCAAGGTTCAGGCCATCTGTGATTGGGTCCAACCTACTTCATTAAAGGCTCTTCAGAGATTTTTGGGTTTTGCCAATTTTTATCGTAAATTTATTGGTAATTTCTCGGTTATTGTTAAACCATTAACTGATTTGACCAGAAAGGGTTCTGATGTGGTGAATTGGCCTCCTGAGGCAGTCTCTGCGTTTCAGGAACTTAAGCAGAGATTCACTTCTGCTCCTGTTCTACGGCAGCCTGATGTTTCTCTGCCATTTCAGGTGGAGGTTGATGCCTCTGAAATTGGGGCAGGTGCCGTTTTGTCCCAAAAAGATCCAGAGACCTCTGAAAGTAACCCTTGTGCCTTTTTCTCTCGAAAATTTTCTCCTACTGAACGTAATTATGACGTGGGTAATCGGGAGTTATTGGCCATGAAGTGGGCTTTTGAAGAGTGGAGACATTGGCTGGAGGGAGCCAAACATCAGGTGGTGGTCCTTACGGACCATAAGAATCTGGTCTATCTGGAATCTGCCAAGCGACTCAATCCTAGACAGGCCAGTGGGCCTTGTTTTCCACACGTTTTAATTTTGGGTTTCCTTTCTTCCTGGCACTAAGAATGTTAAGGCGGATGCCCTCTCGAGGAGTTTCCTTGCGGACTCTCCTGAGCTATCTGATCCCTCTGTTATTTTGAAGGAGGGTGTAGTTCTTTCCGCCATCTCGCCCAATTTGAGACTTGCTCTGGAGGGGTGTCAGGAGGATAGGCCCAAGCGCTGCCCTGTTGGAAAATTGTTTGTCCCGGACCAATGGAAAAAGAGTGTGATGTCTGAGATTCATTGTTCCGCATTGGCTGGGCATCCCGGAATTTTTGGTACCAGAGACTTGGTTAGTCGGTCCTTTTGGTGGCCTACCTTGTCTCGCGATGTCAGGGAATTTGTGCAGTCCTGCGGGACTTGCTCTCGCTCCAAGCCTTGCTCTCGCTCTAGTGGTTTGTTGATGCCATTGCCTGTGCCCAAGAGACCATGGACCCATATCTCTATGGATTTCATTTCCGATCTTCCTGTTTCTCAGAGAATGACCACCATCTGGGTAATTTGTGATAGGTTTTTCCAAGATGATACATCTTGTGCCATTACCTAAGTTGCCTTCCTCCTCTGAATTGGTGCCGTTGTTCCTTCAGCACGTGGTTCGTTTACACGGCATTCCTGAGAACATTGTGTCTGACAGAGGAGTCCAGTTTGCTTCCAGATTTTGGAGGACTTTTTGTTCTAAACTGGGTGTTCAATTGTCTTTCTCCTCGGCATTTCATCCTCAGACCAATGGTCAAACTGAGAGAACAAACCAGACATTGGAGACTTATCTAAGATGCTTTGTGTCTGCTGATCAGGATGACTGGGTCTCTTTTTTGCCTTTGGCTGAGTTTGCTCTTAATAATAGGGCTAGCTCTGCCACTTTGATGTCTCCGTTTTTCTGTAATTCTGGGTTTCACCCTCGATTTTCTTCAGGACAGACGGAGGCTTCTGTCTGTCCAGGTGTTGACTCTGTTGTTGAGCGTATGCAGCAGATTTGGGACCAGGTAGTGGAGAGGTTGTCCCTCTCTCAGGAGAAGGCCCAGCGGTTTGCTAACCGGCATAGGACTGATGGTCCTCGGTTTAAAGTGGGGGACTTGGTCTGGTTGTCCTCAAAGAATATTCCTATGAGAGTAGCATCTCCTAAATTTAAGCCTAGGTTCATTGGACCTTATAAGATCATGGAGATTATTAATCCTGTTTCTTTTCGTTTGCTTCTTCCAGGGACATTTAAGATCCATAACGTGTTCCACAAGTCCTTGTTGAAGAGGTTTGTTGAGCCAGTGGTTCCTGCTGCTGTGCCTCCTGACCCTGTTTTGGTTGAGGCAATCTGGAGTATGTGGTTGAGAAAATATTGGATTCTCGTTTTTCTAGACGAAGACTCCAGTATTTGGTTAAATGGAGAGGTTATGGTCAGAAGACAATTCTTGGGTGTTTGCTTCGGACATCCATGCTAGGAGACTTATCCGTGCGTATCATAGAACTCATCCTGACCGACCTGGTTGCTCAAATGAGGGTTCGGTGACCCCTCCTCAAGGGGGGGTACTGTTGTGAATGGGTTTGAGATGAGTTCTGAGCAGAGGCTCCCTCTGGTGGTTACAAGCGGTACTAGTGAGGATTGTGAGGACTGGGAATCAGGTGTTACTGATTGGTCTTATGTAAGGGAGTCATTTTCCCATCAGGGTTGCCGTGATCAATTGTTCTGGTCTGAATCCTTCTTTCCAGTTTCCCTTGTAGCCTGCTGTGTCGTGTCTGCATCTCCTGCTATCAGATAAGACAATTTCTTATTTTGTGTTTTTGCTATATTTTTGCATTTTGTCCTGCACTTCTGTGGGGGCCTTCAGGGTCCCCTCCGGGGGCTTTTGCCCTCTCAGTTTAGTCCAGCCACTGTGTTTTGTACTTTTGCTTTTTCCAGTTTTTTTTCAGTGGCTGCTGTTTTGTTTTTGTTACACCAGAGAACTAGTTTAGGTGGTAGAGGTCGTGTGATCTCAGGTGATTTTGAAATTAGTAGAGTTGGTGTTTTTTCGGGGTTTTCTGAGATTGCAGTAGGTACCCTTCCTATCCTTTTCTATTTAGATAGTTTGGGCCCCAGCGTTTGCTCATACTATTTTCTTTCTGTGTCAGTATTTCCTCTTGTCTAACCGCCATTACATGTTTGGGGGCTTTCTATTATCTTTGGGGTTCTGCTCCGGGGCAGATAGCTTTCCTATTTCTATCTTTAGGTGTAGTTAGTTTCTCAGGCTGTGACGAGGCGTCTAGGACCAACGTAGGAACGCTCCACGGCTGCCTCTAGTTGCGGTGGTTAGTCAGGGTACTGCAATCTCATAGATTCCAACTGCTCTGGTGTATTTCTTTTTTTACCTGCACTCCTCAGCTACCGTAACATAACAGCTGGTTACCTGAGCAGGTGGGGTGGCCCACTCGTGGGCTACGGCACTGGCACATGGCCCCTCATAGTACGCCGGTGTCTCTTACGGTGGGGGGCCCACTCGCCGTCAGAGACACCAGCATACTAAGAGGGCCCCTGTGCCAGTGCCGTCACCCACAAGTGGGCCCCCCTGCTTAGTCAGGGAACCAGCACTTATCTCTCACTGCTCCACCGTCTTCTGCCTTTCCTGACAGTGACATTCAGGTCAAAGAGCGCGATGACGTCACGTCTGTGCGCCCTCTGCGTGAACAGTCCAAATGCAGAGAGCTGGAAGATTGCGACGCTGAGGAGCCCAGAGTAGAGCAGTACCGGCCGAGGAGAGGAATTTCATTTTTTTATGTTTGCAGCAATATATGGGAGCATTATACACTGGAGAATTATATATGGAGCCCATAATACAATTGAGCATCATAGATAGAGCCCATTATACACTGGAGCATTATATATAGGGCCCATCATACAGTGGAGCATTATAAATGTGGCCCATCATACACTGGAGCATCATATACATGGCCCATTATACACTGGAACATCATATATGGGGCCCATTATATACTGGAGCAACACATGGAGCCCATTATATATGGAGCATTATATATGGGGACCATTATATTTGGAACATTATATGGGGCTTATCATACACTGGAGCATCATATATGGGGCCCATCATATACTAGAGCATCATGTGGGGTTCATTATTTATGGGGCATCATATAGGGCCCTTTATATATGGAGCATCATATGGAGCACATACGGTGCCTATTCTGTATGGAGCATTATATGGAGCCCATTCTGTATGGCGCACTATGTGGGGCCCATAATACTGTATGGAGGACTATACTGTCCGGTATTTGAGCTATTGTAGAATTTACAATAGATATCACTCATGTAATGTAAGAAGTGAAGTATTTGGCATCTATGTATACTGTATTTCTCTGCCGTTTCGGAGCATCATGTATTGTGTTATGTGTTAAAGGGACCCACTGAGACTCTTTCGCCAGGGGCCCACGAAAACCTGGAGCCATCCCTGCCCCCCCACAACTTTAGCCAAATAACCCCCAATTTTCAATGCGTTACTATTATTATAAAGTTATTTAAGGTTGCCAAGCTGAAGTACCATATTTTTCGGACCATAAGACGCACTTTTTTCCCCAAAAATTTTTTGGAGAAAATGGAGGTGCGTCTTATGGTCGCAATGTACTTACAATCCGGCGGCGGTCTGGTGGCGGCGGTCCCAATGCAGCCTCCGGTGCGGTGGTGTCGAGGCTCTGATGTGGCTGCAGCGGGGCTTTGTGCTGCGTGTGGGGCTCCAACGGCATTTCGTCCTAACAGCGAAAGCTGTTGCGACGCGGTGGCTTCCTGAAACATGGCCACCAGGGCCTCCGGAAAGATGGCCGCCGCAACGAGAAATTCAAATCTCGGCAACAAGATCTTGGCAACTAAATCTCGTCTCCCGAGATCTCGGGAAGAGATCTCGTTACCGAGATTTGAATTTCTCGTTGCGGCGGCCATCTTTCCGGAGGCCCCTGGCGGCCATGTTTCAGGAAGCCACCGCGTCGCAACAGCGGAGCTGCAGTGGGCTTTCGCGGTTAGGACAAAATGCCGGCAGAGCCCCCCACGCAGCACAGAGCCCCGCTGCAGCCACATCAGAGCCCCGACACCACCGCACCGGAGGCTGCATTGGGACCGCCGCCACCGGACCGCCGCCGGATTGTAAGTATATTGCCAACCCACAGAGCACAACCACCCCACAGTGCACAACCACCCCACAGTGCACAGCCACTCCACAGAGCACAGCCACCACACAGAGCACCCCTGCAACACAGAGCACCACCACCGCACCAGCCTGGACCACCGAACGACCCCTGTGACCACTCCTCTACCTGTGCTGATCCCTTCGCTGGTAACCTGAATTCGGACTGTAAGACGGACCCCCATTTGACACATTATTTTTCTTTCCCTATTTTCCTACTGAAAATTTGGGGTGCATCTTATGGTCCGGTGCGTCTTATAGTCCGAAAAATACGGTAATAAGAATTGATGTCGTTGGCATTGAAATGGGCACTGTAGGTGTGTTTATTGTCCTCCACTCACTGCCGACTTTTCTTCCCCATTGACTTGCATTGGGGTTGGGTTTTTGACCCCGACTCGACTTCCTCCGATAGTCTGCCGACTTCGTTCAACTTGACTTTTGGGAAAGTCGGATGATCCGAAACCCGACTCGTCCCTCCCGGAGCCAAAGTCGTTCATCTCTATTTGGAAGTGCTTGAAGATTTAGTTTCTGTTGCCGCAGCTGCATGATTTATGGTTGCTGGACAGCTTGAATACAAGTGAGGAATGCCTGTTAAGGAATCCCCATATGTATTCAGGCTGTCAAATAGCCGCAAATCATGCAGCCACGGCAACAGAAACTAAATCTCCGAGCACTTCCAAATACTCGGCGATCACCCGAGCGCGCTCGGGAAAACCCAAGCAACGAGTTTACTTGCTCATCACTAAATTGCCATCACATCAGTTCCAACTTAAAATTGCCACCATGCTATTGCGAAACCTTAATACCAACAAAGTTCTCTGCAATGGAACTCGGCTGATTGTCACTGCCTTGCACCCCAACATCATACAGGTTAAATTGATTACTGGATCAGCCGAAGGGGACATTGTATATATTCCACGTATACATCTGTGTCCTTCTGACACTGGGTTACCCTTTAAATTAGGAAGACGACAGTTTCCAGTAAAACCTGCATTCGCAATGACTATTAATAAATCCTAAGGACAGACCCTCAATCAAGTGGGCACCGTATTTTTCGGACTATAAGACGCACCGGACTATCAGACGCACCCAGGTTTTAGAGGTGGAAAATAGGGAAAAATATATTTGAAGCAAAAAATGTGGTAAAATATTTAATAACATAAATAGCATACTATTATATGTGGTGTTATTATATATAATAGCATGTTATTATGTAGGAAGCTACGGGTAGGAGATGGTGCTGCGGGACCAGTGTGGTGTCTGTAAACTACTATGTGAAGACGCTGGAGGGTGAGTATAAGGCCGGGGGCACACATGCGAGAAACTCGCACGATTTCGTGTGAGTCTTTCGCATAAACACCCGGCACTGCCGCTGGCACTCAGACTGGAGCGTGCGGCTGCATAGAAATAGAGACAGATGATAGAGACAGGTATGATAGAGACAGAAATGATAGAGACAGATGATAGAGACAGAGATGATAGAGACAGATGATAGAGACAGAGATGATAGAGACAGAGAAGATATAGACAGATATGATAGAGACAGAGATGATAGAGACAGAGATGATAGAGACAGAGATGATAGAGCCAGATGATAGAGACAGAGATGATAGAGACAGAGATGATAGAGACAGATGATAGAGACAGAGATATAGAGACAGATGATAGAGACAGATGATAGAGACAGAGATGATAGAGACAGAGATGATAGAGACAGATGATAGAGACAGAGATGATAGAGACAGAGATGATAGAGACAGATGATAGAGCCAGAGATGATAGAGACAGAGATGATAGAGACAGAATGATAGAGACAGATGATAGAGACAGAGATGATAGAGACAGATGATAGAGACAGATGATAGAGACAGAGATGATAGAGACAGAGATGATAGAGACAGATGATAGAGACAGAGATGATAGAGACAGAGATGATAGAGACAGATGATAGAGACAGAGATGATATACAGAGATGATAGAGACAGATGATAGAGACAGAGATGATAGAGACAAGATGATAGAGACAGATGATAGAGACAGAGATGATAGAGACAGAATGATAGAGACAGAGATGATAGAGACAGAGATGATAGAGACAGAGATGATAGAGACAGATGATAGAGACAGAGATGATAGAGACAGTGATGATAGAGACAGATGATAGAGACAGAGATGATAGAGACAGAGATGATAGAGATAGATTATAGAGACAGAGATGCATTTTTTAATGCGTTTCATGTGCGCACGATGCGCTGCGCAAAAAAATGCAAGTGTGAAAGTAGCCTAACCTTTTAATTAATTCTCTGTTATACAGTGTGTCTGAAGGACCTGTGATGACATCATGAAGAAGCAGGGCTTTGGTCATGTGATGCTCCAGCCCGCCCTCTTCATTACCTCATCACAGGTTCTCCACAGGAGCATTCAGCATGGCATCAGCACAGCCCCAGGCTGTGCTGTCAGGTATGTGATGTCTCCTGCTGCACTCTTCATGACCTCATCACAGGTCCTCCACAGGAGCATTTAGCATCGCATCAGCACAGCCCCCAGGCTATCAGGTATGCGATGCCTCCTGCTGCACTCTGCTCCTGCTGCCTCCTTCTACTTCAGACACCGATCTGCCCAGCTGCTGCAGGAATCAGGTGCTGGGGAACCATGTGGCTCTGTCATTAGCTGCTCCGACTCACTGCTCAGCTGATAGGTGGGCGGGGAAGCGACTGATTAATATTCACTGCACTTAAGTATCTGGACCAGGGTTTTTCCAGCGCTTGTTTCCTGCAGCAGAGGGGATATTTTCCTGTCTCCTGCAATCTCACTCCACCGCTGCCCCCTGCACCCTCCCCACATGTTACATTCCGACCATAAGACGCACTCACACCTTCCTCCCAAATTTGGAGGAAAAAAAGTGCGTCTTATGGTCAGAAAAATACGGTATTTATTTACCTGAACCAGCATTTGGACATGGACAGCTACAGTATACCTTGCTTTCTCCAGAGTGAAGCAACTCTCCCATGTCAAAGTGAAAGTTATTAATATACCACTTCAAGGAAAGTTGTTATGTAATAGTGATAAAAATTTTTACATGGAATGCTGTTTATAAAAATGTTTTAAATTAATCTATTTAATTTGTAATATGATTAAGAGATACCGTGTATGATTTATAGATAGATGAAGGATAAATATCACATAGATAATACATAGATAGTATAATAAATAGATAGATATTTTATATGTACATACATATGACATAGACTTAGATAGGTGGATAGATAGATGAACATACACATAGATAGATGTTTCATAGCTATGAGATAGGTATAGATAGACTAGCTATGAACCCGTTCTATGACCGGGTGGCAAGCATTTTTATTGGTATATGGTCTCCCATCCTGGTTTGTGCTGCCCCCTCCTATCCTGGTATGCAAGGCACCCCTCTTTCTTATCCTGGTATGTATGGTACCCCTCATCCCTATCCTGGTATGTATGGTGCCCTCACCCCCCACCCAATTCTGGTATGCATGGCACCCCATTCCTCATCCTGGTATGCATGGTCCCCTCACCCCCCCAATCCTGATATGCATGGTACCCCCTCATCCCTATTCTGGTATTCATCATGGTTCCCTCACCCCCAATCCTGGTATGCATGGTACCTCCACACACCTTTCATGGTATGCATGGTCCGCTCACCACCCAATCCTGGTATGCATGTTCCCCTCACCCCCAATCCTGGTATGCATGGTCCCCTCACCCCCCTATCCTGGTATGCATGGTCCTCTCACCCCCCTATCCTGGTATGCATGGTCCTCTTACCCCCCTTTCCTGGTATGCATGGTCCTCTCACCAGCTTATCCTGATATGCATGGTCCCCTCACCCCAATCCTGGTATGCATGGCACCCCATTCCTCATCCTGGTATGCATGGTCCCCTCATCCCACTATACTGGTATGCATGGTCCCCTCACACCCCAATCCTGGTATGTATGGCCTCCTCACCCCACAATTGTGGTATGCATGGGCCCCTCACCCCTCAATTCTGGTATGCATGGTCCCGTCACCCCCAATCCTGGTATGCATGGTCCCCTCACCCCCCTATCCTAGTATGCATGGTCCTCTCACCCCCTCATCCTGGTATGCATGGTCCTCTCACTCACCTTTCCTGGTATGCATGGTCCCTTCACCATCCAATCCTGGTATGAATGGTACTCCCTCATCCCTATCCTAGTATGTATGGTCTCCTCATCCCTCAATTGTTGTATGCATGGTCCCCTCACCCCTCAATTCTGGTATGCATGGTCCCCTCACCCCGCCAATCCTCTTATGCATGGTCTCCTCACCCCCTATCCTGGCATGCATGGTCCTCTCACCCCCCTATCCTGGTATGCATGGCCCTCTCACTCACCTTTCCTGGTATGCATGGTCCTCTTAACCCCCTATCCTGATATGCATGGTCCACTCACCCCCAATCCGGGTATGCATGGCACCCCATTCCTAATCCTGGTATGCATGGTCCCCTCACCCCCCAATCCTGGTATGCATGGTCCCCTCACTCCCCCAATCCTGGTATGCATGGTACTCCCTCATCCATATCCTGGTATGTATGGTCTCCTCACCCCACAACCGTGGTATGCATGGTACCCCCTCATCCCTATCATGGTATGCATGGTCCCCTCACCCCTCAATTCTGGTATGCATGGTCCCCTCTCCCCTAATCCTGGTATGCATGGTTCCCTCACCCCTAATCCTGGAAAGCATGGTCCCCCCACATTCCAAACCTAGTATGCATGGTCACCTCACCCCCTAGTCCTGGAATGCATGGTCCTCTCACCCCCCCAATCCTGGTATGCATGGTCCCCTCACCCCTTCAATCCTGGTATCCATGGTCCACTCACCCCCAAATCCTGGTATGCATGGTCCCCTGATTAACAATCCTGGTATGCATGGTCCCCTCATCCCCAATCCTGGTACGCATGGTCCCCTCACTCCCAAACCTGGTATGCATGGTCCCCTCATCTCCAATCCTGGTATGCATGGTCACCTCACTCCCCTAATCCTGTTATGCATGGTCCCCTCCTCCTTCAAATCCTGTTATGCATGGTCCCCTCAACCCCACAATCCTGGTATGCATGGTCCCCTCATCTTCCCAATCCTGGTATGCATGGTACCCCTCACCCCCCTATCCTGATATGCATGGTCCACTCATGCCCCCAATCCTGGTATGCATGGTGCCACTCATCCCCCAATCCTGGTATGCATGGTACCCCTCACCCCCTATCCTGGTATACATGGTCCCCTCATCCCCAATCCAGGTATGCATGGTACCCCTCACCCCCCAATCATGCTATGCATGGTCCCCTCATCCCTCCAATCCTGGTATGCATTATACCTCTACCCCCCAATCCTGGTATGCATGGTCCCCCACCCCCCCAATCTTGGTATGCATGGTCCCCCACCCCACCCAATCCTGGTATGCATGGTCCCCTCATGCCTTCAATCCTGGTATGCATAGTCTTCTCACCACCCTCCCAATCCTGGTATGCCTGGTCCCTTCAATCCTGGTATGCATGGTCCTCTCACCCCCTCAATCCTGGTATGCATGGCTCCCCACCCCCAATTCTGGTATGCATTCTCCCCTCACCCCCAAGCCTGGTATGCATTGTCCTCTCACGGCGCCAATCCTGGTATGCATGGTCCCCTCATGCCCCCAATCCTGGTATGCATATTCCTCTCACCCTCCAATAATGGTATGCATTGTCACCTCACCCCCAATCCTGGTATGCATGGTCCTCTCACCCCCCCAATCCTGGTATGCATGAAAGCCCTCACCCTCCCAATCCTGGCATGCATGGTCCCCTCACCCCCCAATCCTGGTATGCATGGTTCACTCACCCCCAATCCTGGTATGCATGGTCCTCTCATGTACCCAATCCTGGTATGCATGATAGCCCTCACCCTCCCAATCCTGGCATGCATGGTCCCCTCACCCCCCAATCCGGGTATGCATGGTCCCCTCACCCCCCAATCCTGGTATGCATGGTCCCCTCACCCCCAATCCTGGTATGCATTGTCATCTCATGTCTCCAATCCTGGTATGCATGGAAGCCCTGACCTCCCAGTCCTGGTATGCATGGTCCCCTCACTGTTATGTTTCGGTAACTGAGGAGAAATGGCAAAAAATAGCAAAAGCAGTAATACACCAGAGAGGCTGGAACCTATTGGATTGCAGTAACCTGAACTAACCACACAACTAGAGGTAGCCGTGGAGCGTTCCTACGTTGATCCTAGACGCCTCGTCACAGCCTGAGAGATAACTACACCTAAAGGCAGAAAGATGAAAGCTATCTGCCCCGGAGCAGATCCCCAAATAAAATAGGAAGCCCCCAAACATGTAATGGCCGTTAGACAAGAAGAAAAGCACGGACACAGACAGAAAATAGAATGAGCAAACGCTGGGGCCCAATCTGTCTAGACAGAAAAGTACAGGAAAGAATTCTGACTGCAATCCACCAAAAACCCTAACAAAAATACCAACACTTCTGATTGCCAAAAAAACTGAGATCACACGACCTCTACCACCTAAATCAGATCTCTGGTGTAACAAAACGCTATTCAGCAAATAAAAGTAGCAAAAGAGCAAAGCAAAAGTGCAGACACAAACGGAGCACAATTGCAGCGCCAGACCCCCAAAACGGGACAGGCTGCAGTCCACTTCAAGCAGCAAACCAGCAGAGAAAATCAAACAGAGAAAAAAAAACCAGCAAAAACTTATCTGAAGGAGAGCAGGAAACTAGCAGTGCTTCAAGCAAGACCAGAAGAACAATTGATAACCGGCAAGGCTGCTGGGAAATCAGGCCACTTATATCCTACCATTCAGCGCCAGCTGAAGGCCATTCATTAATCAGTTCATTACCATCAGCAACCACCGGAGGGAGCCCTAGCTCAGAAGCCGCCACCAGCATATTCACAACAGTACCCCTCCCTTAGAGGGGTCACCGAACCCTCACCTGCGCAACCAGGCCGATCAGGATGGGCTCGATGATAGGCACGGATAAGTCTCCCAGCATGAATGTCCGAAGCAAACACCCAAGAATTGTCCTCCTGACCATAACCCTCCACTTAACCAAATACTGGAGTTTCCATCTAGCAAAACGAGAATCCAATATCTTCTCAACCACATACTCCAAATTGCCCTCAACCAAAACGGGGTCGGGAGGTGCAGCCATAGGAACCACTGGTTTGACAAACCTCTTCAATAAGGATTTGTGGAACACGTTATGGATCTTAATTGTCCCTGGAAGAAGCAAACGGAAGGAAACTGGATTAATAATTTCCATGATCTTATAAGGTCCAATGAACCTTGGCCTAAATTTAGGAGATGCAACCTTCATAGGGATATTTCTTGAGGACAACCAAACCAAGTCCCCCACTTTAAAACGAGGACCATCAGTCCTATGCTGGTTGGCAAACCGCTGGGCCTTCTCCTGAGAGAGAGACAACCTCTCCATCACCTGGTCCCAAATCTGCTGCATACGCTGCACAATAGAGTCAACCCCCGGACAGACAGAAGCCTCCGCCTGTCCTGAAGAAAATCGAGGGTGAAACCCGGAATTGCAGAGAAATGGAGACATCAAGGTGGCAGAGCTAGCTCTATTATGAGCAAACTCCGCCAAAGGCAAAAAAGAGACCCAGTCATCCTGATCAGCAGACACAAAACATCTCAAATAAGTCTCCAAGGTCTGGTTTGCTCTCTCAGTTTGTCCATTGGTCTGAGGGTGAAATGCAGAGGAGAAAGACAACTGAACACCAAGTTTAGAACAAAATGTCCTCCAAAATCGAGAAACAAACTGGACTCCTCTGTCAGACACAATGTTCTCCGGAATACCATGCAACCGAACCACATACTGAAAGAACAAAGGCACCAACTCGGAGGAGGAAGGCAACTTAGGCAATGGCACAAGATGTATCATCTTGGAAAACCTATCACAGATTACCTAGATAACGGTCATTCTCTGAGAGACAGGAAGGTCAGAAATAAAATCCATAGAAATATGGGTCCATGGCTTCTTGGGTACAGGTAATGGCATTAACAAACCACTAGAACGAGAGCAAGGCTTGGAACAAGAGCAAGTCCCACAGGACTGCACAAAGTCCCTGACGTCACGAGACAAAGTAGGCCACCAAAAGGAGCGACTCACCAAGTCTTTGGTACCAAAAATCCCGGGATGACCAGTCAATGCGGAGCAATGAATCTCAGACATCACACTCTTTTTTCACTGGTCTGGAACAAACAACTTCCCAACAGGGCAGCGCTCAGGTTTATCCACCTGACACCCTTCCAGAGCCAGTCTCAAATTGGGCGAAATGGAGGAAAGAACCACACCCTCTTTCAAAATAACAGCAGGATCAGATAACTCAGCAGAATCTGCAAAGAAAATCCTCGAGAGGGCATCCGCCTTGACATTCTTAGTGCCAGGAAGAAAAGAAACCACAAAATTAAAACGTGTGAAAAACAAGGCCCACCTGGCCTGTCTAGGATTAAGTCGCTTGGCTGATTCGAGATAAACCAGGTTCTTATAGTCCGTGAGGACCACCACCTGATGTTTGGCTCCTTCCAGCCTATGTCTCCACTCTTCAAAGGCCCACTTCATGGCCAATAACTCCCGATTACCCACATCATAATTACGTTCAGTTGGAGAAAATTTTCGAGAGAAAAAGGCACAAGGGTTACTCTTAGAGGTCTCTGGATCCCTTTGGGACAAAACGGCACCTGCCAAAATCTCAGAGGCATCAACCTCCACCTGAAACGGCAGAGAAACATCAGGCTGCCGTAGAACAGGAGCAGAAATGAATCTCTGCTTAAGTTCCTGAAATGCAGAAACTGCCTCAGGAGGCCATTTCACCACATCGGAACCCTTTTTGATCAGATCAGTCAATGGTTTAACAATACCAGAGAAATTACCAATACATTTACGATAAAAATTGGCAAAACCCAAAAATCTCTGAAGAGCCTTCAATGAAGTAGGTTGAACCCAATCACAGATGGCCTGAACCTTGACCGGGTCCATTTCAATAACAGACGGAGACAAAATGAATCCCAGAAATGAGATCTTCTGTACGCCAAAAAGACACTTTGATCCCTTCACATACAGTGCATTCTCTCTCAAAATCTGGAACACAGTCCGAACATGTTTCACATGAGAGTCCCAGTCATTGGAAAAAATCAAGATATCATCCAAATAAACAATCAGAAATTTATCCACAAAATCCCTGAAAATATCATTCATGAAGGATTGGAAGACGGAAGGGGCATTAGTAAGCCCAAAAGGCATCACTAGGTACTCAAAATGCCCCTCTGGGGTATTAAACGCCGTCTTCCATTCATCCCCGTGCTTAATGCGAATAAGGTTATACGCCCCCCTGAGGTCAAGCTTGGTAAACCAACTAGCACTTTTCACCCTGGAAAATAGGTCATAAATCAAAGGTAACGGATATTGATATTTAACAGTGATCTTATTCAGGAGGCGATAATCAATACACGGACTCAATGAGCCATCCTTTTTGGCCACAAAGAAAAAACCGGCGCCCAAGGGTGAAGAGGATGGTCTGATATGACCCTTCTCCATTGACTCCTTGATATAAGATGCATAGCATCATGTTCAGGTACAGATAAATTAAAAAGGTGAACTGTAGGAAATTTACCACCAGGCTCTAATTCAATAGCGCAATCGTAGCTCCTATGAGGGGGCAAGGATGCAGATTTACTTTCACTAAACACATCAGAAAAATCAGTCAAAAAGTCAGGGACATCCTGAGACTGGGGAGAGGCAGAAAAAACAGGAGTGTCAGTATTAACACATATTTAGAGTTGAGAGTCCTCAGTGGTTGATACCTTTTAATGACTAACTGAAAAGATGGTAACAAATTGCAAGCTTTCGAGACTACTCAGGTCTCTTCATCAGGCTAAACTAATACAAAATCTGAATCTTCAGATTTTGTATTAGTTTAGCCTGATGAAGAGACCTGAGTAGTCTCGAAAGCTTGCAATTTGTTACCATCTTTTCAGTTAGCCATTAAAAGGTATCAACCACTGAGGACTCTCAACTCTAAATATTTTTCTATCCACTGGCTAACACGGTACAAAGATATATATCTTTACAGTATTAACACATTGGCAGCCCCAACTGGTCTCAGACACAGATTTCCAATCCAAAACAGGATTATGAGACTGTAACCAAGGGAAACCTAGTACAATAATGTCATGCAGATTATGCAGCACCAGAAATTTGCAACTCTCCTGATGATCTGGTTCAACCCCCATTATCACCTGAGTAGAAAACTGGGGTTTATTCTCCGCCAAAGCGGTAGAATCAATGCCCAGTTGGTGGAATAGAATTCCCCCAGGGGTATCATGGGAAACCCACAACGTTTGGCAAAGTCAAAATCCATCAGGTTAATAGCTGCTCCTGAATCAACAAAAGCTTGAGCAGAAAATGTGGACAGGGAGCAAATCAGGGTAACAGTCAACAGAAATTTAGTCTCAACACTACCCAAGACAACTGAGCGTGCAAAACATCTTATCCGCTTAGGGCAGACAGAGATAGCATGGGAAGCGTCACCACAGTAGAAACATAACCCATTGTGCTTACGAAACTCATGACGCTGAGTCCCAGCAATGACTCCATCACACTGCATGGGCTCAGGAGCTGGCTCACAAGGCAACACTATCTCACGCATACCTCTGCACTCACGCAAACGTCTGTCAATTTGAATAGCCAAAGACATAGAATCATTGAGACCAGAGGGAACAGGGAATCCCACCATAACGTCCTTTACTTTTTCTGACAGATCCTTTCGAAAAAGGGCTGCCAAAGCATCATCATTCCATTTGGTCAGGACTGCCCTTTTTCGAAATTTCCGACAGTACAACTCAGCGTCTTCAAGACCCTGATTTAATGCCAACAAGGTCTTTTCAGCTTGATCAGTGACATTAGGTTCATCGTACAATAACCCCAGAGCCTGAAAAAATACATCAATTTCATTCAAAACAGGATCCCCAGGTGTAGGGAAAAAGCCTAATCCTGAGGTTCGCCGCGCAGCGGGGAGATGACAATTTGAACCTGCTGTGCTGCGTTCCCTGAGTACTTAGGCCTTAAGACAAAAAACAGCTTACAGTTATTTTTAAAATTTAGAAATTTAGATCGATCCCCCAAAAACAAATCTGGCATGGGGATCCTAGGTTTCACAACTGGCAACCCAGCAAGATAGGTAGCAATACTCCGAACCTCAGTGGCAAGCTGATCCACACAGCCAGACAACTGTGCAAACTCCATTGAAAGAACAAAAAAAATTCCTCCTCAGCACCCAGAGAGAAAGAGGGAAAAAATGCAACAAGCAGAAAAAAAAATTCTGACAACTCCCTTTTTTCTTTTTCCTTTTTTACTATTTTTCCCTTCTGTTGAGTACCATATAATTTTCAGTTAGGCCGGTTATACTGTTATGTTTCGGTAACTGAGGAGAAATGGCAAAAAATAGCAAAAGCGGTAATACACCAGAGAGGCTGGAACCTATTGGATTGCAGTAACCTGAACTAACCACACAACTAGAGGTAGCCGTGGAGCGTTCCTACGTTGATCCTAGACGCCTCGTCACAGCCTGAGAGATAACTACACCTAAAGGCAGAAAGATGAAAGCTATCTGCCCCGGAGCAGATCCCCAAAGAAAATAGGAAGCCCCCAAACATGTAATGGCAGTTAGACAAGAAGAAAGCACGGACACAGACAGAAAATAGAATGAGCAAATGCTGGGGCCCAATCTGTCTAGACAGAAAAGTACAGGAAAGAATTCTGACTGCAATCCAACAAAAACCCTAACAAAAATACCAACACTTCTGATTGCCAAAAAACCTGAGATCACACGACCTCTACCACCTAAATCAGATCTCTGGTGTAACAAAACGCTATTCAGCAAATAAAAGTAACAAAAGAGCAAAGCAAAAGTACAGACACAAACGGAGCACAATTGCAGCGCCAGACCCCCAAAAGGGGACAGGCTGCAGTCCACTGCAGGCAGCAAACCAGCAGAGAAAATCAAACAGAGAAAAAAAAACAGCAAAAACTTATCTGAAAGAGAGCAGGAAACTAGCAGTGCTTCAAGCAAGACCAGAAGAACAATTGATAACCGGCAAGGCTGCTGGGAAATCAGGCCACATTTATCCTACCATTCAGCGCCAGCTGAAGGCAATTCATTAATCAGTTCATTACCCTCAGCAACCACCGGAGGGAGCCCCAGCTCATAAGTTGCCTCCAGCATATTCACAACACCTCACCCCTCCATTCTGGTATGCATGGTCCCTCACCCCTCAATCCTGGTATGCATGGTCCCCTCACCCCCAATCCTGGCATGCATGGTCCTTTCACCCCCCTATCCTGGAATGTATGGTCCTCTCACTCCCCTTTCCTGGTATGCATGGTCCTCTTAACCCTCTATACTGATATGAATGGTCCCCTCACCCCCAAGCCTGGTATGCATGGCACCCCATTCCTAATCCTGGCAAACATGGTCCCCTCACCCCCAATCCTGGTATGTATGGTTCCCTCACCCCCAATCCTGGTATGCATGGTGCTCCCTCATACCTATACTGGTTTGTATGGTCTCCTCACCCCCCAATCGTGGTATGCATGGTACCCCCTCAACTCTATCATGGTATGCAAGGTCCCCTCACCCCTCAATTCTGGTATACATGGTCCACACCCCAAATCTGATATGAATGGTCCCCTCACCCACTGTCCTGGTATGCATGGTCACCTCACCCCCAATCCTGGAATGCATGGTCCTCTCACCCTCCTAATCCTGGCATGCATGGTCCCCTCACCCCCCAATCCTGGTATGCATGGTCCACTGATTTCCAATTCTGGTATGCATTGTCTTCTCATCCCCAATCCTGGTGTGCATGGTCCCCTCACCCCCACAATCCTGGTATGCATGGCCCCCCATTTCCAATCCTGTTATGCATTGTCCCCTCACCCCCCAAACTTGGTATGCATGGTCCCCTCATCCCCAATCCTGGTATGCATGGTCACTTCCCCCCCATTCCTGTTATGCATGGTCCCCTCACCCCTTAACCTGGCATGCATGGTCCTCTCACCCCCTTATCCTGGTATGCATGGTCCTCTCACTCCCCTTTCCTGGTAAGCATGGTCCTCTTAACCCTCTATCCTGATATGCATGGTCCCCTCACCCCCAATCCTGGTATGCATGGTTCCCTCATCCCCCAATCCTGGTATGCATGGTACCCTCTCCCTCCTATTCTGGTATGCATGGTCCTCTCATCCCCAATCCTGGTATGCATGGTCCCCTCATCCTCCCAATCCTGTTATGCATGGTACCCCTCACTCCCCTATCCTGGTTTGCATGGTCTCTTCATCCCACAATCCTGGTATACATGGTACCTCTCACCCCCTATCCTGGTATGCATGGTACCCTCATCCCCCCTATCCTGGAATGCTTGGTCCCCTCATCCCCCAATCCTGGTATACATGGTACCCTCACCCCTATCCTGGTATGCATGGTCCCCTCATCCCCCAATCCTGGTATGCATGGTACACCTCACCCCCCAATCCTGGTATGCATGGTACCCCTCACCCCCAAATCCTGGTATGCATGGTCCCCTCATCCTCCCAATACTGGTATGCATTGTCCTCCACCCCCCCAATCATGGTGTGCATGGTCTCCTCACACCCCCAATCCTGGTATGCATGGTCCCCTCACCCCCAATACTGGTATGCATGGTAGCCCTCACCCCCAATCCTGTTCTGCATGTTCACCTCATCCCCACAATCCTGGTATGCATGGTCCCCTCATCTTCCCAATTCTGGTATGCATGGTACCCCTTACCCCCCTATCCTGGTATGCATGGTCCACTCATCCCCCCAATCCTGGTATGCATGATACCCCTCACCCCCTTTCTTGGTATGCATGGTCCCCTCACCCCTTATCCTGGCATGCATGGTCCTCTCACCCCCTTATCCTGGTATGCATGGTCCTCTCACTCCCCTTTCCTGGTATGCATGGTCCTCTTAACCCCCTATCCTGATATGCATGGTCCCCTCACCCCCAATCCTGGTATGCATGGTTCCCTCACCCCCCAATCCTGGTATGCATGGTACTCCCTCATCCCTATCCTGGTATGTATAGTCTCCTCACCCCCCGATCGTGGTATGCATGGTACCCCCTCATCTCTATCATGGTATGCATGGTCTCCTCACCCTCAATTCTGGTATGCATGGTCCACTCACACCTAATCCTGGAATGCATGGTCCCCCCACCTCCCAAACCTGATATGCATGGTCCCCTCACCCCCTAGTCCTGGTATGCATGGTCACATTACCCCCCAATCCTGGAATGCATGGTCCTCTCACCCTCCCAAGTCTCTCCTGCTATCTCCAATGTCCAGGTATGAATGGTACCCCTCACATTGGAGATAGCAGGAGAGACTTACAATGGGTATGTGTTGGTTATTACACTTGTACCAATTTATTTTTGCACACGCACTTGCACTTTATGTTGCCTAATTTTGTCTGGCTGAATCCATTTGTGCATACTATGATGTGCTGAGACATTTATGTTCATTCAGTTTATGTTTATGCACTTTATGTTTTTGGATTTATTGCCACACGTTCTATTCTATGTGTTATTGGTGCTTGACCCTACATCACAATATCCCTTAGTCTTTTATTTCATTTCCTCTATCCCATTTGGTGTATTGTACTTGAGTCGTATTCCTTTCCTCTTATATGCTATTTTGTTTTGTTTTGTCAATTATGACCATGATAATTGTGTATTAAATCTGAATAAAATTTGTTATTTTTCTATATATATCTCTCTTTGAGTGATGTGTTTGGATACTTTGTATCCATTTTTGTCTCTGATTAGTATCACACATCCCTATACTTTGGTGCAATGTTGGAGTCCTTTTTATGGTGAAGGTCCCTTTAATTTGCAGTAATATGTTTTTGGACATTTTTGTAGCTGGTCCCAAATCTGCTGCATTCGCTCCACAACAGAGTCAACACCCGGACAGACAGAAGCCTCCGCCTGTCCCGAAGAAAATCGAGGGTGAAACCCAAAATTGCAGAAAAATGGAGACATCAAGGTGGCAGAGCTAGCCCTATTATTAAGAGCAAACTCAGCCAAAGGCAAAAAAGAGACCCAGTCATCTTGATCAGCAGACACAAAACATCTCAAATTAGTCTCCAAGGTCTGGTTTGTTCTCTCGGTTTGTCCATTGGTCTGAGGATGAAAAGCAGAGGAGAAAGATAATTGAACACCAAGTTTAGAACAAAATGTCCTCCAAAATCTGGAAACAAACTGGACTCCTCTGTCAGACACAATGTTCTCCGGAATGCCATGTAACCGAACCACGTGCTGAAGGAACATAGGCACCAATTTGGAGGAGGAAGGTAACTTAGGTAATGGCACAAGATGTATCATCTTGGAAAACCTATCACAGATTACCCAGATAACGGTCATTCTCTGAGAAACAGGGAGGTCGGAAATAAAATCCATAGAGATATGGGTCCATGGCCTCTTGGGCACAGGTAATGGCATTAACAAACCACTAGAGCGAGTGCAAGGCTTGGAGCGAGAGCAAGTCCCACAGGACTGCACAAATTCCCTGACGTCACGAGACAAAGTAGGCCACCAAAAGGACAGACTCACCAAGTCTCTGGTACCAAAAATCCCGGGATGACCAGCCAACGCGGAACATCACACTCTTCTTCCACTGGTCTGGGACAAACAATTTCCCAATAGGACAGCGCTCAGGTCTATCCTCCTGACACCCTTCCAAGGCCAGTCTCAAATTGGGCGAGATGGCGGAAAGAACTACACCCTCTTTCAAAATAACAGTAGGATTAGATAACTCAGGAGAGTCCGCAAAGAAACTCCTCGAGAGGGCATCCGCCTTAACATTCTTAGTGCCAGGAAGAAAAGAAACCACAAAATTAAAACGTGTGAAAAACAAGGCCCACCTGGCCTGTCTAGAATTAAGTCGCTTGGCTGATTCGAGATAAACGAGATTCTTATGGTCCGTGAGGACCACCACATGATGTTTGGCTCCTTCCAGCCAATGTCTCCACTCTTCAAATGCCCACTTCATGGCCAATAACTCCCGATTACCCACGTCATAATTACGTTCAGTTGGAGAAAATTTTCGAGAGTAAAAGGCACAAGGGTTACTCTTAGACGTCTCTGGATCTCTTTGGGACAAAACGGCACCTGCCCCAATTTCAGAGGCATCAACCTCCACCTGAAACGATAGAGAAACATCAGGCTGCCGTAGAACAGGAGCAGAAGTGAATCTCCGCTTAAGTTCCTGAAACGCAGAGACTGCCTCAGAAGGCCAATTCACCACATCAGAACCCTTTTTGATCAAATCAGTCAATGGTTTAACAATAACAGAGAAATTACCAATAAAAAATTGGCAAATCCCAAAAGTCTCTGAAGAGCCTTTAATGAAGTAGGTTGGACCCAATCACAGATGGCTTGAACTTTGACCGGGCCATTTCAATAACAGACGGAGACAAAATGAATCCCAGAAATGAGACCTTCTGTACGCCAAAAAGACACTTTGATCCCTTCACATACAGTGCATTCTCTCTCAAAATCTGGAACACAGTCCGAACATGTTTCACATGAGAGTCCCAGTCATTGGAAAAAATCAAGATATCATCCAAATAAACAATCAGAAATTTATCCACAAAATCCCTGAAAATATCATTCATGAAGGATTGGAAGACGGAAGGAGCATTAGTGAGCCCAAAGGGCATCACTAGGTACTCAAAATGCCCCTCTGGGGTATTAAACACAGTCTTCCATTCATCCCCGTGCTTAATGCGAATAAGGTTATACGCCCCCCCTTAGGTCAAGCTTGGTAAACCAACTAGCACTTTTCACCCTGGAAAACAGGTCAGAAATCAAGGGTAACGGATATTGATACTTCACAGTGATCTTATTCAAGAGACGATAATCAATACATGGCCTCAATGAACCATCCTTTTTGGCCACAAAGAAAAAAATGGCACCCAAGGGTGAAGAGGATGGTCTGATATGACCCTTCTCCAATGACTCCTTGATATGAGATCGCATAGCATCGTGTTCAGGTACAGATAAGTTAAAAAGGCGACCTTTAGGAAATTTACCACCAGGCACTAATTCAATAGCGCAATCGTAGCTCCTGTGAGGGGTAAAGATGCAGATTTACTTTCACTAAATACATCCGAAAAATCAGTCAAAAAGTCAGGAACATCCTGAGACTTGGGAGAGGCAGAAAAAACAGGAGTGTCGGCATTAACACATTGGCAGCCCCAACTGGTCACAGACACAGATTTCCAATCCAAAACAGGATTATGAGACTGTAACCAAGGGAAACCTAGTACAATAATGTCATGCAGGTTATACAGCACCAGAAATTTGCAACTCTCCTGATGATCTGGTTCAACCCTCATTATCACCTGAGTAGAAAACTGGGGTTTATTCTCCGCCAAAGGGGTAGAATCAATGCCCAGTAGGGGAATAGACTTCCGCAGGGGTATCATGGGAAACCCACAACGTTTGGCAAAGTCAAAATCCATCAGGTTAATAGCTGCTCCTGAATCAACAAAAGCCTGAGCAGAAAATATGGACAGGGAGCAAATCAGGGTAACAGTCAACAGAAATTTAGTCTGAACACTACCCAAGACAACTAAGCGTGCAAAACGTCTTCCCCGCTTAGGGCAGACTGAAATAGCATAAGAGGCATCACCAGAGTAGAAACATAACCCATTGCGCTTACGAAACTCATGACGCTGAGCCCAGAAGTCACTCTATCACACTGCATGGGCTCAGAAGCTGGCTCACAAGGCAACACTATTTCACGCATACCTCTGCGCTCACGCAAACATTTGTCAATTTGAATAGCCAGTGACATAGAATCATTGAGACCAGAGGGAGCAGGGAATCCCACCATAACATCCTTTACATTCTCAGACAGCCCTTTCCGAAAAAGGGCTGCCAAAGCATCATCATTCCATTTGGTCAGGACTGCCCACTTTCGGAATTTCTGACAGTACAACTCAGCGTCTTCAAGACCCTGATTTAATGCCAACAAGGTTTTTTCAACTTGATCAGTGACATTAGGTTCATCGTACAATAACCCCAGAGCCAGAAAAATGCATCAATATCATTCAAAACAGGATCCCCAGGTTTATGGGAAAAAGCCCAATCCTGAGGATCGCCGCGCAGGAGAGAGATGACAATTTGAACCTGCTGTGTTGCATTACCTGAAGACTTAGGCTTTAAGGCAAAAAACAACTTACAGTTATTTTTGAAATTCAGAAATTTAGCCCGATCCCTCAAAAACAAATCTGACATGGGAATCCTAGGGTCCACAACCGCAACCCAGCAAGATAGGTAGCAATACTCCGAACCTCAGTGGCAAGCTGATCCACACGGCCAGACAACTGTGCAAACTCCATTGAGAGAAAAAAAAATCCTCCTCAGCACCCAGAGAAAAAGAGGGAAAAAATGCAACAGACAGAAAAAAAAAATCTCTGACAACTCTGACAACTTTTTTTTTCTTTCCACACTTTTTTTTCCCTTCTGTGAGTACCATATAATTTTCAGTTTTGGCCGGTGATACTGTTATGTTTCGGTAGCTGAGGAGGACAGGAACAACAGCAGGGCAGCCGAACACCTGAGATGTTGGTATCTGATGGGTTGCAGATTCCTAAACTAACGACACAACTAGATGTAGCTGTGGAGCATTCCTACGTTGATCCTAGACGCCTTGTCACAGCCTGAGAGATAACTACACCTAAAGGCAGAAAAATGAAAGTACCCCTCACCCCACAATCCTGGTATGTATGGTTCCCCATCCCCCCAATCCTGGTATGCATGGTCCCCACACCCCCAATCCTGATATGCATGGTCACCTCATCCCCAATCCTGATATGAAAGGTCCCCTCACCCCCAATACTGGTATGAATGGTAGCCCTCACCCCCCCCAATCCTGTTATGCATGTTCCCTCATCCAACCAATCCTGGTATGCATAGTCCCCTCATCCCCCCAATCCTGGTATGCATGGTACCCCTCACCCCCTATCCTGGTATGCATGATCCCCTCATCCCCCCAATCCTGGTATGCATGGTACCTTCACACCCTATCTTGGTATGCATGGTCCCCTCATCCCCCATTCCTGGTATGCATGGTACCCCTCACCCCTCAATCCTGGTATGCATGGTCTCCTCATGCCCTCAATCCTGATATGTATATTCCTCTCACCACCCTCCCAATCCTGGTATGCCTTGTCCCTTCAATACTGATATGCATGGTCCCATCACCCCCTCAATCCTGGATTCATGGTCCCCTCACCCTCAATCCTGGTATGCATGGTCCACTCACCCCCAAATCCTGATATGCATTGTCCTCACACCCCCCAATCCTGGTATGCATGGTCCCCTTATGCCCCCAATCCTGGTATGCATAGTCCTCTCATCCCCAATCCTGGTATGCATGGTCCCATCATCCTCCCAATCCTGGTATGCATGGTCCTCTCACCACCCCCAAACCTGGTATACATGGTCCCTTCAATCCTGGTATGTATGGTCCTCTCACCCCAATCCTGGTATGCATTGTCGCCTCACCCCCCAATCCTGGTATGCATTGCCTCTCACCCCCCCAATCCTAGTATGCATGATAGCCCTCACCCCCCAATCCTAGTATGCATGGTCCTCTCACCCTCCAATCCTGGTATGCATTGTCCACTCACACCCAACCCTGGTATGCATGGTCCTCTCATGTCCCCAATCCTGGTATGCATGGTCCCCTCACCCCCCAATCCTAGTATGCATGGTCCCTTCACCCCCCAATCCTGGTATGAATGGTTCCCTCACACCCCAATCCTGGTATGCATGGTCCTCTCATTTCCCCAATCCTGGTATGCATTGTAGCACTCACCTCCCAATCCTGGTATGCATGGTCTCCTCACCCCTCAATTCTGGTATGCATTGTCCCCTCACCCACCAATCCTGGTATGCATGGTACCCTCACCCACTATCCTGGCATGCATGGTCGTATCACCCCCTATCCTGGTATGCATGGTCCTCTTACTCCCTTTCCTGGTATGCATGGTCCTCTTAACCCCTATCCTGATATGCATGGTCCCCTCACCCCAATCCTGGTATGCATGGTCCCCTCACCCCTCAATTCTGGTATGCATGGTCCCCTCTCCCCCAATCCTGGTATGCATGGCCCCCTCACCCCTAATAATGGAATGCATGGTCCCCCCACCCCCCAAACCTGTTATGCATGGTACCCTCAGCCCCTAGTCCTGGAATGCATGGTCCCCTAACCCCCCAATGCTGGAATGCATGGTCCTCTCACTCCCCAATCCTGGTATGCTTGGTCCCCTCACCCCCCAATTCTGGTATGCTGGTCACCTGATTTCCAATCCTGGTATGCATGGTCTTCTCATCCTCAATCCTGGTATGCATGGTCCCCTCACCCCCAATACTGGTATGAATGGTAGCCCTCACCCCCCCAATCCTGTTATGCATGTTCCCTCATCCAACCAATCCTGGTATGCATGGTCCCCTCACCCCCAATCCTGGTATGCATGGTCTCCTCATGCCTCAATCCTGATATGTATATTCCTCTCACCACCCTCCCAATCCTGGTATGCCTTGTCCCTTCAATCCTGATATGCATGGTCCCATCACCCCTCAATCCTGGTATTCATGGTCCCCTCACCCTCAATCCTGGTATGCATGGTCCACTCACCCCAAATCCTGATATGCATTGTCCTCACACACCCCAATCCTGGTATGCATGGTCCCCTCATGCCCCCAATCCTGGTATGCATAGTCCTCTCATCCCCCAATCCTGGTATGCATGGTCCCATCATCCTCCCAATTCTGGTATGCATGGTCCTCTCACCACCCCCAAACCTGGTATACATGGTCCTTTCAATCCTGGTATGTATGGTCCTCTCACCCCCAATCCTGGTATGCATTGTCGCCTCACCCCCCAATCCTGGTATGCATGGTCCTCTCACCCCCCAATCCTGGTATGCATGATAGCCCTCACCCCCCAATCCTAGTAGGCATGGTCCTCTCACCCCCCAATCCTGGTATGCATTGTCCACTCACACCAAATCCTGGTATGCATGGTCCTCTCATGTCCCCAATCCTGGTATGCATGGTCCCCTCACCCCCCAATCCTAGTATGCATGGACCCTTCACCCCCCAATCCTGGTATGAATGGTTCCCTCGCACCCCAATCCTGGTATGCATGGTCCTCTCATTTCCCCAATCCTGGTATGCATGGTAGCACTCACCTCCCAATCCTGGTATGCATGGTCCCCTCACCCCTCAATTCTGGTATGCATTGTCCCCTCACCCACCAATCCTGGTATGCATGGTACCCTCACCCACTATCCTGGCATGCATGGTCGTATCACCCCCTATCCTGGTATGCATGGTCCTCTTACTCCCCTTTCCTGGTATGCATGGTCCTCTTAACCCCTATCCTGATATGCATGGTCCCTCACCCCCAATCCTGGTATGCATGGCACCCCCTTCCTAATACTGGTATACATGGTCCCCTCACCTCCAATCCTGGTATGCATGGTCCCCTAACCCTCAATCCTGGTATGCATGGTGCATCCTCATCCCTATCCTTGTATGGATGGTCTCCTCTCCCCCAATCGAGGTATGCAAGGTACCCCTCATCCCTATCATGGTATGCATGGTCCCCTCACCCTCAATTCTGGTATGCATGGTCCCCTCTCCCCCAATCCTGGTATGCATGGTCCCCTCACCCCTAATAATGGAATGCATGGTCCCCCCACTCCCCAAACCTGGTATGCATGGTACCCTCAGCCCCTAGTCCTGGAATGCATGGTCCCCTAACCCCCAATCCTGGAATGCATGGTCCTCTCACCCCCAATCCTGGTATGCTTGGTCCCTCACCCCCCAATTCTGGTAGGCATAGTCACCTGATTCCCAATCCTGGTATGCATGGTCTTCTCATCCTCAATCCTGGTATGCATGGTCCCCTCACCCCCAAACCTGTTATGCATAGTCCCCTCATCCCCAGTCCTGGAATGTATAGTCACTTCACCCCCCACTCCTGTTATGCATGATCCTCTCACCCCCCAATCCAGGTATGCATGGTAGCCCTCAAACCCCCAATCCTGTTATGCATGGTCCCCTCATCCCCCAATCCTATTATGCATGGTTCCCAAATCCCCCAATCCTGGTATGCATGGTACCCCTCACCCCCTATCCAGGAATGCATGGTCCCCTCATCCCCCAATCCTGGTATGCATGGTACCTCTCATCCCCCTATACTGATATGCATGGTTCCATCATCCCCCCAATCCTGGTATGCATTGTCCCCTTATCCTTCCAATCCTGTTATGAATGGTACCCCTCAACCCCGTATCCTGGTATGCATGGTCTCCCTATCCCCCAATCCTGGTATGCATGGTACCTCTCATCCCCCTTTCCTGGTATGCATGGTCACCTCATCCACCCAATTCTGGAATGCTTGGTCCCCTCATCCCCCCAATCCTGGTATGCATGGTACCCCTCCCTCCACAATCCTGGTATGCATGGTCCCCTCATCCCCCCAATCCTGGTATGCATGGTCTCCCACACCCTCAATCCTGGTAAGCATGGTCCCCTCACGCCCCCAATCCTGGTATGCATGGTCCCCTCATCCCCAATCCTGGTATGCATGGTCCCTCACCCCCAATACTGGTATGCATGGTAGCCCTCACCCCCCCACAATCCTGTCATGCATATTCCCCTCATCCAACCAGTCCTGGTATGCATGGTCCCCTCATCCCCCAATCCTGGTATGCATGGTACCCCTCACCCCCTATCCTGGTATGCATGGTCCCCTCATCCCCCCAATCCTGGTATGCATGGTACCCTCACACCCTGTCTTGGTATGCATGGTCCCCTCATCCCCCATTCCTGGTATGCATGGTACCCCTCACCCCCCAATCCTGGTATGCATGGTCTCCTCATGCCCTCAATCCTGGTATGCATAGTCCTCTCACCACCCTCCCAATCCTGGTATGCCTTGTCCCTTCAATCCTGATATGCATGGTCCAATCACCCCCCAATCCTGGTATGCATGGTCCCCTCACCCCCAATCCAAGTATGCATGTTCCCCTCACCCCCAAATCCTGGTATGCATTGTCCTCTCAGACCCCAATCCTGGTATGCATGGTCCCCTCATGCCCCCAATCCTGGAATGCATAGTCCTCTCACCCCCAATCCTGGTATGCATGGTCTCATCATCCTCCCAATCCTGGTATGCATGGTCCTCTCACCACCCCACAAACCTGGTATACATGGTCCCTTCAATCCTGGTATGTATGGTCCTCTCACCCCTCAATCCTGGTATGCATTGTCGCCTCACCCCCAATACTGGTATGCATGGTCCTCTCACCCCCCAATCCTGTTATGCATGATAGCCCTCACCCCCCAATCCTAGTATGCTTGGTCCTCTCACTCCCCAATCCTGATAGAAACCATATGTGTACGTTAGATACCAGCACGCTGGTGCAGGGGAGCTGGTAACCAAGGTAAACAGTGGGTTTCTAACCGCTGCTCGGCTCCTAGAAACCCGATGTATACCTTGGTTACCAGCTCCCTGCACCAGCGCGCTGGTATCTAAGGTACACTGCCGGTAACTAAGCAACGTGCATCGCTTGTTACCCGGATAGTCGCTGTCCTGATCGCTGCTGAGAGCTGCCTGTTTGGCAGCTCACCAGCAATCATGTAGGGACACACCAGCGATCCTGACAAGTTCATATCATGTCGGGATCGCTGGTGTGTCGCTATGTGTGATGGGCCATATAGACATACATAGACAGATAAATAGATAGCTAGATAGATATGAGATACATATATAGATGATAGATACATATGACACATTGATAGATGATAGATACATATGAGATACATTGATGATAGAGACATACATAGATGAGAGATAGAAATGACAAACATACATTAAATATAGATTGAGACTAGAGTTGAGCGAAACAGGTTGGTCAGATTCAAAAGTCGCCGAATTTCTATAAAGACCATAGCGTGAAGTCGGCCATGCGGTCATCGACCCGAGCGCCAAAATCGGTTTTCCCATAATGCTTGCAGGCAACTTTTCTCAGCCAATGAGCAAGGATGTACACTGTGGGCAACGAGATGACATGGGCAGCAGCCACCACCATCTTAGAGAAGGGCATTGCAGTGATTGGCTTGCTTTGTGTGGCGTCACAGTGGCTAAAAAAGCCCTGACCACCGACCGCCATTTTACTTCTGCCGATCTTAGTGTAGGGAGAGGTTGCTGACGCTGTTTATCAGTAGGGGGAGAGAGTTAGGTAGGAAAGAAAAGTTATTTTGTGCTTGTGCTGATAGCAATTGTGCTGTACAGTTAGTGTGCAGTGACAGGGAAGGATTTTGTTGTGTGCAGCAGCGCTGGTTATTAGGCTGCCTGCCAGTGACAGGGGAGGATTTTCTTGTGTGCAGCAGCAGAGCTGGTTATTAGGCTGCCTGCTAGCTGTATTGCTGTGTTTACACTGCTGTGCAGACTGCTTTTTACACAGCACTAATACTTTTATTCTTTTGTTCTGCACAGTTACTGAGCGTTCATTTTTTTCCCACACCGTACAGAGCTGTATGCTCCTCAGACACTACCGTGTACCGGCTGGTATCACGGACAAATACATGCTGACTATCTGTGTGTGACTCCGGAAATATATACGGAGATTTACAATTACCCCTAGACTGTATACAGTTGTACGCTTGTGATACAATACTCTTTTTCTGCTTTTTATATTCTGGTCTAATCCATACTGAGCCTGTGAGTGTCTGTGTCTGACTCCGGAAATATATACAGAGATTTACAATTACCCCTACACTGTATACAGCTGTACGCTTGTGATACAGTACCCTTTTTCTGCTATTTATATTCTGGTCTAATCCATACTGAGCCTGTGAGCGTCTGTATCTGACTCCGGAAATATATACGGAGATTTACAATTACCCCTACACTGTATACACCTGGTATCTTCTGATACAGTACCCTTTCTCTGCTTTTTATATTCTGGTCTAATCCAAACTGAGCCTGTGAGCGTCTGTGTGTTACTCTCGAAATATATACGGAGATTTACAATTTTCACCTTCACCGTATACAGCTGCATGCTTCTGATACAGTACCATATATCTGCTGTTATTTTGGGTACATTTTCACAAACATGAGGAAGTAAGGTGGAAGAGGCCACGGACGTTGGCGTGGGGGGCCATCTGGTACTGATGGTGGTGCATCTGCTGGTAGTGCCAAAAGAACAATAGCACCTAAGGCAGGAGGTGTTGAGCCTGCATCATGGTCTGGCTCCAGAAGGCCTAGAAGGCTCACTTTTCTAGGAATAGGTAAACCGATTTTAAAGCCGGAGCATCAGGAACAGGTTTTGGCAAACATTGACGAAACAGCCTCCAGCTCTGTCGCCTCCTCTTCTGAAGTTTCAAAAAATACAAGCACTGAGTCGTCAGTGCAGGCTCCTGGTCAGGAACAACACCTTTCCTTGTGTCCTTCACCCCACTAAAAGTGAAGGATGCCGCAGGCCACACTTCAGATTACTCCATGGAGCTCTTTTCACATACCATGCATGGGTTATCAAGTCAAATCCTGAATTCCCCAGTCCAAGATGAATCTGACATGGAGTGCACTGATTCACAGCCACTGCTAGATGATTCTGCTCGTACATTCACCCAGAGCACTACATTGTCGTTGCAGTCTACTGAGCCAGAATCTGACCCTGATGAAACTCAGGTGCCCCTTCCCTCATACTATACTACCTTACACGGTGACACAGAGGAAGGTGCAAATGAAATTGAAGAGGAGGTGATGGAAACCCAATTGTTGACCCGGATTGGTATCCATTGAGGAAGAGGGTGCCGCTGGCAATAGCTCAGAAGAGAAGGATCAGCAGCAGGCATCGACATCGCAGCAGCCGTTATCTGGCAGGCCCGCAGCTGTCAAAAACGTGTTAAAAAACAAAAAGAGTTGCTGGGCATCTTGGCCAGATGGTCAAATTAGCACAGCGTGCAAGCCCTGAAAATTTATCCCATAGTAGGAAGAGTGCAGTGTGGCACTTTTTTGACCAAAATCCTATTGATGAGGCAAAGGTTATCTGTAAGAAGTGCGGAAGGACCTTTAGCCGAGGGAAAAATCTCCGAAATTTGAATACCAGTTGCATGCTTAGACATTTAATAACCATGCACTTGCAAGCGTAGATGGACTACAAAACCTCAGGTAGCACATGTGCACCTGCTCCGACTGAAGGTAGCCAGCAATGCTCCATCGCTTCCCCCACTGTAAGCCCACCGGTTAGCACACCACTAGGGTTGAGCATTCCGATACCAAAACCCGGTTCCGATACCTGAAATCCAATGTAAGTCTATGGGAACAAAATATCGGAATTAAAAATTCCGATATTTTGTTCCCATAGACTTACATTGGATTTCAGGTATCGGAACCGGGTTTCGGTATCGGAATGCTCAACCCTACACACCACCAGTAAGAAATGTTGAGGTGTCATCGAGAGGCCAAAGTAGTCAGGGAATCACAATGTTTTTGCAACGAAAGACTGAATCTAGGCCATCACCACCACCACCACCATCACCATCACCAACCCCCTTTCAGTTCGTCATGTCCACCGCTAGTTCCCCCATATGCAGCTCTCAAATCCAGCTCACCCTAGCAGACACTCTGAGTAGGACAAGAAATTACTCATCCTCTCATCAGCATACACTGGCTTTGAACGCCTACATTGCCAATCTGATCTCATTAGAGATGATGCCCTTGCGTTTGGTTGAAAGCGCAGCATTCCGAGAGCTCATGGCCTACGCTGTCCCATGCTATGACCTACCCAGTCGGCACTTCTTTTCTAGAAAAGCCATCCCTGCCCTCCACCTGCATGTGAAAGACCGCATTGTCTATGCACTCAAACATTCAGTGAGTGGAAAGGTGCACCTCACAACAGATGCATGGGTCAGTAGGTATGGTCAGGGCCATTACGTGTCCATCATTGCGCACTTGGTTAATGTGGTTAATGCAGGGTCCACAGGGGACAGCGACGATGGGACAGTGCTGCCTAGCCAATGGTATAGGCAACAGTTGGCTGTAGGCGTTCGACCCTCCTCATCCTCCAGAAGCGAAAGCTCATCGACATAGCGCAGTCGCACGAGCACTCCATCTGCAGCTGGCAGTGTTGCACACGAGGTGTCCCACTATCGAACAGCTAGTGTTAAGCGTCAGCAGGCTGTTTTAAAGATGACAACAGACACACCGCAGAGGTACTGGCCGAATACTTGCAGCGACAAACAGAGTCATGGCTGGGCAGTGCACATCTTGCGCCAGGCAAGGTAGTCAGTGATAATGGCCGTAATTTTGTGGCACCGCAGCCCTGGCAAAACTCAGGCACATACCTTGCCTGGCTCACACCTTGAACCTGGTGGTGCAGTGCTTCCTAAATAATTATCCTGAGTTAACAGCCCTGCTCCATAAGGTGCGAAGACTGTGCTCGCACATCCGTCGCTCGCCCGTAGACTCCAGTCGTATGCAGAGACTGCAGCAATCGCTCCACCTCCCCAAGCACCGCCTAATCATAGACGTTGCAACAAGGTGGAACTCCACCATGCACATGGTTGAGAGGCTGCGCGAACAGAGGCAGGCTGTAATGCATTTGTGGGAGGATACACGGGCAGGCAGTTTGAGGGCAGACATGGAGTTGTCAGGTGTGCAGTGGTCAAAGCTGAAAGACCTCTGTAAAGTCCTTCAGTGTTTTGAGGAATGCACACGGCTGGTAAGCGCAGACGACGCCATCATAAGCATGAGCCTCCCACTTATGCGTCAGCTCATGCAAACTTTGACGCACATTAAGGATCAGGCGTCTGCAGCGGAGGAGGAAGAAAAGGAGGAAGAGGGAAGCATTGATGACAGTCAGCCATTGTCTGCTCAGGGAACTGTCCTGGACGAGGTGGATGAAGAAGAGGAAGAGGAGGGGGATGATTATTTTGGGGAGGAGGATGCTTCTCAGGGGGCAAGAGAAAATGTTGGCTTACCAAGGTCAGGTACAGGGTTTGTGCGTGACTGGAGGGATGTGGATTTGGCAGAAAGTGCTCCTCCACCCACCACTGTCAGTGCATCATTGACATCTGGAACATTGGCCCACATGTGTGCTAATGTCTTGAGTATTCTAAAAAGGGACCCCCGCATTGCCAAAATGATGAAGGATGATGACTACTGGTTGGCTAGCATCCTCGATCCACGCTATAAAGGCAAATTACAGAACATCATTCCACAAGAGAACCTAGAGCTAATATTGGCGAACAAACAAGCAACTCTGGTAAACCATTTATTAGAGGCATTCCCAGCACACAGCAGAGGTGCAGGTTCTACCACGAGCCGTACTGGGCCAAATGGAAGAGGTGTTCGTGGTACACACAGCAGAACTGGCGTTGGAGAAAGGGGTTTCATGACCATGTTGTGGACTGATTTCTCGAGTACCGCTCACACGACTGTTAATACTAAATCGATTGCAACAGACAGACAGCAGTTGTCAACTATGGTTCAAAATTACCTCTCCTCCCCTATCGATGTTCTCCCTCACAGTTCATTCCCCTTTGACTACTGGGCCTGTAAACTGGACACCTGGCCTGAATTGGCACAATATGACTTACAGGAGCTCGCTTGCCCTGCTGGTAGTGTGCTATCAGAAAGAGTCTTCAGTGCTGCTGGATCAATCCTGACAGAGAGAAGGACCCGGCTGTCGACCCAAAATGTTGGTGATCTCACCTTCATTAAAATGAACCATGCATGGGTTTCAAACGATTTTGTCCCACCTTCCCCTGATGACACATAGGTTGCCAGCAAGATGGCTCGCTTTGTCCTCCTCTTCCTCCTACTTCTCCAATTTCTCCATTTGCAGCTGCTGAACGTCCAGCCTACACCTCAACGTATGCCAGTATTTCCACCTCCCTAACTGGGCTGTACTCCCCCCTAGGGCCGGCATCATCACCTGGCTCATCTGGTCAAGTGCCGGTGCCCTTAGCAGGTTGGGCGACTGCACTGGCACAGGGCCCCTCATAGTACGCCGGTGTCTCTGGTGGTGGGGGCCCACTCGCCATCAGAGACACCGGCATACTATGAGGGGCCCTGTGCCAGTGCCGTTGCCCACGAGTGGGCCCCCCTGCTTGCTCAGGGCCTCAGCACTTGCAATACTTACCTCTCCCTGCTCCACCACTGTGACGTATTCCGCTGGTATGATATGGTAGCCGATGAGGACTGTAACAAAAGTAGCCAAGGCAGCCAGTCACCCAGAGTGGATGGTAACTAATGGATTGCAGACCCCTAAACTAACCGCACAACTAGAAGCAGCCGTGGGACGTACCTACAATGACCTAGACGCCTCGACACAGCCGGAGAGTTAGCTAATCCTAAAGATAGAAAAGGGAAAGCTAACTGTCCCGGAGTAGCGCCCCAAAGGAATAGGTAGCTCCCACACATATACTGGCATTGAGACTAGATGAAATACAAACACAGGCATAAAATAGAGTAAGCAAATGCTGGGGCCCAAAACTGTCTAGATAGGACAGGACAGAAAAGAATACTTTCTGCAATCCAGCAAAACCCTAGGAAAAATTACAGTTCTGATTCCAAAAAATATTGAGACCACACGATCTCTCCCCGCTATACCAGAACACTGGTGTGAACAGGTAGCTACCCAGCAGCCACTGAAATAACAGGGACTGAACAAATGAACCGATAACTGAGAAACAGAGACCAGCGCAGGCCCCAGCAGGTGGACCCGGCTGACCTCACTCAGAAGGCAGAAAAACAAAAGAAAACAATGCCACAGAAACAAGTAAGAAATAGCTTATCTGAAAGTTGCAGGAGCCCACAGCAAGCTGACTTCCAAACTGGACCAGGAAGAGACAACTAATCACCGGCGAGGATCATCGGAAGGTTACTCCCTTATATCTCCCCAGTCATGACTCCTAGATTGCCAATCGTCCGCAGCTGAATCCTTAGCTGAAAGGTCTCTGTCAGTCAAGACAGCTTCATTAATATCAACAGCCACCAGAGGGAGCCCCAACTCAGAATCCAGAGAATTCACAAAATTCAGCGTTTCCTGACAGTGACATTCAGGTCAGAGAGTGCGATGACGTCACGTCTGTACGCCCTCTTCCGGAACAGTCCAAGAGCAGAGAGCTGGAAGATGGCGATGCTGAGGAGTCTAGAGTAGAGCAGTGCCCAGCGAGGAGACGTATTTCATTTTTTTTAATGTTTGGAGCAATATATGGGGACATTATACACTGGAGAATTATATATGGTGCCCATCATACACTTGATATATATGGGGCCCATCATACACTTGAGCATCATAGATAGGGTCTATTATACACTGGAGCATCATATGGTGCCCATTATTTATGGAGCAATATATAGGCCCATCATACACTGGAGCATTATAAATGTGGTCCATCATACACTGTAGCATCATATACGGGGCCCATTATACACTGGAGCATTATAAATGGGGCCCATTATATATGGAACATTATATAGGCCCATCATACACTGGTGCATCATGCATGGGGCCCATCATACACTGGAGCATTATAAATGTGGCCCATCATACACTGGAGTGTCATATATGGGGCCCATTATACACTGGAGCATTATAAATGGGGCCCATTATATATGGAGCTTTATGTAGGCCCATCATACACTGGAGCATCATCCATGGGGTCCATCATACACTGGAGCATTATAAATGGGGCCCATCATACACTGGAGCATCATATATGGGACCCATTATACACTGAAGCATTATAAATGGTGACCATTACATATGGAGCATTAAACACTGTTTGCATAATTATTAGGCGAGTTGTATTTGAGAGGATACTCTTTATTATTGAACAACAACTATGTTCTTAATCAACCCAAAAGACTCATAAATATCAAAGCCTAATATTTTTGGAAGTTTGAGTGGGTTTTTTTAGATTTGGCTATCAACAGTGACCAACATAGCCACCTCTCTTTATGATGACACTCAAAAGCCTGCCATCCATAGATTCTGTCAGTTGCTTGATCTATTTACGATCAACATTGCGTGCAGCAGCCACCACAGCCTCCCAGACACTGTTCCGAGAGGTGTAATGTTTTCCCTCCCTGTAGATCTCACATTTTATGAGGGACCACAGGTTCTCTATGGGGTTCAGATCAGGTTAACAAGGGGACCATGTCATTATTTTTTCTTCTTTTAGACCTTTACTTGCCAGCCACGCTGTGGAGTATTAGGATGCATGTGATGGAGCATTGTCCTGCATGAAAATCATGTTTTTCTTGAACGATACTGACTTCTTCCTGTACCACTGCTTGAAGAAGGTGTCTTCCAGAAACTGGCAGTAGGTCTTGGAGTTGAGCTTCACTCCATCCTCAACCCGAAAAGGTCCCACAAGTTCATCTTTGATGATACCAGCCCATAACAGTACCCCACCTCCACCTTGCTGGCGTCTGAGTCGGAGTGGAGCTCTGTGCCCTTTACTGATCCAGCCTCGGGCCCATCCATCTGGCCCATCAAGAGTCACTCTCATTTCATCAGTTCATAAAACCTTAAAAAAATCAGTCTTAACATATTTCTTGGCCCAGCCTTGACGTTTCATCTTATGTTTCTTGTTCAAAGGTGGACATTTTTCTGCCTTCCTTACCTTGGCCATGTCCCTGAGTATGGCACACCTTGTGCTTTTTGATACTCCAATAACGTTGCAGCTCTGAAATATGGCAAAACTGGTGGCAAATGGCATCTTGGCAGCTTCACGCTTGATTTTCCTCAATTCATGGGCAGTTATTTTGAGCCTTTTTTTATCAACACGCTTTTCGACCCTATTGACTATTTGCCATGAAACGCTTAATTGTTCAGTGATCACACTTCAAAAGTTTGGCAATTTCAAGACTGCTGCATCCCTCTGCAAGACATCTCACAATTTTTGACTTTTCAGAGTCCGTCAAATCTCTCTTCTGACCCATTTTGCCAAAGGAAAGGAAGTTGCCTAATAATTAAGCACACCTTATATACTGTGTTGATGTCATTAGACCACACCCCTCCTCATTACAGAGACGCAAATCACCTGATTTACATAATTGGCAGTTGGCTTTCAAGCCTATAAAGCTTGGAGTAGGACAACATGTATAAAAAGGATGATTGATTAAAATACTAATTTGTCTTATAATTCTGCACACAGTGTATAGGCCCATCATACACTGGAGCATCATTCATCGTGCCCATCATATACTGCAGCATCAAATGGGGCCCATTATATATGGAGCATTATATAGGCCCATCAAACAATGGAGCATCATCCATGGGGCCCATCATATACTGGAGCATCATATGGGGTTCATTATTTATGGGGCCATCATATAGGGTATGTAGCAGCATATGGAGCACATATGGGGCCTATTCTGTATGGAGCATTATATGGGGCCCATCATATACTGTATGGAGCTTTATATGCGACTCATTATACTGTATGAAGCAATATGTGGGGCTCATTCTACTCTATGGGGACCGTTCTATACTGTATGGCACATTATATGGGGACCATCATATACTGTAGCATTATGTGGAGCTCATCATATGCTGTATGGAACATTATATGGGACCAATTATTCTGTATGGAGCAATATATGGGGCTCATTATTCTGTATGGCGCACTATGTGGTGGCCGTAATACTGTATGGAGGAATATACTGTCCGGTTTTTGAGCTATTGTAGAATTTAAAATAGATATCATTCATGTAATGTAAGAAGTTAAGTATTTTTCTTTGTACTATACCTATATTTCTCTGCCGTATCGGAGCATCATGAATTGTGGTATGTGTTAAAGGGGCCCACTGACACTCTTTCGCCCAGGGCACACGAAAACCTGGAGCCAGCCCTACCCCCCCACAACTTGTAAATTAAGGTTGACAAGCTTAAGTAATAAGAATTGATGTCGTTTGCATTGAAATGGGCACTGTAGGTGTGTTTACTGTCCTCCACTCCCTGACGATTTTGCTTCCCCATTGACTTGCATTGGGTTTCGTGTTTCAGTCGGACCTCCGACTTTTCCCGATAGTCGGTCCATTTAGTTCGACTCGACTTTTGAGAAAGTCGGGTTTCACAAAACTCGACTCGACCCTCCCGGAGGTAAAGTCGCTCATCTCTAATTGAGACACATAGACAAATAACAGATGATAGAGACATAGATGATAGATCAATATAAAATACATACATAATAGATAGATACAGGGATATATAGACATAGATTATAGAATAGAATGGGTTTTTTTGGCCTTATGTGGATACAATGTAAATTAAAGCACCTTTGCATAAATTTTTCCATGTTAATAAAAAGTTACCTTTACCTACTTTGCTTTCATTTTAACACAGGGGGAGGTGTGAGTGCACATAGGAAATAGGACACACAGGGGGGAGACAGCTCAAACGAGAGAACACATGAGGGAAGAAGACAGCAAAGTGGTGGAGAGAGAGCAGACAAGGGGGAGAGCACATGGGGTACACAGGTCAAAGAAGAGATGACATGAGTGGAGAAGACAGCAGATGGGGGAGAGAGAAAGTGCACAGGGGTGAGAGAGACATAGCACAGGGGGAGACAGCTCAAATGGGACAGCACATGAGGGGAGAACACAGCACAGGAAGGAGAGAGACAGAAGACAAGGGGGAGAGCACATGGGGTACACAGGTCAAAGAAGAGATGACATGAGTGGAGAAGACAGCAGATGGGGGAGAGAGAAAGCGCACAGGGGTGAGAGAGACAGAGCACAGGGGAGACAGCTCAAATGGGACAGCACATGAGGGGAGAACACAGCACAGGAAGGAGAGAGACAGAAGACAAGGGGGATAGCACATGGGGTAGACATGTCAAAGAGAGAGCACAGATGGGAGAAGTCAGCACATGGGAAAAGAGAGAGTGGATAGGTGGTGAGCACATGAGGGGAGAGATTCTCAATGCTGCAAAGCCTGCCCCCATCGTGACATTACCGCCCTCCCGATGCAATAGCATAGGGCCTCCATCTAGTTTTCCATAAACACCAATCATGACCACAAACAATAAATTAAATGCAGTCTGCTGCCTATGGGAGAAGAAAACAGAATGGCTTCCAGTCCGGAGCTATTTTTTGTGACTAATTGGGATACTTGGTTTCATTAATGACATGCAATTCTGTAGAAAGTTATTAATACTTTAATGGTTTTCTCATTTAACTTTTTATTCTTCCTTTAGGTGGCCATATTGGAAGTGTATCTTTCATAGTAGAAATAAAATCACAAACAAAAGTTAATGTCTTTAGTGGAAAGTGAGGACAATTTACTCCTTTAAATTGAGATTGCAGATAAATGTATTTCTTATTTTTCAAACATAAGGACAATACATCCTGTGTACTGTAGTCATGGAGGTTCTCCAAATTGCTTTGACCCGTTCTTTTCTGTATGGTGTGGGTGCTTTATCAGTTTGGTTGAGAAGTAAAGGGAATGTGTTATCAGAAAATAACTCATTGTTTTAATTTGTTTTAAATAAAATTATGTCAAATATATTTTTTAAACATTTTATATATATTTTTTCCTTTTTTATCACTCTATTTTAAAATAAAATACTGAAATCTTGAAATTTTTACTTTGTCCACTAAGCCTAACATTACTCTCTTGCTTTCTGTATATTTGCCCAGAGTGCTCTCTTTTAGAGGTCAACATGTCATAGTCTGTCTATTGCTCATGATAGAAGACGAGACAGCGGAAAAGCATCTCTCTACATGCTGCTTACAGCAACACAGGCAAAATCGAAGAACCATAATTATTTACAGAACATAGAATAAAAAAAATCTACAATCATGAAAAAAAACTGATTTGAAATATAAGAAAATATATCACTATCTGGCTTTAATTGTAAAAAATACTGTAGGTGATAAATCCAAAGTCATTATATCCCAATTTTCAAGTAAGTTAATTTTTGGAGGAACCATTGCAAAATTCATAAGAAACATGAAACAAGAGAATCTGATGAATTTGTTTCCATACTTGTTACTTATAGTTACGTATTGGTTTTGGATTAGGAAAAACTGCAAACAGGAGAAAAATAATTTGGAGTATGTGTGTGTTAAGAAAACATGACAACAAATAATATTCCAACTTGATTGGTAAAGAATTGGCAAGAGATAATTTTAATTGAAATAAGAAATGCTTGCTTCTCACAAGATTATAATTTGGGTTGTGGCTGACATCAGTGTTGTCTAAAGAAGTTTAATTCAGTTCCAAAGCAATATTCATGCTTATGTTGCTAATAAAAATAGGTGTCCGGCTAATACTATGTAGTTACAACAGCAGCCACAGAGATATGGATACAGTTGAAATGGATACAGTATATCAAAGTACTAAGAACAATATTATTATGCTTAGCATATTTAATATTTTTAAGGAATTACATAAGGATTGACAAGTTAAGAAAGAAAACAAGATAGAAAAGATTAAGTGGAAATGTTTTATTAAATGTTTGTAAAACTTGAGTCAACCCTCGTGATATAAAATTGTCATAAAATTACACAGATTGCTAGAAGGTATTTGTCAGATATGGTCTGTGTACATATAGAGTTACAGCCATCACAAGTTAAAACATTTTTACTACTGAGGAGAACATGAAATAGATTACATCAGTAAACAAGTTTAGTTCATGAGTAGTGATGAGCAAATACATTTGGCACTATTTGTTACTCGTACGAACAGTACGGTATTCGGGCTCAGGGTCGGACTGGCCCACCGGAGAACTGGAGGATTCTCTGGTGAGCCCAGGCACTAACGCCTGCTGGTATATTGTCCAGCAGCTGCCTAGGGACCCCACTGCTCCAGGGGCCCTCAGTCAGTGGCGTGTCGCTAATAGCGACACACCCAGCTGCTATGGGGCCCTTTATTCAAGGGGGGCCCTCCCGGTGCCAGCAAAGCAGCAGCTGGAGACAGGAGCCTGTTCCTGCTGCTAAAGAGAAATGAATATTCAAGCTTCCCCATGCCCCTATGGGCATGGAGAAGAGTGAATACAATTTCACTTTAATAGCGGGGAGTGTTAGCCGCGGGCTGAGGTTAACACTGCCCACATATAAGACCAGTGCTGCTGAATCAGGGCCCAGGAGGTGTGCCCTTGCAGGGCGGCTAACCCTGATTGCAATCCCTGCAGCTTGGCACTGGAGCAGAGCTGCAGGTATCCAATCTGATGCCGTCTTGCTTCCTGCCCGCCTGCCGGCACTTTCTGTCTGACACAGCATGGCTGGATGATGTCATCATTCAGTGCAGCTGTTTCAGAGAGGAAGCTGCCGGGATGTTCTGCGGCTGCGGGGAATGTGCGGAGAGGTGAGTGGGTGCTGTGTGTGTCTGTCTGCCTGTGTGTTTTTGTGTGTGTGTATGTGGTGCGGTGCTTTGTGTGTGTGTGTGTGTGTGTGAGAGAGTGGGGCTGTATGTGTGATAGTGGTGCTGTGTGTGTGTATTGGAGATTGGCAATGATGTAGGTGATGAAGAGAGCAGTTATGTGGTGGTGGGGAAGAAAGAAATGTTGTTGGTGGTGGAAAGGATGATGGGGTGGTGGGGGAGGAGACAATGATGAAGATGGTGGAATGGGCAACAATAAGGTGGTGGGGGAGAAGGCTATGATGGTTGTGGTGGAAAGGACAATGATGATGGTGGTGGGTGAAGCAATGATGGAGGTGTTGGAATGGGCAATGATGGGGGTGGTGGGGAGAAAGCAATGATGGAAGTGGTGGAATGGGCAATGATGGAGGTGGTGGGTGAGAAGGCAATGATGGAAGTGGTGATGAGGACAATGATGGGGGTGCGGGGGAGAACAATGATGGTGGTGGAGGGGGATTATACCCTTTGAGGGGGGCTGCATTATACCCTATGAGGGGCTACATTATTTTCTGGGGGGCTGCATTATGCTCTGTGTGGGGGCTGCATTATTCTCTTAGGGGGCTACATCATACTATATGAGGGGAGGTGCATTATGCCCTATGAGGGGGCTACAGTATATTGTATGGAGGGCTACCTTATGAGGGGATTGTATTATAGTCTGAGGGGGCTACATTATATTCTGTGGAGGGGCTGCATTATACTGTATGAGGGCTGCATTATACCATATGAGGGTGCTGCATTATATTCTATGGGGGGCTGCATTATACAAGGTGGGCCATTTATATGGATACACCTAAATAAAAAGGGAATGGTTGGTGATGTCAACTTCCTGTTTGTGGCACATTAGTATATGGGAGGGGGAAAACTTTTCAAGATGGGTAGTTACCGTGGCGGTCATTTTAAAGTCGGTCATTTTGGATCCAACTTTATTTTTTTCAATGGGAAGAGGGTCATGTGACACATCAAACTTTTTGAGAATGTCACAATAAAAACAATGGTGTGCTTGGTTTTAACATAACTTTATTCTTTCATGAGTTATTTACAAGTTTATGACCACTTATTAAATGTGTTCAAAGTGCTGCCCATTTTGTTGGACTGTCAATTCAACCCTCTTCTCCCACTCTTGACACACTGATAGCAACACCGCAGAAGAAATGCTAGCACAGGCTTCCAGTATCTGTTGTTTCAGATGCTGCACATCTCGTATCTTCACAGCATAGACAATTGCCTTCAGATGACCCCAAAGATAAAAGTCTAAAGGGGTCAGATCAGGAGACCTTGGTGGCCATTCAACTGGCCCACAAAGACCAATCCACTTTCCAGGAAACTGAAGATGGCTCGTTCCCTGAGATTTTCCAGCAAGATGGTGCACCACCACATTATGGTTGTCAGTTCCGAGCATTCCTGCATGAACAGTTTCCTGGAAAGAGGATTGGTCATCGTGAGCCAGCTTGGAAATAGGGGATATAAATTTGGTGTCTATGTAGCTACATAGTGGGCCCCAAGAATGATTTTGCCTGGTGGGCTCAAGGTGCTCCTGTCCGACGCTGTTCGAGCTATTCGGTACTCGGTGAGTAATTAAGTATTTGCCTTGGTATATTCGAGTGACCCATTCAGCATGTTTAGCGCTTGATTTACAGCCAATGAACATGCTGGGCTGGCTTGCCAATTACAGTAATGGTGGCACCATCTTTGGTGTGGCATTACTGTGATTGGCTGCCTTACAGGGTCATAGTGGATATTTAAAGGCTGCCAGTGCCATCTTGCACACATTGCAGCCGGAAACAGCGTAAGGAGAGAGTAGTTTGAGCATGGAGCATAGGGAGAGTGATAGGAGCTTATAGTAAGCATTATTCATTCCTAAAAGCTCTTTTAAGAGCGGAAGATTGTGAAGATTAGTTGTTTGTTAGGTGGGGATAGCGTAAGGAGAGATTTAATAGGAGGGAGAGTGAAAGGTAGGCGCCTGGTTGTACTCATCATTGCAAGTACATGCTACAGATCACTGCTATTTTCCACTGTGTTGTAAAGTAGTTAGTATTAGGAACAGACTGTGGGAGGGTTTCATCCACTAAAAAAATATAAAAATCAGCTATTTGAAGAGGCAAATAGTATTAGGTAGTACCAGCATATACAAAACCATTTTTTTTGGGAGCTACATAATATTTCAGTGTACCAGCCTATAATTTATTTTTAACGCAAAAAAATTCCTCAGTGCCAGCATATAGTAAAATCCATTTTCAAATCCAAATGCTAAATAGTATTCTTCGTCTATGGCAATGGCAACCACCCAGTACTCAATTTCCAGTTACCACTATTTTTCCCGGTGTGCAGTCCCCGCATTACATAAGCACGTGTTACACAATATCAGCCATTTTCTGGCCAATGCAGTCACAGGGAAGGTCCATCTAACCACAAACATGTGGACGAGTTCTTTTCGACAGGGATGATACATTTCCCTGATGGCACACTGGGATAACCTGGTGGAGTCTGGGACATCACACATCTTGCCCACATCAAGAATAGTGGGTCCAAGTTCCATCAGAGTTTCAGTCTCCTCTTATTTCAGTTCCTGTCTCTCCTCCTCCTCTTCCTCATCCTCAGTGGAACTATCCTCCACATCACTCTCCAGCTGGGAAATCTGCAGCACTGCTTGGCAAAGAGGCAGCACACTCTGCTGAAGCTCATCTGTTTAGGTGATAAAGCTCATAATGCATTTGAGCTGTTGAAAGGGATAAAAGAACAGACCAATCAGTGCCTCTGCCCGCTGAACCTCCAACCAGGTCTGGTTGTGTGCGATAATGAGCGTAACTTGGTAGTGGCTTTAAAGCTCGACAAGCTGGTACACGTTCCACTCATGGCCCACATGCTGAACTTTGTTGCATAGCGCTTGCCTGACCTACTTGCCAAGGTACGCCATGTCAGCACACATTTCCATAAGTCATCTCAGGCTTTTGACGGTCTAGCTTCGCTGCAGTAGTGCTTTAATTTGCCTCCTCGACGACCAATTTGTGACCTGCCCACACGCTGGAAATTTACCTTCCATATGTTGGCAAAGATTAGTTAGCAGCAGAGGGCAGTCTCTGAATTCCAGCTTCTGAATGCCCGTCAGAGTAACACTCAACCCGCTCATATAACAGCTGCAGAGTGGGTGTGGATCGCTGACCCATGTAAGGTTCTTCAAAACTTTGAGTACTGCATCAAGATGGTGAGCACTGATGATGCTATTATCAGCATGACCATTGGTCTTCTCTGTCTATTTAAACATTCACTGCAGAATCTCAAAGAGGAAGCTTTGAATGCCGAGCAGGTGGCTATGGAGCAAGATTGTACAGTGGTTGATACTATACAGCCCAGCCTCACACAATATTTTCAGGCCAAATTGGGTGATGATGAGGAACAGGAGGAGGAGGAGGAACAGGAGTTTTTGCTCTGTGCTACAGAGGGGACTCACAATCCCAGCTTCATGCCTGTCCAGCATGGATCGCCTGAAGAGGAGGAGGAGGCTATGTGTCATGAGGGGATGAGGATGGCTAGTGTTTTTCTGGTGAGGACACTGAATGTTTAACTCTTTGTAGTCTGTCACTCATGGCAGAGTTCATGTCCAGATGCCTTTCCCAAGACCCTCGCATGAAAGACATTTTGTCCACTGTGAAATACTGGCTGTGAACTTTTCTTGACCCACGGTACAAGGAAAAATTTGCTTCTCTAATGTCGGAGGCAAACGTGCCATTTTCAGTGCTTGCATGCCAGAGGGCCATAGTGGATGACTTGCTAAAAATATTACCCTCTTACAATGCTGCTGTCAGAGGTTCTGGCTGTTTTCATCCACAAGGATTACAGGGGAGGGACATGCACAAGTGCAACTCAGGCAGGGAAATGTCCACCAACTGGGCCATTTTCATGATACCTTCACATCAGCAAGGGCTATCTGAGGGTGTAACTATGACAAGGAGGGAGAAGTTGACCAAGATGATGAAGGACTACTTAAGTGACCATACCAGATTCCTTCCTGTTTCTTCAGTGCCACTTGACTATGGTTGTCTAAGCTGCACACTTGGTCCGACCTCTCCTTGTACGCCTTGGAGGTGTTGCTATGCCCTGCCTCTAACATCTTGTCTGAGCAGGTTTTTAGTTTTGTAGGGTGCAATCACAATGGATATGCGCACACGTCTGTCAACGGAAAATGCAAACACACTGACTCCTCTAAGATTAAACAAGGTCTGGATGTTAAGTTGTCTTAACAATAGGTAGAATGCATTAATATGCTTCACACAATTCTTCAGGTTTCAGCCTTACACAGAATAATAATATGAGTATTGAAACATGCTCTATATATATGCAGCTAGTTTGAAAATCTTACCCACATATCTCTTTATAAAGGGAAATTTGACATAATAGCTCTGTTATGGTGTGGGGTCTGGCACGCAACTGCAGCAGAAGTACCACTGCAGCAAAAGTACAGAGAAGCTGCAGTTATTTCAACGGCTGACAATTAACATCCATCTCCTCTCCTCACACAGGTACAATCTCTACAACCTCTGCTTGCTGGGATCTGACTACTATTCAACTTTTCCTTTAAATGGTACAATCTCTACAACCTCTGCTTGCTGGGATCTGACTACTATTCAACTTTTCCTTTAAATGGTACAATCTCTACAACCTCTGCTTGCTGGGATCTGACTACTATTCAACTTTTCCTTTAAATGGTACAATCTCTACAACCTCTGCTTGCTGGGATCTGACTACTATTCAACTTTTCCTTTAAATGGTACAATCTCTACAACCTCTGCTTGCTGGGATCTGACTACTATTCAACTTTTCCTTTAAATGGTACAATCTCTACAACCTCTGCTTGCTGGGATCTGACTTACTACTGTTCAACTTTTCCTTTAAATGGTACAATCTCTACAACCTCTGCTTGCTGGGATCTGACTTACTACTGTTCAACTTTTCCTTTAAATGGTACAATCTCTACAACCTCTGCTTGCTGGGATCTGACTTACTACTGTTCAACTTTTCCTTTAAATGGTACAATCTCTACAACCTCTGCTTGCTGGGATCTGACTACTATTCAACTTTTCCTTTAAATGGTACAATCTCTACAACCTCTGCTTGCTGGGATCTGACTACTATTCAACTTTTCCTTTAAATGGTACAATCTCTACAACCTCTGCTTGCTGGGATCTGACTACTATTCAACTTTTCCTTTAAATGGTACAATCTCTACAACCTCTGCTTGCTGGGATCTGACTACTATTCAACTTTTCCTTTAAATGGTACAATCTCTACAACCTCTGCTTGCTGGGATCTGACTACTATTCAACTTTTCCTTTAAATGGTACAATCTCTACAACCTCTGCTTGCTGGGATCTGACTACTATTCAACTTTTCCTTTAAATGGTACAATCTCTACAACCTCTGCTTGCTGGGATCTGACTACTATTCAACTTTTCCTTTAAATGGTACAATCTCTACAACCTCTGCTTGCTGGGATCTGACTTACTACTGTTCAACTTTTCCTTTAAATGGTACAATCTCTACAACCTCTGCTTGCTGGGATCTGACTTACTACTGTTCAACTTTTCCTTTAAATGGTATATAACAGTGGCTGCTGAATGTTTGCTAAATTAATTTGTTGCATTGTATTCAATACTTACTGCTGTATAGCCATGCTGGGGCCAGTAGAGATGCTATCAGGTGTAAGGTGTTACCAGCATATGGATACAGCCAGGCCCTGTGCCTTTGATTGTCTATCCTCCCCTGGTGTGCTGGGCAGCTGCTAATTTATCCCAAAGCAGCTACCATAACTCCTCCCACCTGCTCCTCTACTCAGTCCTATATATTCAGTAGCAGTCTAAGGGGGGCACGCGTGTGGGGTCAGGCACGCAACTGCAGCAGAAGTACCACTGCAGCAAAAGTACAGAGAAGCTGCAGTTATTTCAACGGCAGTTAGTCACGGCAGGAGTCAGGACCCCACACTATGTCTCTTTTGGGTATGTCTGCTGAGTAAGCACTTCTAATTTCTTGTACCTGGCTTTTCTAATTACCCATCTTACTCTTTCACCATGTTTACATATGCCTTCACAGTGTTTGCTCCTTTAATCCTCTCTCTCCTTCGCTATCCCCAAACCCCAGCACCCTCTAATCAAATAATCATCTCCCCTTACCTCCTTCCTCCCCACCTGACCTCCTCTGCTGACCTGCTCCTCAACCTCAAATCTGTCCTAATAAAACACAAAACAAGCTTCCCTCTCTCCTTCTCCCACCTGCTCTCCCTTTCTCTGCTCCTCCTCACTGCTGGTGACATATCTCCCAATCCTGGACCTCCACAGTTCATACCCACCATTAGTACTCCTTCCTACCGCTCCCTATCTAATAGGAACTACCGCAATCTTTCCAACGTAAAACCTGTGCCATTGACACCCACCCCCCTGCTCCCTCTCTCTGGAGCACTCTGGAATGCCCGCTCCATCTGCAATAAGCTTCATGTGATTCATGACCTCTTTCTCTCTCGCAATCTTGCTTTCCTCGCCCTCACAGAAACATGGCTGACACCCTCTGACACCGCCTCCCCTGCTGCGCTGTGTTACGGTGGCCTCCAATTCACCCACACTCCTCGCCCTGGAAACAGACATGGTGGAGGAGTGGGTGTTCTCCTTTCCTCTAACTGCAACTTTAACACAATCCCACCTCTTCCCTCCCTAATCCTCCCTTCCTTTGAAGTCCACTCTGTCCGCATCTACTCTCCCTCCAACCTCCAAGTGGCCTCATATACCGACCTCCAGGCCCGACCACTGCCTTCATCGACCAATTCACTACCTGGCTTCTTCACTTTCTCTCCACTGACATCCCCACCATCATCATGGGTGACTTCAACATCCCCACTGATACCCTTCAGTCAGCAGCCTCCAAACTTCTGTCCCTTACTTCATCCTTTGGACTTACTCAGTGGTCCTCCTCAGCCACCCACACGGATGGTCATACATTAGACTTGGTCTTCACCCGCCTCTGCTCTCTATCTAACTTCACCACCTCCCCTCTCCCTCTATCCGACCACCATCTACTCACTTTCTCATCCCTGTCCTCCTCTCCTGTCACCCATGTCCAGCAACACGTGCACCCCCGCAGACACCTTGCACACCTAGACATCCACACACTCTCTGACTCTATTCTTTCACTGGCATCAATATCCTCACTCCACGATACAGACAGTGCCACTGCTTTCTACAATGCCACTCTCACATTGGCTATTGACACGGTCGCCCCTCTCGTTCATGGCAGAGTGCGACGTACCAACAGACAACCTGGCACAATAACACCACTAAAAAGCTCCGGCAAGTGTCCAGGATTACAGAGCGGCGCTGGAAAAAAACAAATTCGCAAGACGACTTCACTGCATTCAAACACAACACTCTCTTTCAAATCTGCCCTCACCTCTGCTAAACAGGCCTACTTCACAACCCTCGTATCTTCCCTATCCTACAACCCCAAACAGTTATTCAAAACTTTTAACTCCCTCCTCCGCCCACCACTGCCCCCTCCTACCTCCCTCATCTCTGCTGAGGACTTTGCCACACACTTCAAAAATAAGATCGACCAAACAAGGCAAGTCTTCATTGTTCAACCACCTCAACCACTTTGTATACCAGACCAATGCCCTAACCCCATAACCTCCCTCTCCATTATAACTGAAGGGGAGCTTAATTGTCTTCTCTCCAAATCGCACCTCACAACCTGTGCACTTGACCCCATCCCAACCCACCTCCTCCCCAACCTCACCACCACTATTATTCCATCCCTAACCCACCTCTTCAACCTATCACTAACTTCCGGTACCTTCCCTTCTGCTTTCAAGCATGCCACAATCACGCCTATCCTTAAAAAGCCAACCCTCGACCCAACCGCTATGTCCAGCTATCGCCCAATATCGCTGCTCCCATTCGCTTCCAAACTCCTGGAGCTGCATGTCCACGCTGAGCTTTCCTACCACTTCTCTTCTAACTTGCTCTTTGACACTCTACAATCTGGTTTCCGCCCCATCACTCCACTGAGACAGCCCTGACCAAAATTACTAATGACCTACTTACAGCCAAAGCAAACGGACAATACTCTATACTCCTGCTTCTTGACCTGTCCTCTGCTTTTGACACAGTTGACCACTGCCTTCTACTACAGATTCTTTCCTCCTTTGGCGTCAAAGACCTCGCCCTATCTTGGATCTCCTCATACCTTTCCAACCGCACATTCAGCGTCTCCCACTCCCACACTACCTCCTCGTCCCACCCTCTCTCTGTTGGAGTTCCCCAAGGCTCTGTTCTAGGACCCCTACTCTTCTCATCTATACACTTGGCCTGGGGCAACTCATAAAGTCCCACGGATTCCAGTACCACCTTTACGCTGATGACACTCAGATCTACCTCTCTGGCCCAGACATCACTTCTCTGCTATCCAGAATCCCGGAGTGTCTATCAGCCATATCCTCCTTCTTCTCCTCCCGCTTCCTCAAACTCAATGTGGACAAATCTGAACTCATAATCTTTCCCCCATCCCACAGATCTTCCTTACCTGACCTATCTACCACAATTAACGACATCACGCTTTCCCCCGTACCAGAAGTCCGCTGCCTCGGAGTAACCCTTGACTCTGCCCTGTCCTTCAAACCGCACATCCAAGCTCTTTCTACCTCCTGTCGCCTTCAGCTCAAAAATATTTCAAGAATCCGTCCTTTCCTCAACCCTCAATCTACTAAAATGATTGTGCACGCCCTCATCATCTCCCGCCTCGACTACTGCAACACCCTTTTCTCTGGCCTCCCTGCTAACACCCTCGCACCTCTCCAGTCCATCCTTAACTCTGCTGCACGACTAATTCACCTCTCTCCTCGCTACTCCTCCGCTTCTCCCCTCTGCAAATCTCTTCACTGGCTCCCATTCCTCAGCGTATCCAGTTCAAATTACTAATACTGACCTACAAGGCCATCTATAATCTGTCTCCTCCATATATCTCTGAACTAATCTCCCGATATCTTCCCTCACGTAATCTCCGATCCTCCCAAGACATCCTTCTCTCCTCCACACTTATTCGCTCCTCACCCAACCGCCTCCAAGACTTCTCCCGAATATCCCCCATCCTCTGGAATTCTTTGCCCCAACACATCCGACTATCAAACTCATTCGGATCCTTCAGACGGAACCTGAAAACCCATCTCTTCAGGAAAGCCTACAGCCTGCAATGACCCTGCTACCTCCTCACCACTACCGGAGTTATTGCCTCAACCAACACCGGAACTGCTGCAACCCCCGACCTACTGTCTCCTGCCTCACAATCCTGTAGAATGTAAGCCCGAAAGGGCAGGGTCCTCTCCCCTCTGTATCAGCTGTCATTGTTAGTTTGTTTACTGTAAGTGATACCTGTAATTTGTATGTAACCCCTTCTCATGTACAGCACCATGGAATCAATGGTGCTATAGAAATAAATATTAATAAATAATAATAATAATAATGTTAGAATACACCATACTCCTCATATATGCAGCACCACAGTAGGTGGGAGGAATGCCTGGGTACAAAATCTGTGTCTGACGGTGAAACCACTGCCCTTTCCCATGTGTTATGCCCTTCCCTATCTGCTGTCCAGGAAAGAGGCGCTGATGATTCCTGTCCACAACCTGCAGTTGCACAGACACAACAGTCAGCAACCACATCCAGTTCATTGTCCTAGCGCAGCATTCAGCTGTCCCTTGTCCTCAGCATATATGTCTGTTCACAAATTGTTACTTACATAGGGCATACATATTCATTAGCAATTTACATTGTCCGGTGCTGGACAAAGACCACTGCTGAGTTTTCCAGGATCCTAAATGGGCCTTTTGTCTCTTTATTAAACTGTTGCTTCCCTTACAGTTTCTAAATTTGGGACATTACAAAAAAATGGTGGTGCAGTATTGGCCAGTTTCTGTATATTTTAAGTAAGTGTAAGAGACTGGGTTAATACGTTCCACAGAACTATTCAGGCCGCAGCCTTACACATATTGAAACATATTGAAACATGGTCATTGCCACGCTAAGGCCTTTACCTGAGCTCTGTAGCGCTGCCTGTCACCTGAATAATACACTCCACAGACCTCGACATTCTCTGGGACATATCTTGTAATTACTCCATTGTTGCTAAAAACCATGCAAAAGATACATTATGCCAAGTTGGGTAGTTTCCAAAAGACATGCGTAAGCTTGTGCAGATTAGTCAATGGCACTCCTGTCTCTTTCAGTTGAGGAGGCTGCTTCCAAGTAAAGTGAGGCCTCTACATGTTCCTGACATGGATTTCAGTCCTGACAGACTGATAAAAGAGGCCCTCGCTGGCATACACTATTTAGAAATTAATTCCAACGCTTTTGGCATCTAGTAGAATCCAATTTCCCGACATCGACCATACATCCCCAACCCCCGTATTATATACACCTTACAGCGGCTTCAACCGCTATGACAGTTGTTCCATTGGGATCCGGTGGCAAAAATGAACTGTCGAGCTTACAAAACGCAGGTTTCACAGCACCTGCTGGCCTTCTGAAAATGTGAAGCGAGAACCGCATAATGAGATGGCGGTGGATGTAGTTGTGGTGGTGGCGGGTGAAGCCCAAAATTAAAATGTTCATGTTTGAAATGGCATTGTAAAGGGATGGAGAATATGTATTCCACTATCTTGCTAACTACACTTTGTGCAGAATTATTAGGCAAGTTGTATTTGAGAGGATTCTTTTTATTATTGAACAACTATGTTCTCAATCAACCCAAAAGACTCGTAAATTTCAAAGCTTAAAGGGAATCTGTCACCCTAAATTGGGGGGATATTTAAATGATGGCAGTCAGGTCAGATGGGCGGTGTTTTGGGTACTTGCCTTAACATGTTGTTCGCCGCTGTCTCCATTATTTCTGGGAATTGTAGTCGTTGCCCTCCATATAACGCGCCTGCACATTTCAATCTTGAATTGCGCACGCGCAGTATGCTTTGTCCGCAGATTGCAATGCGCAGGAGCGCATTTGGCAAGTACCCAAAACACCGCCCATCTGACCTGACTGCCATTATTTAAATATCCCGCCAATTTAGGGTGACAGATTCCCTTTAATATTTTTGGAAGTTGGAGTGGATTTTTTTTTAGATTTGGCTATCTTAGGAGGATATCTGTTTGTGCAGGTAACTATTACTGTGCAGAATTATTAGGCAACTTAATAAATACCAAATATATATCCATCTCACTTGTTTATTTTCACCAGGTAAACCAATATAACAACACAAAATTTAGAAATAAACATTTCTGACAATCAAAAAAAAAAATCAGTGACCAATATAGCCACCTTTCTTTACGATGACACTCAAAAGCCTTCCATCTATAGATTCTGTCAGTTGCTTGATCTGTTTCCGATCAACATTGCGTGCAGCAGCCACCACAGCCTCCCAGACACTGCTCTGAGAGGTGGACTGTTTTCCCTCCCTGTAGATCTCACATTTTATGAGGGACCACAGGAACTCTATGGGGTTTAGATCAGGTGAACAAGGGGGCCATGTCATTATTTTTTCTTCTTTTAGATCTTTACTGGCAAGCCACGCTGTGGAGTATTTGGAAGCATGTGATGGAGCATTGTCCTGCATGAAAATCATGTTTTTCTGTAACGATACCGACTTCTTCCTGTAAAACTGCTTGAAGAAGTTGTCTTCCAGAAACTGGCAGTAGGTCTGGGAGTTGAGCTTCACTCCATCCTCAACCCGTAAAGGTCCCACAAGTTCATCTTTGATGATACTAGTCAATACCAGTACCCCACCTCCACCTTGCTGGCTTCTGAGTCGGAGTGGAGCTCTCTGCCTTTTACTGATCCAGCCTCGGGCCCATCCATCTGGTCCATCAAGAGTCACTCTCATTTCATCAGTCCATAAAACCTTACAAAAATCAGTCTTAACAAATATCTTGTCCCAGTCTTGATATTTTATCTTATGTTTCTTGTTCAAAGGTGGTCGTTTTTCAGCCTTCCTTACCTTGGCCATGTCCCTGAGTATGGCACACCTTGTGCTTTTTGATACTCCAGTAACGTACCAGCTCTGAAATATGGCAAAAACTGGTGGCAAATGGCAGCTTGGCAGCTTCACGCTTGATTTTCCTCAATTCATGGGCAGTTATTTTGCACCTTTTTTTTATCAACAGGCTTCTTGTGACCCAGTTGGCTGTTTGCCATGAAACGCTTGATTGTTCGGTGATCACGTTTCAAAAGTTTTGCAATTTCAAGACTGCTGCATCCCTCTGCAAGACATATCACAATTTTTGACTTTTCAGAGTCAGTCAAATCTGTCTTCTGCCCCATTTTGCCAAAGGAAAGGAAGTTGACTAATAATTAAGCATACCTTATAAAGGGTGTTGATGTCATTAGACCACAACCCTCCTCATTACAGAGATGCAAATCACCTGATTTACATAATTGGCAGTTGGCTTTCAAGCCTATACCGCTTGTAGTAGGACAACATGTATAAAAAGGATGATGTGATCAAAATACTCATTTGCCTAATAATTCTGCACACAGTGTATTTGGCATGAGGGAAGGATCTCCCAAATATAGGAGTGAGAGCTCTCCCAAATGTCTGAAACAGGGCCACCTGAAGGCCCTTCCCAAACTTAGGTTTCATGGCACCTACTGGCACTCTTCAAATTGTAAGCGAGGGCCGCATAATGACATGGAAGTGGACATGGTGGTGGTGGCGGGTGAAACAAAAAATTCAAGTGGGCATATTTGAAATGGCATTGTAAAGGTATGGGGAAAATGTATTCCACTATCTTGATTATTATTTTGCATGAGGGAGGGACCTCCCAAATGTAGGAGTGAGAGTCCTCACAAATGTTAAAGGAAAATCTAATGTCATTACGCACCGTGTGAACATATGCTAAAGGGGAGATATATATATTTTTTATTTTGAGATATACACATGTAATTATGAAGGAAAAAATGTTTCTTAGCATTTTTCCCATTAAAATAAATGTTGGTATGGTTCGGTAGGTCTTTTTAAAAATCCGTAAAACTGTGCGCAATAGTCTGACAACATTGTTCAAAGATACCATTATTCGTTACAAATACATTATTTGTGCCGATTTTCCTTAAACCGAATATTTCACTATTCGCTCATCACTATTTATGAGTCTTCTTGGTATAATGGTGTAAGATAGGGAGAAAAAAGACGAGACCAATGATGGTATGCACAACCACAATGTAACATAGAAAAACCTTTATTACACCGCAAACATAATAAACCATTAAAAACCATTTAAAAATATGGATGCATAGCAATCAAACTATACCCCCTAGTGTGAATCAAAATCCACCATCAATAACAATGATAATTGAGCTAACTAATGCATAAGGCACATATAAAAATCAGGACATAATACAAATAGAATGATATTCATATATGCAAACCATGTATCAATGATAAGTCCTGACAATGATTACAATTATGCCATTAAAGCAATAATACCTCTCCACACACCCATTTTCCTCTTATTGTGGATCCTCATCTATATGGCTTTATTATAAGCCTCTTTTTGAGCTACTATTGTGACTGGGATTATCCTTATCCTTTTCATGGCTATTATGCCTTTTTCTTTAACCTGCATTAGATCGCCAGTTACCAGGTTGTATATTTATTTTCTCTTGTGAATGCAAGATTATCTTATTATCTGTTGGTCTTTGGTGGTGTGCTTAAATATTGGTTCATTTTATATAGATAATTGTTAGCCCTTTGCTCATAATACTATAGGTTATCATCATGGAACCTACATTTATAGCACTCCACATGCGGCCATACAACTTGGTATTATTGCTATAATGGCATAATTGTTTGCTATATAAGTATATAAGTAATAAGTATTTGTATCCTGCATGGTTAGTACCTAGTTGCACCACCTTTTGAAAGAATCACAGTTTGTAATACCTTTTTGTAGCCAGCCAAGAGGCTTTCAATTCTTGTTTGAGGGATTTTCATCCATTCTTCCTTGGAAAATTCTTCCAGTTTTGTGAGAATCCTTGGTCGTCTTGCATGCACTGCTATTTTGAGGTCTAACCACAGATTTTCAATGATGTTCAGATCAGGGGACTGTAAGGGCCATTGTAAAACCTTCAGCTTGCGCTTTTTCAGGTAGTCCATTGTGAATTTTGATGTGTGTTTAGGATCATTATCCATTTGTAGAACCCATCCTCTTTTTAACTTCATTGTCATGTTTGCAGCAATTTCATGGAATCCGTTCCTCCCTTTACCTGTGAAATGTTCATCGTGCCATTGGCTGCAACACAACCCCAAAGCAAGATGGATCCACCCCCAAGCTTAATGGTTGTCGAGATGTTCTTTTCCTGAAATTCTTTGCTTTTTTTTCTCCACAGATACCTTTGATCATTGTGTCCAAAGAGTTATATTTTAGCTTCATCGGTCCACAAGACTTGTTTACAAGATGCATCAGCTTGTTTAGATTCTTTTGCACACTTCTGACACTGAAATTTATGGTGAGGACACAGGAGATGTTTTCTTCTGATGACTTTTCAATGAAGATCATATTTGGACAGGTGTCTCTGAACAGTAGAACAATGTACCACAACTCAAAAGTCTGCTAAATCTTTCTGTAGGTCTTTTGCAGTCAAGTGACAGTTCTGATTTGCCTCTGTAGCAATCCTACTAACATCTCTCACTGAAAATGTGCTTGGTCTTTCAGACCTTATCTTGACCTCCACTGTTCCTGTTAAATGCAATGTCTTAATGTAATGCAATGTCTGTCACACTAAGCGAGATCGCTAACGAGATCGCTAAAGAGTCACCGATTTTATGACGCAGTAGCAATCTCGTTAGCGACGCAGCTGTGTGTGACATGTAGCGGCGATGTGGCCCCTGCTGAGATGTCGTTGATCGCTTATGAATGTTCTGAGCCATTTTTTGGTCGTTGGTGTCCCGCTGGTGAGCCTGAATCGCTGAGTGTGACACCCTTTATGAACGACTTTACCAGCGTCGCAGGTGGGACTAGGTTTTCCCAACGACCGCAGAGGTCGTTAAACAGATCGCTGATATCTGCTGAGATCTTTGTGTTTGGAAGCTAACTAGCGACCACATAGCAATCGCACTAGCGATCTCGCCAGGTTGTGTCGTTGTCGTGATCGCTAGTGCAATTGCTAAGTGTGACAGTGCCTTTAATTACATTTCAAACTGAGGAAAGTGCAACTAGAAAATAGTTTCCTATCTTCCTATATTCTTATAGCCTTCTCCTACTTTGTGGGCCTCCACCATTTTAATTTTCAAAGTGCTAAGCTGCTGCTTGGAAGAACCCATGGCTGCTGTTTTTGGCACAAGGTTAGAGGAGGCTGGGTTTTTATAAAACTTGGAAATTTGCATCACTGGGCCTTTCTAACGATGATAGTGAACAAGACATAACCCTAACTGGTTATTTATGGACTGAAACCTTGTTCAAAGTTATATGATCACACAATTCTCCAAGGGTGCCCAAAGTTTTGTATTGGCCCATTTTATTTTTTGCAATTTTTAAAATGTAAAAGATGAATATTAATATTTTTTTTGCCTAAAATGCAAAGGAAATGTGTCATCTTTAACTTTAGGTCTTTTAGAGATCATTTCATTTACAACATGCTTAACTGTTCACAATAACAGTAATTTTGACCAGAAGTGCCCAAACTTTTACATGCCACTGTATGAGTCAAGTGGAGCATACTGCTTAGTGATTGACAGCCATCTCTTCATTCACAGTCATACAGTGAAAACTGAATAGAACCCCAACTGGATTCCTATGCATAAAAACACAAAGGATTTCAATGTATAAAATGCAACTTTTACTAAATTTTTTTCCCAGAAAAATAAATATTATCTGATTTGACCCATGGATCAGATACCACTTTCAACCTAAAAAGTTCCCTTGAAAAGATCCTTTTGAAGACATTTACCGTATATACTCGTGTATAAGCCGAGATTTTCAGCACCTTTTTTCGTGCTGAAAATGCCCCCTCGGCTTAAACACGAGTCATAGGGCAGAAACCAGCGGGGGAGGGGATGCCGCGGAGGAGCCAGTGGCTGGGATCATACTCACCCCTCCCCGTGCCATCGCTGAGCGTCCCTGCAATCCTGCGTTCTCCCTTCCTGCAGCTCTTCTGCACTGAGCGGTGATGTAATACCCGCTCATTAAGGTCATGTAATATGGACGCGACGCCACTCCCACAGGCGTGGCCTCCATATTCATGACTTTAATGAGCGGTATTACATCACTGCTCAGTGCTGAAGAGCTGCAGGAAGCGGAGAACGCAGGATTGCAGGGACGCTCAGCGATGGCACGGGGAGGGGTGAGTATGATGGAGGAGAGGACAAGGAGCACGGAACAGGACGGGGGGAGAATGGTGGACGGGGGAAGCATGGAGGAGGACGGGGAAGCTGGAGCAGGACGGGGGGGGAGATCGGTGGATGGGGAAGCATAGAGGGAGGACGGGGAAGCTGGAGCAGGACGGGGAAGCATAGAGGAGGACGGGGGAGAACGGAGGAGGGGGGAAGCATGGATGCAGGACGGGGGGGAGATCGGTGGACGGGGGAAGCTGGAGAGGACGGGGGAAGCATGGAGCGACGGGGAGACGGAGAGGAGCATGGAGATGGGGGAGGGGGACGGGAGGAGGAGAGGACAGGGGAGCGTGAGCAGCGATGGGGGCACAGGAGGACGGAGAAGGAATGGGGAGCACAGCGGAGAACGGAGCAGGAGGGGGGAGCAAGGAGCATGGACGGGGCGAGCACAGAGCAGGAGGGCAGTTTATACACCCGGCTTATACACGAGTCAATAATTTTTCCCAGTTTTTTGTGGCAAAATTAGGGGGGTCGGCTTATACACGGGTCGGCTTATACACGAGTATATACGGTAAATAGATTTCAAGTATATAAAAAAAACTATCTTTACAAAGTATTGTAATCTTAGACATTTATAGCATATTATATGCACAGAGACCTGCATATGTCTTTAGAATGGGGCCCTGGATCACACCACATTCACTTATTGGAGACATACCTATCTCATTCTCCCACTTTTTCATTCTCCAGAAGTAGGTCCAACATTTATCAGACAGTAATGGTTTATCTTATGGATCTTATGGATATTCCAAAATGTCTGAGAAAATAATCCTTTTATTAATAAAGTACATTTTTTTGTCCGTTACATAGATGACCTGTTGTTAATATTGAAAGGGGAACAAGAAGAAATCATTGATTTCATCAACTATATCAACATGAATGAATTTAATTTTTCCTTCACTTACTGTACTTCAAAATCTTCAATTAATTTTTTGGATATTTTATTATCGGTTGATTCTCATACAAACTCAATCCTTATCTCCCCATACAGAAAAACTACTGATACCAATTCTGTTCTAGAAGCGCACTCATCTCACCCCAAACATGTAATTAACAATATACCCAAGGGAGAATTGATAAGATTAAAGGGGCAGCATGGTGGCTCAGTGGATAGCACTACAGCCTTGCAGCGCTAGAGTCCTAGGTTCGAATCCCACCAAGGACAACATCTGCAAGGAGTTTGTATGTTCTCCCCGTGTTTGCGTGGGTTTCCTCTGGGTACTCCGGTTTCCTCCCACACTCCAAAAAACATACTGATAGGGAATCTAGATTGTGAGCCCCATCGGGGACAGTGACGATAATGTGTGCAAACTGTAAAGCGCTGCGGAATATGTTAGCGCTATATAAAAATAAAGATTATTAAAAATAAAAATTATTAAAATAAACTGTACCTCTCTTGCTACATATGAAGTGGAATCTAAAAAAACTAGCAATAGACTCCAAAGGAGAAGTTATCCAAATTGGACTCTCTGCAAGGCACAAAATGTTGTCAATAAAATTGACAGGAAATACACTGATCTCGAAGGTTTAATAGGTCGGCTGAAAAAGGAAAAATTTCTACTAGTATCAACTTTGTTACTGAATTTAGCCCACAATTTTATTCTATCATTGATATTATAAAAAAATATGTTCCCATTTTACATGGTGATGCTAGGTTGTCTCAAATTCTGAATAATTCTCATTTGCGTTCTGTTGCAAAAAAAGGGCCATCATTAGGACGTATAATTGCTCCCAGTTTGTTTACAAGCACCCAAAAGAACTAGAATAACATGTGGTTAAATTATAAGGGCTTTTACAAGTGTGGGCATCACCCATGCAAAACTTGCAACTATGTACGAAAAAATAAAAGATTTACTTCCACCGCAACAGGTCTTTCTTATCCAATTACCACACACATGAATTGTAACACGGAAGGTTTAATTTATTTAATAGAATGTGTGACCTGCAAATATCAATATGTGGGATGTACAATCGGCCCTTTTAAAAATAGATTTAGAAAACATCTTTCGGAAGCCACAAGCTCCACTGCCCATAATATTTCAGCGGTATCTTACCATTGTAAAATGGTTCATGCATGCAGTACTAGCATTATTGTGGCTATGGGTATTGAAAAGGTTAATAAGCCCACGAGAGGAGGTGATTATAGACGCAGAGTCCTCAACCGTGAATCCTTTTGGATTTTTAAATTAAATACAAGAGTGCCCTTTGGTTTAAATAAACGACAAGACCTTATTTTGCAATATGATTGAATAAACAATTTTTTTTTATTTCCTTTTTCAGGAGCTGTTCATTAACCCACACTTGTAAAGGCCTTTTTTTTCTCTTTTTCTAGTGCACTTTTCCTAGTTGTCACAATATGATTCTAATGAATGTATTTCAGTATAAGTTATAGGTTTTCTATGATATGTATATTTGTACTTTTGTCATTCTCTTGTCCAAGTGATTTGATTGTTTGTTCTAAGAATTTTAATTACTGCACCTGTTTTGTCATGTGCAGTTAATTATTTAAGGTTTGGACAAGAGATCTCATTTCATATCATGACTAAGACCGCAAGAGGTTGAAACGCGTTGGTTGTTATGGGGACCCCATCTTTCCTTTCCTTTGTTCATTTGTATTTTTGATACATACATTTTAAAATGTCTTGAATAAAAAAATGATTTTATTGGATTACACGCTGGAGATATTTTTCCTCTTCCATTTTCCAAAATGTCTGAGATAGGAGCATCCTTTTAAGTCAAACATTGTCTTATATTTAAATGTATATATATTTTTAAAGCTTATTCAAGCAAATAGAAACTGAGATAAAGTACCTAGGAAGGGACATTACAGAGTGTATGGAGCTATGCTGTTTTGAATCAGTACATTGTTTACATCTGGCCACTACGGTGGCCAGATGTAAGATGATGGATGTTGAAACTCCACAGATTTCATGATAATGACTTAAGGCTAGATCACAAATATGTCAGTCGTGGACAATCCTTCATTATGCAGGATTATATTATGCACTTCTTAAACAGTTGTTTAGTGACAGCTGGCAATGCACTTTTGATAGAACTTAGTATACGTTGTACAAATAGGTTTGTCAAACTTAAAAAAAATGATAACTGATAAACTATTATAAGGGAGATTAAAATCAGCACTTCAGTCATTTTTTATATTTCAAATTTTACTCTTTAAACTCATGTCAAATAGTAATCAGTGCACAGATACCATCTTTTGAAGTGATTCTAACTAATTTAATGTAAAGTTTATCTGTTCTAGTAGGATTTTTTTTTACTTTTACTTAATTGCATTTTACAGCAAAAGCCATGGTTCATAAACAGCTTACAACACAGCAAAGGGATCTCATTGATGAAAGTTATCACTTTAGAAGAAGGGCACAAAATTCTGCCCAAGGCATTAGATATACCATGGAACATTGTTAAGATGGTCACCAAGAAGTGGCTTAAATTTGGTACCAGATTGACATTACCTATAACTGGACATCCCTCAAAAATGTACGAAAAGAAAAGAAAATTGATCCGGGAAGCTGCAAAGAGGCTTACAGCAACATAAAAGGTGCTGCAGAAAATTCTGGCAAACACTGGTTGTGTGATAACAATCTACCATATTTTTTTCTCCAAAAATCATATAGGAAAATGTGTTGTGGTCAAATGAGACCAAGGTCAAACTTTTTGGCCATAATTGCCAATGGTATGCTTGTCCCAAAGTCGACACTGCACACCTGGATGCTATTAGATTAAAAAAGTTAAAAATTAAAGTAGTTTATCAGGCTAAAAATAAAATAAAGTTTAAAACTTAAAGTATTATTAAAAAATATAAGAAAGTGAAGCTTAATACAAACCATATGAAAATAATATAATCTCCAAAATAGCAAACTGTATATATAAAGTACAGCACATCGCCCAAAAGTAAATAATTCCCCAATAAATGTTATAAATTCCAGAATGATTAGATGGAAATATTAGAAATCTTTGTGAAAACCAAAATTGACTTGGTCCTGAAGGGGTTGAAGAAGTTGTTTTTTTCCAACGGAGCTTTTTCTCATACACTCGTTTGATAAACAACAGAGGAGGTTTAAATAAGGACATCAATATGGTAGAAAATTGTATGTCAGCATCAAAAAATTGTCAGTCATTATGAAGTCTGCCCTTAGACTAGGCTGTTCGCAAGAATCTTAAATCTTCAAAGATGTGATGTTATAAGCCCCTTTAGAGAAATGAGTTATAAATGCTTTTTTCTACTCTAATTCCAGGTAATATTTTACAGGGTGCAAATTAAATCTTCTGTAAACACCAGTCATCTTTTAAATATTTTTGTATAGTTGCTGGAACAATAATCTGTTCGGGTGTTATTGCACAACAGAAATAAATCATTGTTCATAATTATACTTATATTGATTCTGGTAATTCCTGACTGCTGCATTTTTAGATAGCACAAAAGAACATACAGATTGGAGAAAAAAATCAATCTGTAAGAGATAAATTATATGTATTTTTTTTTTTCACTTAAGTATATAGATGCATTGACTATTTTTTGACACCGATAATTCCATGGTTTCAACAGGTAAAGTTAACCTTTTGCACAGTAGCAAGCAAAAACTAGAGCGGTGTTGTATATGTGTCAATGAGTTATTGAATGCTCTCATTCCATAATCTGCCTTATAAAGTGGGCTGCAAAACAGCAAGGAAAAAATCTGACTTTTTTAAATGTTTATTAAAATGCCTTCCACCTTTCCTTTACTGCTTGTTACCTAGATTACCAGCCACCAGTAAGCTAGGCAATGCTGTGGTATAGCAGTGATGGCTAGTCATGTGCAGTCCTTACAAGCTCTTTCCTGTAGAGTTTGTAAGTAGTTGGTGATCAGGATCACTCCAATCCAGATCAGTGCTGCTGAGCTCTTCTCATGCTGCAGAGACAAAGCTGCCATATATAGCAGCTCCATAGAGTGCACAGTTTGGGCCAGAAGTACACTAAAGGAAACCTGTCACTTAAAAAATGCTATTAACCTGTAGATATGGGGTTAATCTACAGGTCAATTGCATTCTGAAGCTATATTCCTCCCGGCAGTGTTCGGTCATACGGTTATTTATTTATTTTACTCATTTATAGAGTGCCATTAATTCTACAGCGCTTTACAGACATTATTGGCACTGTCCCCGATGGGGCTCACAATCTAGAATCCCTGTCAGTATGTCTTTGAAATGTAGGAGGAAACCGGAGAACCTGGAGGAAATCCACGCAAACTCCTTGGTTGGCCCCAGGCATGTTTTCAATCACTTCTTTGTATATAGACAGCGGAGGCTGTAACCGTACCCTCGGTCCTAATGCTGAGTGAGCTGTCAGTAAGTGCCAGGACATGGTTACTGCCACCACTCTCTATACACAGAGCGGTGACTGAAACTGTGCTGCTGCCACCCCTATGACTGAACGCTGCCGCGTGGCACAAGGTTGGTCTCCTCCCAGCAGCTTTAAGTGCGGGCATTAGGCAGGTTCAAAATGATATTACCCTGCAGACTAACCGCATATCTGCAGGTTAACAGCATTCTAGGTTCCCTTTAATGTCACTGTTCCCCGAGCAAGTAGAAAGATGGGAGACTGGTGATCAGTACACTTCTGAAGAAAATGATGGGACAACTCTTTTAAAGATGCAGTCAGTTTTAGCTTCATAGAAGTGTCATTTTATATAACACTTAATCTTTATTTTGCTATTTTTTTTCTTAGACCTAACATGGAATACAGTGCTTCTATAATAAACTGCAATACTTCTGCACTGAAGCGTTCAAGGTCTGTAAATTTTAATTCAATGGTCTCCTATAGAAATCCATCACCTGTGTGGAATGTGAATGTCCAATGGCATCTAAAAGGTTAACCATCCAGATCATTAATCCCAGCCATTGCAGACAAATGTCAGTTGCGTGCTCAAGCTAATACTCACTGTTTATGGAACAGGTTTAGCTTCTGAGCCCGAGTCATGTGGGCACTGTACATGCACAGTGGCTCGGATATGCCCACTCACACACCATACTTTTATGACTCAGGAGGGAAAACTTCAATAACATTGACTGTGAATTTGGTGCCTGTCTCAAGCAAGCTATGGGATGCACGGTTTTGAACATGTTAAAGGGAAAGGCTGTACAGATGCATACCTTAATTTCAGTTACATTAACTAGATGTCAGTGTTCTTTTATTTTTTTATGCATTTTAATCTAAATTGTTTTAAAGACATCTCTGGAGACTAACATATATGACATTTTTAGTATATTTGTGTAAATAGTTCAGCAGGGTTGTGCTTTTCTAGCAACAGAAGTACAGTACAGTCATGGACAAAAGTTTTGTCAATGACACAAATATTAATTTTTACAATGTCTACTGCTTCACTTTTTCTAATGGCAATTTGCATATACTCCAGAATGTTATAAAGAGTGATCAGCTTAACAGCAATTACTTGCAAAGTCAATATTTGGCTAGAAAATGAACTTTATCCCCAAAACACATTTCAACATCATTGCAGCCCTGCCTTAAAAGGACCAGCTAACCTCTTTTCAGTGATTGCTCCATTAACACTGGTGTGGGTGTTGATGAGGACATGGCTGGAGATCAATCTGTCATGATTAAGTAAGAATGACACCACTGGACACTTTAAAAGGAGGCTGGTGCTTGGCATCATTGTTTCTCTTCTGTTAACCATGGTTATCTCTAAAGAAACACGTGCAGTCATCATTGCAATGCACAAAAATGGCCTAACAGGGAAGAGTATCGCAGCTAGAAAGATTGCACCTCAGTAAACAAACTATCGCATCATCAAGAACTTCAAGGAGAGAGGTTCCATTGTTGCCAAAAAGGCTCCAGGGCACCCAAGAAAGACCAGCAAGCACCAGGACCGTCTCTTAAAAGTGTTTCAGCTGCGGGATCGGGCTACCAGCAGTGCAGAGCTTGCTCAGGAATGGCAGCAGGCAGGTGTGAGTGCATCTGCACGCACTGTGAGGCGGAGACTCTTGGAGAAAGGCCTGGTCTCAAGGAGGGCAGCAAAGAAGCCACTTCTCTCCAGAAAAAAACATCATGGACAGACTGATATTCTGCAAAAGGTACAGGCAGTTGACTGCTGAGGACTGGGGTAAAGTTATTTTCTCTGGTGAATCCCCTTTTCGATTGTTTGGGACATCAGGAAAACGCCTCATTCGGAGAAGACAAGGTGAGCGCTACCACCAGTCTTGTCTCATGCCAACTGTTAAGCATCCTGAAACCATTCATGTGTGGGGTTGCTTCTCAGCCAAGGGAATCGGCTCTCTCACAGTCTTGCCTAAAAACACAGCCATGAATAAAGAATGGTACCAGAATGTCCTCCAAGAGCAACTTCTCCCAACCCTCCAAGAGCAGTTTGGCAATCAACAATGCCTTTTCCAGCATGATGGGGCACCTTGCCATAAAGCAAAGGTGATAACTAAATTGCTCAGGGAACAAAACATAGAGATTTTGGGTCCATAGCCTGGAAACTCCCCAGATCTTAATCCCATTGAGAACTTGTGGTCAATCATCAAGATACGGGTGGACAAACAAAAACCTAAAAATTCTGACAAAATGAAAGCATTGATTGTGCAAGAATGGACTGCTATCAGTCAGGATTTGGTCCAGAAGTTGATTGAGAGCATGCCAGGGAGAATTGCAGAGGTCCTGAAGAAGAAGGGTCAACACTAGAGTTGAGCGATACTTTCCGATATCCTAAAGTATCGGAATCGGAATGGTATCGCCGATATCACTAAAATATCGGCGATACCCGATATCGATACCGGAAGTCCCATGTAAGTCTATGGGAACAAAATATCGAAATTAAAAAAAAACCCATTCTTGCCTTGTTGGTTAATTGTACATGAAGGAAAACAAGAAAGAGTAATGTAGAATGTATTGGGGAAGGTTGAGGAGACATTAAAGGCATAGATGTTTAACCCAATCAAATGGAATAGCATAAATATTTTTTTTTTTAAAGATGTTCGGATTGACGAAGAAATTGACAATGTTAACGTTTTTTATATTTTGGCAAATATGTATATTACACAACTTCCATGCTCTTCATCTTCACCTTTTTAACTTTTCACACACTTTCTCCTTCATAATCTTCTGCAGCATCATCTTTTTCATCAAATTATTCTTCATCTTCACCTTCTTTATCTTCTTCTTAAACTTCTTGCTATTCATCTTTGTTAACATTACTCATATTCTTCTTATTAAACTATTATTCTTATTCATATTCTGCTTCATCTTCTTCATCATATTCTTATTTGTGACAGAGAATCCTGTACTTGTAATCTGTCAAAGTATGAATTTTTCATCCTTCCGTTCTTGCTGTCACAAAAGATTTAAATTACAACAGTATTTGTCCGTGTTCAGTTTAGCCTGCAGCAGCAGGCATTTTCCAGGGGCACCACGAGGAGGAACGGACTCACCCCCATACACTGCTTAGTCTTCTTCTGCTTAGAATTTAGAGCATATATTTTGCTCTTCATTTTGGTCTTATACTTCATGTTCTTCTGCTTTTAGATCTTCTGCTTATTGTTCTTGTGTCTCTTGTTCCGTATCTTGTATTTGTAGCACAATCTTGTACCAGCTGATGTTACTGGGACACGGTTACTAAGCAGGAGGTACCTGTGCTCCAAAGCACTACCAAGGACCAGCAGACGTTGCTGGAACTCGGATACCGAGATGGAGGCACCTAGGCCAAAGGCACTGCGGAGAACCAGTTGACGGTACTGGAACCCGGACGGGTAGCAGAAGGTACAAGAGCCAATGCAAGTAACGAGGACCAGCTGACTGTGCTGGAACCCGGAGGGGCAGCAGAAGGAAAAGAGCCAATGGCACAACCGAGGACCAGCTGACGTTACTGGGACACGGTTACTAAGCAGGAGGTACTGTGCTCCAAAGCACTACCAAGGACCAGCAGACGTTGCTGGAACTCGGATACCAAGATGGAGGCACCTAGGCCAAAGGCACTGCGGAGAACCAGCTGACGGTACTGGAACCCGGAGGGGCAGCAGAAGGAAAAGAGCCAATGGCACAACCGAGGACCAGCTGACGTTACTGAACCCCAGTAACACAGGAGCAAGTGTTGACTGTGCTAACAGCACTTCCGAAGCAACAACTGGCGGTGTTGGAGCCCAGGGTCAAGGAGGATGTTTAAATACTAGATCAAGTAATTTCCTTGTTACCTGTCAATTTTAAATGTCTATACTTCAAACAAGAGAAAGATAACCTTTACTACCATAAGATGATGATTTCATTTAAACTAATATCTAGATAAATAAAGAATTGACAAACATAAACACATACATTAAATGTTGAACAGCAATGCAAACCACAAAATAAATTAGTTAAGGAATCTGCTATACGGTTGTACATAAAAGCATACAAGTACATATCTGAATCCATTAATGATGGATAAGTAACAGTATGTACACCATTTTTATTGTATAGACAATGAATGTCTGACTTCAAAACATCATCAGCATTACAAGTTATCTGTGACATTACTAAAATGTTACATTTGCTGAATAATGTCACTAAACAGTTTATACAAAATTATACAATTTCCATCATGTAATACTCATAATATGTGGCAATAATCATGTTTATTAACAAACATAACCTTTAAAAAGTGCATAGTGCATAGTGAAATTGCTATTTATGCCTGACTGTCGACTTGCAAGCATGACAACGGATAGATAAGGTATATATAGATGAGACTGCATAGCCACAGATGGTGAATGGCGATGTAATACTGTACCTCAATAAAGTGTGCGTCACTACTACATAATTTTTTTTATATAGCTTTATAAACAGGGTACGTGGATGTATGCTTGCGCCTTTGTTTTGACGCACAGACTGCCTTCCTGCTGAGACGCGTTGGGTAGTGAACAGTTGTGTGCAGTGTTCACTGTAGTCTGAGGTTTTCCTTTTTGGAGTGCAGATCACGCTCCAGTTAGTTCTTCAACCACTGCTGGTTGTAGTCTGCTGAGCGTGTGTCACTGGCACATCCTTGAAATTTTTCTCTAATTGTTGCTGCTCCACTCTATTACAAATAAATAAAATCTATTAGTGTGACGCGCTTCCATCCGTATACAATACATTGGTTGCAAACACTATAGAAGTACACAAAGGGGCCTTTCACACCTACTGAACAGTTGTGTGCAGTGTTCACTGCAGTCTCTGCGGAATAACCACACTTAGGCCTTATAACTTTTCAGACTTTCTTTATCAATCTACCAAGATGAAGAAGGCAGGGAGTAAGGCACATGGTCGTGGAGTTTCTTCAGGGAGAGGACGTGGGGATTCTGTGGCTGCTGCGGCCCCCAGTGACACAGCATCCACCAGTTTTCCCCGGGCCGTGAGCGTTCCTTTATGCGCACTTTTGTAGGAGCTCGGAGTACCCCCCTGCTGCGGGAAGAACAAATTGAAGCCGTTGTTGTTTGGATCTCAGCCAATGCATCGACTTCAATTGCTTCCACCTCCTCTCAGGACCACAGCACTGTTGGGCAACCATCTGTCTCTTCACCGCCTGGCAAATTGCCCAGGCAGTCAGAGAGTTCTGTACAGGAGCCAGCTGAGTGTCTGCTTCTGTTCTCAGAATCTATTGGCTTGCAAACAGGGGCCCAGCCAAGCAGCATTCTGTAATGTGAAGAAGAGGGAGTATGCAGTGATGCGCAACAGCTGTGTCTCTCTGAATCTGAAGAGGCGGGTGAGACAGTGCCGATGGTCAGCACACCGCAGAACGCATCTGATGATGATGATGAGACCCAGGTGCCAGTTTCTGTTGAGCATGGTGCTGGCCAGACCACCCAACAGCAGGTGTTGGAAGAGGGTAGTGGAGATGATGAGGTCCAATACCCAACATGGCATGAAGAACAGGAAGGTGGTGGGAGCAGCTCAGAGGAATAATAATAATATTTATTTATATAGCGCCATCATATTCCGCAGCGCTTTACAGTTTAGCAGTTTCAGAACACAAGTCATAAGTAACAACGTTAACAATACAATAATTTAAGCTAAATAAGTCGCCCTGCTCGTGACAGCTTACAATGTACAATGAGATGGGGGAGATACAAAGTATAGGTGTTTATATACAATGGTGCATTTACAATGATGTTCCAGCCATCTTAAGGGACTGAGGGATGGAGATAGTGAATGGGCTAGAGACACACACACACTTACACAGAATACATAGAATGACTTTGATTAGTGAATGTGATAGGCCGCTCTGAACAAATGTGTTTTGAGGGAGCGCCTGAAACCATGCAAATTGTGGATAGTCCTAATTTCTTGGGGTACAGCATTCCAGAGGATTGGCGTAGAGCAGGAGAAGTCTTGGAGTCGGGAGTGGGAGGTACGTATTAGTGCAGAGGTTAGTCGAAAGTCGTTTGCAGAGCGCAGCAGTCGGTTAGGCCGATAGATAGAAATGAGGGAGGAGATGTAGGAGGGGTGCTGCACTGTGGAGAGCTTTGTGGGTGAGAACCAGTACTTTGGTTGAAAGCTGGGAGAGGCCTAGAGAAATGGTTAGTGATAGAAGGAAGATAGAGGAAGACATTGCCCCAACGGTACAAACAGGAGGGAGAGTTAGGCTGCAGACTCGGTTGCCTGTAGCCTCCAGTTTGGCACCTGTTCGGAGCAGTTGTCTTCCAAAAGTCAAAACGTGCGCTCCCAGGACTTGCACTGCGTGGTCCTTTTTTCACACACTTGCACATGATATTTGCTATGTGAAATGCAAGCTGTGTAATCAAAAATTAAAAATAGCTAAAAGTGTCAGTCACCTCAATACCACAAATATGTGGAAACATGTGCGGACAAAGCACGTAGTTGAGTTACAAAGACACACTGGAGATGTAGGCCAACCTACAGCAGCACCTACATCTTCAGGTTGTGTTGAAGCCTCTTCATCGAGCTCACACACAGCTGGTTATGCTTCCTCACAGGATCGCCATGGAAGAACCTCGGCCACTGTTGTCCAGAGACAAACTGTTATTCCACACACAGCAGCAAGTTCCCTGTCATCCTCACACTCCCAGGCCACAAAACAGCCAGCGGTAGCACAGGCATGGGATAAAACACGGCCATACTCCGCAAACCATGCACGAGCACAGGCTCTGAATGCTGGCATTGCAAAACTCCTGTCCCTTGAAATGCTGTGATTCAGGCTGGTGGAGACAGACAGTTTCCGTAACTGAATATCATTGTCAATCCCACAATACAATGTGCCAAGCCGATTTCATTTCAGCAGGCAAGCCGTCCCTGGTCTGCAAAAGCATGTTGAGGGAAAAATTAAACATGCGCTACTAAAAGCCCTCAGTAGCAAGGTCCACCTGACCACCGATGCGTGGACCAGTACCCATTGTTATGATCTGCTACAACCAGTAAGGAAAGAAGGGAATTCTGTCCCTACAATACAACTAAGCTGAATCCCTACGATGTAACGGGGAACCTGATCCTGCGACCAGACCCGCTAAAGTCCTCATCTAGTGTGAACGAAGACCTATAGTTGCGAGGGAGTAATCCCTACAAGATCTAGGGACTGGGAGAAAAGGTGGACACCTCCTAACATAAATTGTAGCATGGATAATTAAACAGAAAAATAAATACTTTGTGATCCTAACATCAAGCAAAACTCACAGATTAAGGCACCTAAGCACCTGGCTAGCTTAACAGTAGATAATACAATGAAGTCAAGCAAAGCCAGAAGGGCGGAGCCAGACTAAATAGGGAAAAAAGGTCATGTGACCAGCAAACTGAAACAAAACCTAACAAGAGGGTTCTAACACCCATGGCCAGGGACAATACCTTTCCCTCACTGGCCATTGGGTCAATGTTGTGCAGCCTGGTACTGATCTTGCGAGTGGCGCTGTACGTGTTCTGCCAACTCCAAGGATTGCAGGAATCAAGTCTGTACACATTGATTCCTCCTCCTATTCCAGTTCCTCAGAATCATCGCTGCAGGAGCCGTCACGGTCTACCTCCACATGGACCCGTGAACGTTTACCTGTTGCGACCGATATGAGCACAGCCGTGTCCAAATGTCAACAGGCCATCCTGAAATTAATTTCCATGGGGAATCTTAGCCACACAGCGCAGGAGCTCTGTAATGCCATAAAGCAGGAGAGCGACGTGTGGTTTTTGGAAGAGAATCTACAGGCAGGCTTGGTAGTGTGTGACAATGGCCGAAATCTGGTGTCAGCTCTGGGCCTTGGCAACCTCAGTCACATACCATGTCTGTCATATGTGCTCAACTTGGTCGTGCAGAGTTTTTTGAGGGACTATCCGGATCTTGATGCACTGCTGCACAAGGTCCGCCTAGAGTGCGCTCACTTGCGACGTTCCAGCATGGCCAGATCGCTGATTGCAGCTCTGCAACGCAGATTTCACCTTCATGAACATCGCATTATATGTGACGTACCCACCAGGTGGAATTCCTCGTTACATATGTTGGAGCGGTTGTGTGAGCAGCAGCCAACAGTAATGGAGTATCAGCTGCATCAGGCGCAGTCAACTCGCAATTTGCGGCGTTCACACTTCACCACTACTGAGTGGGCCTCTATAATAAGAATAATAATATTATTTATTTATATAGCGCCATAATATTCCGCAGTGCTTTACAGTTTAACAGTTTCAAAACACGAGTCATAAGTAACAACGTTAACAATACAATAATTAAAGCAAAATCAGCCGCCCCTGCTGGTGAAAGCTTACAATCTACAATGAGGTGTGGGAGATACAAAGTACAGGTGTTTATATACAATGGTGTTTTTACAATGATGGTCCAGCCATTTTAAGGAAGTGAGGGATGCATGGAGATAGTGAATGGGCTACACACACAGAATTACACATAGAATGACTTTGATTAGTGAATGTGATAGGCCACTGTGAACAAATGTGTTTTGAGGGAGCGCCTGAAACCATCCAAATTGCGGATAGTCCTAATTTCTTGGGGTAGAGCATTCCAGAGGATTGGCGCAGCGCGGGTGAAGTCTTGGAGTTGGGAGTGGGAGGTACGGATTAGTGCAGAGGTTAGTCGAAGGTCGTTTGCAGAGTGCAGCAGTCGGTTAGGCCGATAAATATAAATAAGGGAGGAGATGTAGGGGGGTGCTGCGCTGTGGAGAGCTATGTTGGTGAGAACCAGTAATTAGAATTGGATCCTATAATGAATGGGCAGCCACTGCCAGTGTAATGAGTGGCGAATAACTCTATGAAGGATATCTGCCACGTTTTGCGTGCGTTTGATGAGTCAACGCGGATGGCGAGTGCAGATGATGCACTAGTCAGCCTGACTGTCCCCCTTATCTGCCTGCTTCAAAAAACACTGCAAGCACTAAGGCATGAGGTTTTGGAAGAGGTGGAGGATGAGGAGTCACAAATTCCATCACCTTCTGGACAGTCAGCGCAACGTGGTTCCTCACAAAGGGCTGGAGGACTTTCAAAGTACCATGCTGTATCAACAATTGAACCTCCAGAGTCGCTGTCTATATTTTCATAACCATTACAAACTTTTAATGTATTTACAAAGCACATAATGTACATTTTTTGTCTATCCTTTTGTAATGCTATTGTGTTTCCATAAACTGATGTTACAGAATTATGATACAAAGTTTTTAAATTTTGAGTTTTAAATTTTGTAAATTTATATGTATTTGAAGGACTTTGTGAGGAGGATGAGGAGGAGTCAATGGAGGAGGAAGACATCGCTCCAGAGGGAGGTAGACAATGCTCTAGTCAGTATGTAGACCAAGGGTGGGGTGATGCACAGCAGGCGGAGATGACGCCTCTTGCAGGGGACAACGTTTCTTGGCCAGTTGGGAGTCTGCAGCACATGGTTGATTTCATGCTGCAGTGGCTGAGAAACGACCGCCGCATCGAACACATTCACACCACGTCTGATTATTGGGTGTACACCCTCCTAGACCCTCGCTACCGGGACAACTTACAAAGCCTCATCACACCGTTGAATCGGGAGCGTAAAATGCGGAAGTACCAAGACACACTGGTGCAATCCATAATGTTCTCCATTCCAGCCGAGAGCACTGCTGCTGCTACTGATTTACAAAGCAGCTCTGTGCGTCGAGGCAGTGGAGACAGCTCTGCAACAAGAGGGAGCACAAGCAGCGCCTCTGCACAGGGCAAGAACAGTATGTTCCAAATGTGTCGAAGTTTTGTGGCAGCGCCACCAATGTCTACACCATCCGAGACGGCTCCAGTCAGCAGGAGGCAACATTTCCGTAAGATGGTGACAGACTACATGTCTTGCCCTCTCAGTGTACTCCCAGATGGCTCTTCCCCATTCAAGTTTTGTGTCTCTAAGCTGGATACATGGCCAGAGCTTAGCCAGTATGCATTGGAGGTGCTGGCTTGATCTGCTGCCAGTGTATTATCGGAGCGCGTCTTTACTGCTGCAGGTGGTGTACTAACAGACCGTTGCATGCGACTATCCTACGATAATGTAGAACGGCTTACTTTTCTGAAAATGAACTAGGCATGGATCTCGCCTGAATTTGCCTGTCCGGTTTCAGATTAACTAACTGGTTGACAACGTTTTCCATGTCTCCTGTTATGTTCATCTTTCTACCACCTGAGCTATACTCCCTGGGCTACAACACTGCCAGTTGCTGCTCAGAAGTGTCGTGTCCACAGACCAATACACAAGCTATAGTGATAGTGGGGTTCAGTAACGCCTGCTGTTCCCCTGCTGTGTGTCCGGCAAAAATTACTGCTACCTACCTACACATGTTTAAAAAAACATGACATGTTAAAGTGGCTAGTGCTACACATAGATATCAGGCTACACCCTTATTTCTAAGCTGTAAACAAGTGAAACGTCAAATTTAAAACCATTCAATGATTAGTGTTGGTAACAAATCTGTAACTAAATAATTGTGACATATTATGGCAGATATCCACATGTCTAACACAAATGCTAACACAAAAGCATACTTATGCTATAGGGTACTGATGGTGAACCTTCTCACTCCATAACTTTGACCAATCCAACTCACATCATGCCTCAAATGCTGCAATGTTGGAAGTGCATAATGTGGGTTGAACTTTGACAACAGCTGCAGTGCGAAGGTTATCCTTCTGTGTTCTTGGCTTTTAAATAAAAGCATACAAGTAAATATAATAATACATTGTTGATTAAGGGACATGATGTACACCTGTAATATTGTGCAAACAATGGATGTAGGACTATTCCTCTTCAACATTACTTATATTTGTGTCATTTGAAAAAATACATATTTTAGTTAAAAATTAAAAACCCATGTTCAGTAGCTGTGAAAGGCCCGTTTGTGTACTTCTATATTGTTTGCAACCAATGTATTGTATACGGGTGGAAGCGCGTCACACTAATAGATTAGATTTATTTTAAATGGAATGTAGCAGAACCAATTGGAGATAAATGAAAAGGATGAGCCACTGAGACACGCTCAGCAGAGTACAAGCAGCAGTGCTTGAACATGTAACTGGAGCGTGATCTGCACTCAAAAAAGTAAAAAACACAGACTGAAGTGAACACTGAAACACAACTGTCCACAATCTGTGAAAAGCTCCTTTCTGTACTTCTATAGTGTTTGCAACCAATGTATTGTATACGGATGGAAGCGCGTCACACTAATAGATTAGATTTATTTTAAATGGAATGTAGCAGAACCAATTGGAGATAAATGAAAAGGATGAGCCACTGAGACACGCTCAGCAGAGTACAAGCAGCAGTGCTTGAACATGTAACTGGAGCGTGATCTGCACTCAAAAAAGTAAAAAACACAGACTGAAGTGAACACTGAAACACAACTGTCCACAATCTGTGAAAAGCTCCTTTCTGTACTTCTATAGTGTTTGCAACCAATGTATTGTATACGGATGGAAGCGCGTCACACTAATAGATTAGATTTATTTTAAATGGAATGTAGCAGAACCAATTGGAGATAAATGAAAAGGATGAGCCACTGAGACACGCTCAGCAGAGTACAAGCAGCAGTGCTTGAACATGTAACTGGAGCGTGATCTGCACTCAAAAAAGTAAAAAACACAGACTGAAGTGAACACTGAAACACAACTGTCCACAATCTGTGAAAAGCTCCTTTCTGTACTTCTATAGTGTTTGCAACCAATGTATTGTATACGGATGGAAGCGCGTCACACTAATAGATTAGATTTATTTTAAATGGAATGTAGCAGAACCAATTGGAGATAAATGAAAAGGATGAGCCACTGAGACACGCTCAGCAGAGTACAAGCAGCAGTGCTTGAACATGTAACTGGAGCGTGATCTGCACTCAAAAAAGTAAAAAACACAGACTGAAGTGAACACTGAAACACAACTGTCCACAATCTGTGAAAAGCTCCTTTCTGTACTTCTATAGTGTTTGCAACCAATGTATTGTATACGGATGGAAGCACGTCACACTAATAGATTTGATTTTTTTTTCTAATATAATGGAGCTGCACCAATTCCACAAAATAAAAAAAAAAAAAAAAAAAAAAAGAGTCAGTGACACGTGCAGATGCCTACAAACAGCGGTGGATGCAGAGCAAACTGCAGCGTCACCTGCACTGTCACACACACACCTTGCACAGAGCTGTTAAAACAACACTGGCAAAATGAAGCTTTACACAGCGGTTGGTAAACTAGCCTGCCTCAAGCACAGTAGTACACAAAATCGCAATATCTAACTGTCCCTCAGAGTGAGCAGAGTAGCGTTCTGTCCCTTACTGAGTTCACAGCACAGTGACGCTAAAATGGCGGCGGCGCCTTTTATAGTGCATTCTGACATCATTTCAGCAGCCAATCACAGCCATGCCATTAGTTAAGATGACCGCAGCATTACAGGATGTGCCCACACTTCGTAGGATTCCTCATTGGCTGACTAAAATCACATTGCCTCTCAAAGAATTATGGGAACTTCCGATTCCGGTATACGATATGGAAAAAGTATCGGAATTAAGTATCGGAATTCCGATAACGCGAATATCGGCCGATACCCGATACTTGCGGTATCGGAATGCTCAACACTAGTCAACACTGCAAATATTGACTTGCTGCATTAACTCATTCTAACTGTCAATATAAGCTTTTGTTACTCATATGTTTGCAATTATATTTCTGTCTGTGATAAAAACATCTGTCAAACACACATAAAAACCAGAGGGCAGCAGATCATGTGAAAATATAATATTTGTGTCATTCTCAAAACTTTTGGCCATGACTGTACAGACCAAAAGTTTGGACACACCTCATTTAAAGATGTTTCTGTATTTTCATTAACACATGTGGAAGTAAGGTACATACTTAACAAAAAAATGTGAAACGACTGAAAATATGTCCTATATTCTAGGTTCTTCAAAGTAGCCACCCTTTGCTTTGATGACTGCTTTGCACACTCTTGGCATTCTCTTGATGAGCTTCAAGAGGTAGTCACTGGAAGTGAAAACCATTTCCATTTTGGCTAGCTCTCTCTCCACATGACCCTTATTCAGCGGGTACCACCCCTGCTGCAAACAGGTACTTAAAATTAGCTATCTTATGGATCCCAGATACAAAATCCAGGCACAGCTTGCAAAAGAATGTGGAAGGTGACAGATTCATGGCCCTTGACTCCCCATGTCACAGAACTGCAAAAAGACTGCTTTGAGCTGCTTTGTTTACTTTCCAAGTTATGAATATTGAAGTAATTATGATTGGCATAGATAAGACAGGTATTCAAAATATATTTTCAACATCTTGATGTAGTGGCGAACGTAACACATTGTCTAATCTCACTGTGCAGCCATGGCAGTACCTCCAAATATCGGGCAGATGGAAGACAATATAAAGTGCAGAAAATAAGTATTTGATACATTGATGATTTTTTAAGATTCCTTCACCCATTCATCCTCTGGAACATCCACATGGTCATTAGTGAACTTCAAATGAGCCTGGACAAACAGTACAGACCAAAAGTTTGGACACACCTTCTCATTCAAAGATTTTTCTGTATTTTCATGACTATGAAAATTGTAGAATCACACTGAAGGCATCAAAACTATGAATTAACACATGTGGAATTATACATTACACTTTACAAAAATTTTTGAAACAACTGAAAATATGTCTTATATTCTAGGTTCTTCAAAGTAGCCACTTTTTGCTTTGATTACTGCTTTGCAAGCAGAAAAGGTGAACAGATGGACTCTACATGCCTGGTTCCCACCGTGAAGCATGGAGGATGAGGTGTGATGGTGCGGGGGTGCTTTGCTGGTGACACTGTTGGGGATTTATTCAAAATTGAAGCGGTGAGCGGTCCAGCTCACCCCAAACCATCTCGATTGGTTTCAGGTCTGGTGACTGTGGAGGCCAGGTCATCTGGCGTAGCACCCCATCACTCTCCTTCTTGGTCAAATAGCCCTTACACAGCCTGGAGGTGTGTTTGGGGTCATTGTCCTGTTGAAAAATAAATGATGGTCCAACTAAACGCAAACCAGATGGAATAGCATGCTGATGCAAGATGCTGTGGTAGCCATGCTGGTTCATTATGCCTTCAATTTTGAATAAATCCCCAATAGTGTCACCAGCAAAGCACCCCCACATCTTCACACCACTTCCTCCATGCTTCACGGTGGGAACCAGGCATGTAGAGTGCATCCTTTCACCTTTTCTGCGTGCAAAGCAGTAATCAAAGCAAAAGGTGGCTGCTTTGAAGATCCTAGAATAAAAGACATATTTTCAGTTGTTTCACACTTTTTTGTTAAGTGTAATGTATAATTCCACATGTGTTAATTCATAGTTTTGATGCCTTCAGTGTGATTCTACAATTTTCATAGTCATGAAAATACAGAAAAATTGTTGAATGAGAAGATGTGTCCAAACTTTTGGTCTGTACTGTATACTGGCATGAGTAGGGGGACCTTAAGTGCCCTGCAGGATTTTAATCCATGATGGCACAGTGTGTTACTAACAGTAATGTTTGAGACAGTGGTTCTAGCTCTCTTTAGGTAATTGACCAGGTTCTCCCTTGTAGTTCTTGGCTGGTTCCTGACCTTTTTCCAGAATCATCCTTACCTCACAAAGTGAGAACTTGTATGGATCTCCAGACTGAGGAAAATTGACAGTCATCTTATGTTTCCTCCATTTTCTAATAATTGTGCCAACAGTTGGTCTCTCTTGACCAGGTCCTCCTGTACAGTTCTGGGCTCATTCCTGACCGTTCTCAGAATCATCTTTACCCCACGGAGCAAGATCTAGCGTGGAGCCCCCCAGACCAAGGAAGATTGATAGTCATCTTGTGTTTCTTCAATTTTCTAATAACTGTGCCAAGATCAAGCTGCTTGAATAGTGCCCTGTAGCCCATTTCAGCCTTGCGCAGGTCTATAATTTTAATCCTGGTGTCCTTAGACAGCTATTCGTTCTTGGCCATGGTGGAGAGGTTGGAGTGTGATTGATTGAGTTTGTGGACAGGTGTCTTTTATACAAGTAATGAGTTCAAACAGGTGTAATTAATACAGGAAATTAGTGCAGAGTAGGAGGGCTTATTAAAGAAAAACCAACAGGTCTGTGAGAGTTAGAATTCTAGCTGGTTGGTAGGTGATGTAATACTTACAGTGACATGTAATAGTTTGGGCACCCTTGGTCAAATTTACTGTTATTGTGACCAGTTAAGCAAGTTGAAAGTGAAATGATCTCTAAATGGGCTAAAGTTGTAGATGACACATTTCTTTAGTTTTTTTAGGCAAGAAAAATCTATATATTGTTAATATTTACATTTTTAAAAATTACAAAAAGGAAAATTGGCTGATGCAAAAGTTTGGAGATCCTTGGAGATTTGTGTGCACTCAGATAACTTTGATCATGATTTCACACCTTAATTAGCCTGTTAGTGTTATGGCTTGTTCACCAGCATTGTTAGAAAAGGCCAGGTAATGTAAATTTCAAAGCTTTATAAAAACCTAGCCTCCTCTAACCTTTGTGCCAAAAAACAGCAGTCATGGGTTCTTCTCAGTAGCTCACTAGCACTCTGAAAATGAAAATGGTGGAGGCCTACAAAGCAGGAGAATGCTATAAAAAGACAGCAAAGCATTTTCCTCAGTGCACTTACCTCAGTTTGAAATGTAATTTTGAAATGGCAGTTAACAGGAACAGTGGAGTACAAGATAAAGTCTGGAAGACTTAGCAAAATTTCAGTGAGAGCTGCTCGTAGGAATGCTAGCGAGGCAAATCAGAAACCCCCGCTTGACTGCAAAAGACCTTAAGAAAGATTTAGCAGATGTTGGAGTTGTAGTACATTGTTCTACTGTTCAGAGACACTTGCATAAATATGGCCTACATAGAAGAGTGATCAGAAGAAAACCTCTTCTGCATCCTTAGAGTAAAATTCAGAGTCAGAAGTATGCAAAATAATATCTAAAAGAGTTTGATGCATTTTGGAAACAAGTCTTGTGGACCGATGAGGTTAAAATAGAACTCTTTGGCCAGAATGATCAAAAGCATATGTGGAGAAAAAGAGGACAAAATTTCAAGAAAAGAACATCTCACCAACTATTAAGCATGGGGGTGGATTAATCATGCTTTGGGGTTGTGTTGCAGTGAAAAAGCATGGGGAACATTTCACGGATATAGGGAAGAGTGTATTCAATGAAATTTCACCAAATTCTTGATGCAAACATAACATCATCCGTAAAAAAGCTGAAGTTGAAACGAGGATAACTTACACAAATGGATAATGATCTTAAAGATACGTCAAAATCCAAAATAGATTTCCTCAAAAGGTGCAAGATGAAGGTTTTACAACATCACTCACAGTCCCCTTATCAGAATATTTTTGAAAATAGGTGGCTAGACTTCAAAATAGTAGAGCATGGAAGATAACCCAAGAATCTTATAGAACTGGAAGAATTTTCCAAAGAAGAATGGATGAAAATCCCTCCAGCAGGAATTGAAAGACTCGCTGGCTACAAAAGCATTTAAATCTGTGATACTTCCAACAGGGTGTGCTACTAGGTACTAACTAGGCAGGTTGCCTAAACTTTTGCATTAGCCGATTTTTCTTTTTGTATTTTTTAAAATGTAAAAAATGGCAATATATCATTTTGGCCTAAAATACAAAGGAAATGTGTCATCTTTAACTATAGGCATTTTAGAGATCATTTCATCTTCAACTTGCTGAACAGTTTACAATAACAGTCATTTTGACCAGGGGTGCTGAAACTTTTACATACCACTGTATTTCGTGCAATAAAATGCAATTTAATTATTTAAAAATCATACAATGAGATTTTTTTTTTAAAGATTCTGTCTCTCACAGTTAAAGAGTGCCTGCGATAAAAATTACAGACCTCTCCATTCTTTGTGGGAAAACTTGCAAAATTGGCAGTGCATCAAGTACTTATTTTTCCCATTGTATATGACTTGCGTTAATAAAAATAAATATCGAACTATAATCGTTGTCAGTCCTGGAAGACAATGTGTGCTGTGGTGCTGTACCGTTTTCCTAAAAAAGGAGTGCTTCCACTACAATTAGGGATGAGTGAGCACTAAAATGTTTTGATGCTCGTTACTCAAAATGAACAATTCCTAATGCTTGGATACTCGTTTCGAGTAACAAGTATAATGGGAGTCAATGCGAAATCAGAGCATTTTTCCAGCAGTCCGTACAAAGAGGTCTGGGGGCAGTGAAAATGTTGAAATGTATGGAAAAAGTGCTGATGGATGGAGAACAGCATGGGGAAGACCCCTGGAAGCATCTCTGACTCCCAGACCCCTGCTGAGAACAATGGTGTCATACTTTTACTCCACTTTAAGGACTGACAATAAAACATTCAAAATCGAAAAGAGCTTGGCGTTTACAGGAAAAAAAAATGTTAAGAAACATTTTTGTTTCCTTTATAATGACTTGCATACAAGGCAACATTTAAAAACAATTTTAAAAAATAACAATAATTTAGGTAAACCAATATGGAATTTTTATTAAAATTTCAGTGTAATTTATGAAGGAAGCAAGAAGTGTCAAAATTTAGGGACTCAGATACACCCTGTATTAGGCCGGCATCACACTTGCGAGTGTGATGCGAGTAAGTCGCACGACTTTCTCGCATCAACACCCGGCACGGCCGCCCGTTCTAGGACCCGAGTGTGCGGCTGCATAGAAATACATGCAGCTGCACACTCGGGTCCGAGAGCGGGCGGTCGTGCCTGAAGTTGATGCCAGAAAGTCGTGCGACTTACTCGCATAACACTCGCAAGTGTGACGCCGGCCTTAGGCATAAAGTCTGGGCTAATACTCCACATACTTATCTAACTATCCCTGTTTTGTCTATACAAAATTTGCTTCAAACCAGGACTCTTATATCATCTGTTCACACACCCTTCATGCAATTAATAGCCCTATGTGTCCATACGCATACTGGTTGGTGACGGATTTATGCAGCATTACGTGAATAGTGATGAGCTACAGTAATTTGTTTGGAAAATGATCGCCAAACATAAATTCGGCACAAATATGGCACATTCGGATTCATGATCGGAAACACGAGCAAAATTTTTAAAATCAGTAAAAATCGGTAACATTCGGTAAAAGTGTGGGAAAATATTTGTGTTGCCAAAAAAATATTTTAAGCACTTCAGCAATGATAATGGTGGTGCATCATGAGCATTTGGCACATGTTTGATGAGGGGAAGGGGTTTGCAGAGCTCAGAGGCGCGGTGTTCTTTTAAGCACAGCAGTCATTTTTTTTTTCACTAACGTTATGTGCGCACATTGCGGCTAGCCAATCAGGGCGCAAGAAACACCCACAATGTCCTGACACTACAGCTTGTGTCATTGGCTGCTGAAATCACATCCCTCTCCATATAAATAGCGGACATCTTGTTTTAGCGTCATTTTGACACTGTAACAGCGCAGAGAGGCTGCTCCTGATGCTGCTACTGTTAACAGCAAGATTTTAGCTAATTAGTTGGGTGGTTGTATAATAGTAAGATAATGTAGCTAGATAGTGTCCAGTGTGGCTGTAAAATTTACCTTCCAGAATTGTTTTTTTTTTTTTTTTTGGGCCATTATTGAGGTCCACAGACAAAGCCAGCAGGGCACATGTCCTACAAGTGCTCCATTCACAAGTAAAGCATTCTAAATATTATTTTTTCAATAGCTAAATGTGAAAAAGCCTGCAGTATCCCACCTTGTCATTTAGTGCTGTGGTTATATGAAACTGTCTGCAGACCTAAGGCACATTAAAAAAAAGTATAATTTTTTCTGTTGCTAAATGTGAAACAGCCTGCCATATCCCATGTTGTCATGTTTTGGTGGTGATATAAACCTGTCTGCAGACCTAACGCGCATTAAAAACAAGTTCTAATTTTTTCTGTTGCTGAATGTGATATAGCCCGCCATATCCAACATTATCATTTTGTGGTGGTGATATGAAGCTGTCTCCACACCTCAAGCTCATAAAAATATTTATTTTTTTCTGTTGATAAACATGATACAGTCCGCTATAGCCATCCTTTTCATTTAGTGGCGTTGAAATTGTTCTGTGTGCAGAGCTGTTGCACATTAAAATTAATTAATGTTATTTTTTTTACAAACGTGATACAGCAGCTGAGATCTGAGTTTGAAATTGTTTTGAGCCTATCTTCTAGATTATGTGCTTCTTTGGGATCCAATTTCTCACTGGTATCTTTTATATTTAGCTTGAGAGGCGCATCTGTTACACCAATCTCCTGAGGAGCATCATACGCTCTTTGGTAATTGATGTTGGATAGATGAGTAATAGTTGTAGGCTGGATCCTGAACGTTCCCATTCCCGCCCCCAAAAATTCTTCTGTTACTAACTTTATACAGTAGTGGACATGTCACTTTTAAATTGTTTGGAGCATCCTCTCAATCTTATGCAGGCCTTACTGACAGGCCCAAAAACATTCTTCTGTTACCAACGTCATACAGTAGGGGACATGTCACTTTGAAATTGTTTGAAGCCTCTAGTCAATCTTATACAGGCCTTATAGACAGGCCCAAAATAATTATTTTGTAACTAACGTCATACAGTAGAGAACATATCACTTTTAAATTGTTTGGCGCATCCACTCAATCTTATACAGGCCTTACCGACAGGCCCAAAAAATTGTTATGTTACTAAAGTCATACAGTAGGGGACATGTAATTTTTAAATTGTTTGGTGTATCCACTAGAGTTGAGCGATACTTTCCGATATCCAAAAGTATCGGATCGGAATGGTATTGCCGATACACAAGAAATATCGGCGATACCCGATACCGATACCGGAAATCCAATGTAAGTCTATGGGAAAAAAATATCGGAATTAAAAAAAAGCCCATTCTTGCCTTGTTGGTTAATTGTACATGAAGGAAAAAAACAAAGAGTAATGTAGAATGTATTGGGGGAGGTTGAGGAGACATTAAAGGCATAGATATTTAACCCAATCAAATGGAATAGCATTAATATTTTTTTTTGTAAAGATGTTCGGATTGACGAACAAATTGACAATGTTGTTAACCTTTTTTCTATTTTGGCAAATATGTATGTTTCACAACTTCCATGCTCTTCACCTTTTTAACTTTTGACACACTTTCTCCTTCATAATCTTCAGCAGCATCATCTTTTTCATCAAATTATTCTTCATCTTCACCTTCTTTATCTTCTTCTTAAACTTCTTGCTATTCATCTTTTTGTTAACATTACTCATATTGTTCTTATTCAACTATTATTCTTCTTCATATTCTACTTCATCTTCATCTTCTTCATCATATTCTTATTTTTGACAGAGATTCCTGTACTTGTAATCTGTAAAAGTATGAATTTTTCATCCTTGCGTTCTTGCTGTCACAAAAGTTTTAAATTACAACAGTATTTGTCCGTGTTTAGTTTAGCCTGCAGCAGCAGGCATTTTCCAGGGGCACCACGAGGAGGAACGGACTCACCCCCATACACTGCTTAGTCTTGTTCTGCTTATAATTTAGAGCATATATTTTGCTCTTCATTTTGGTCTTATACTTCATGTTGTTATGCTTTTTCATCTTCTGCTTATTGTTCTTCTGTCTCTTGTTCTGTATCTTGTAGTTTGTCTTAACCTTCTTTGTCCTGTTGGTGATCTTCTTCTGGGTAATCTTTTATTTCTTCTTTGTGATGGTGTTCAGGCTGGTTGGCTTCATGCTCGTCGTCCTTGTGGTCGTCATCTTCTTCGGGGTGGTCATCAGGGTCGTTGTCTTCATTGTTGGAGATCCATAGTGATTACCCAACAAAACATTTAAAAAATATTCAATTTGTAAATGTAGCTGAAGGTACAAGAAGGCTGACTAACTTCCGAGAACCAGCTGACGTTACTGGAACCCGGACGGGTATCAGATGGTACAAGAGACAATGGAAGTAACGAGGACCAGCTGACTGTGCTGGAACCCGGAGGGGCAGCAGAAGGAAAAGAGCCAATGGCACAACCGAGGACCAGCTGACGTTACTGGGACACGGTTACTAAGCAGGAGGTACCTGTGCTCCAAAGCACTAACAAGGACCAGCAGACGTTGCTGGAACTCGGATACCGAGATGGAGGCACCTAGGCCAAAGGCACTGCAGAGAACCAGTTGACGGTACTGGAACCCGGACGGATAGCAGAAGGCACCCATGAAAATGTAATTTGACAGGCCGCAAGCCGTCCGCAGTTACCGAATCACACAGTCCTACAGTCGGTGCTTGTCCTATTGTCACAACGGAAACAGCCTTTATTTACTTATCACACAGCACACATAGGAATCACCTAAACTGCAGGCACCATACAGTCGGCTAACCCGAAAGCAACACGACAGGACAACTTATTGTAGGCTAATTGACGTTGACACTGCCAGGAAACAGCTGTCGTGCTGTAACCAGGTTAGGCAGGAGTCAGTACCCCTGCCAATTACTTCCGAGCAACAACTGTCGGTGTTGGAGCCCAGGGAGGAGAAGAGAACAGGGTGGAGGCAGCAGGACTTTTTGCCGTACACACAGCAGGGGAACAGCTGACATTACTGAACCCCAGTAACACAGGAGCAAGTGTTGACTGTGCTAACAGCACTTCCGAGCAACAACTGGCGGTGTTGGAGCACAGGGTCAAGGAGGGTGTAGGCAGAGGCCTAGTATGACAACTTCATGGACACAGGATAAAATAGATGGAAGCAGGCTAAGGCTGACTTTGACCTATGGGTAGATCGACGCGAGAGAACCAGTAATTTGAATTATAGAGCCGATCTATATCGTTATGGTAGCAAATCAGGGATACTATTAGCACGACTAGCGAAAGCAAATCACATTCCTCAACATATTACAGCGTTAATGAGTAAACATGGGATCATGATGAACGATCATGGTGATATTGAGGAAAGCCTTATATTTTAACATGATCGGAGAAATGAATGTAAAGGTGGCGAGAATTTGAAAAAATACACGCCACAGAAGGGTGACGAGTGAAATAGTTTAATCAGGATCACAGCAAAGTTAGAGAAGGAAGATGACGGGAGGAATCCTACAAGTTAGGGGTTTCCTTACAATTATTAACGAGTTTCGGTTTTTTGTTCTCTTGTTACTTTGACTTTTAGAATGTTTATTTTATGACCATATCGGCTGCGACCGAGATGTGTACCACCTTATGTGGCCTTTTTGTTCTTTGAAAATCCAAATAAAAAGGAACTTTAAAAAAAAAAAAAAAATTCCCTCTTCAACAATCTACAAGACAAACAAGCATCATGGGTGACGCTGCCTTTATTGAGGTACAGTATTAGATCGACATTGTCCATGAGTAACTATGCACTGTGATAGCTATATAGCATTATTAATTTAAATCTGTTGTGGTTGTTTCAACAGCACTTGCAGGTCTAACTACCTATTGTTTGTATGCATGATGCACTTTCTTGGTGTAATTATTTATTATTGCGCATTATTACCAGGTTTACATGATGGCCATTTCATATATGGTGTGTGAAGTTACAGTTGTCCTCAGTCTGTGTATTTTATTATGTCTGTCATTAATAAAACTCGTGAGGATGATGATGATGATGATGTTTATGATTCGTACATCCATTGACTGCATTATCTTACAGGTACAGATAACGTTCCTTAAGAAGCATTAATTGATAATTATGAAATGTATTTTTATGCATTAATTTAAAAAAGTAAACACTATGTTTTATTTTTTGTTACCATTTCTACTAGCCATGTGCAGATATGCGCTGTGATGACAAATTAATATTTGTCCATATTTCTTATTAAAATTTTTCATTTTAGCCCTTGAAAACTTCAATCTTTCCTGTTTTAAGCATAACAATCAGGGTGACGGCTCTTCCCTATTTGGAGCATGTTCAACATGGGTTTTTCTGTGCATGTGTAGGGAACAGGAGACTTCTTGCCGCTGTGGTACACCAAAGGGGATCTTGCTGGATGTGAGATATATTTCTTCTAGCAGACTGAAGTTTGCTCAGGATTTTCCATGATCACAAGGACCTGTGATAAGGTCATAGTCACGTGATCTGGTCATCTGATGTGTACCTCACCTGAGGGTGTGGAGTAGGCCTATAAAACAAGGAGCTGTTGTAGTTGGTGTGTGGAAGGAAGGAGTTTGGCTGGAGTCAGCCTGGAAGATTGTTTTGTTACTGTGTGCCAGTGTGCACCAGGAAGCGAGTACCAGACCACCCGGAATGGGACCTGGCGGTCTCTGCTGACCTGCAGCCGCTTAGTTAAGCCCGTCCCAAGCAAGCGTGAGTCTGGCACCAGTGGTTCTCCAAACTGGGGTGATTTATGTTCTGTTTTTATTTTGTTATCTGGACTTTTTGTTGAACTCATGATTAAAACCACTGAAATTTGAAGTAAAAGGCGGTGTGTTTGCCTCATTACTGCGGCCCAGCCCTGCCTACCAGAGCGGATCCCTACAATTGGTGGCTTCAATGCGGGCAACGCAGTGAGGTCACGCTGTTTTTTCCTGCATGACAGTAAATGTCCTAGGTAAATAAAGTGACGCAAAACCGGTGGATAACTGTCCCAAGATGGAGAAAACAGTAAAAATGCTGGAGGAGGCCATGCGGCAGCAACAGCAGGCTATGCAGCAGCAGCAGGCTATACAGCAGCAGGCTATGGAGCAGCAGCAGGCTATACAGCAGCAGGCTATGGAGCAGCAGCAGGCTATACAGCAGCAGGCTATGGAGCAGCAGCAGATATTTAATCGACAGCAACAGGAAACCAATAGTCTAGTGATGCAGCACATCACAGCGCCGCAGACAGCAGGAGCTGCCCGGGGATGGCAGGATGTCCGGAAAGCGGTGCGTACAGCGATCCGAAAGATGGAGCAATCAGATGACGTTGAGGTGTACCTGGAGATGTTTGAAGGCGTGGCTAAAAGGGAGAGACTGCCCCGGTACCAGTGGGCCGAGATCGTGGCTCCGTTTTTTTAATTCAGGACCTGCAAAAGCCTCTAGGGACCTTCCCCCGAGCAACAGGAGGACTATGAGAGCGTCAAGGGTGAGATACTTGCACGTCTTGGGGTAAATGTTTTGGTCCGGGCACAGCGGGTACACCAGTGGAACTTTTCCCCTTCCGAGCCAGCTCGGTCACAGTATTATGACTTGATACACCTGATAGAAAAGTGGTTGCAGCCGGAGGTGTTGTCACCCCGCGCTATGCTGGATCGTATAGTGACTGATAAATTCTTGAGAAATTTGCCACATACCCTTCAAACATGGCTTGGACAGGCAGCCCCTACTGATGGTCTCCAAATGGTAGACCTCATTGAAAGATATGGGGCTACCAAGGAGATACAGGGAGAGACTACCCGGAAGGTACCAAGTAAATTCCACAAACCTTTACCCACAGCTCGTCGAGCAGAGACTCGGAGGGCCGCCCAGGACGGGTCGGGGAACGGAAGGGGCCCCATAATCTGTTGGCGGTGCCAACAACCAGGACATGTGAGAGCTGTTTGCCCCCACCTGACAGAGCCCATGGACAACAACTTTGGCTACTATCAGTCTCACTATGCAGAACACATGTGTGCAGTGGTCAAACCAGAGGGACCCAATATGAACCATTTGTGTAAAGTGCAGGTGGAGGGTAACCCTGCTGTGGCTCTAGTGGACTCAGGGAGTCTCGTGAGTGACCCTAATACGAGCCAGCCACGTCCAAATCAGCGAGTATACTGCTGTGAAAATGGGTGTGTTGTGTATACATGGTGACTTAAAACATTATCCTACCACCCTGGTGATGATAAACACGCCAGCGGGGAGGAGGTGACACGAGGTGGGGGTGGTGGTTAATTAGCATTAATAATGGGGAGAGATTTTCCGTTATTTTCTGTGCTTTGGCCTGTAATTACCCATCCCACAGAACAGTCGTCGGCACCAGTGGCAAACAGGTTGCATTCTCCAGAAATCGGGCATGAACCTGGTGGCCCAGAGGAAGATGTACTGGCGGTAGGAGTACCTTTGCCTTCGGTGGAGGAGGAAAACCCTCTCCTATAGAAGTGTTAGGTGGGGAGATGGAAGATTTGCCACCGGGACCAGAATTGTCATACTTAAATGTGGCAGGTGACAATTTTGGTACGGCGCAACATACGGGACCCTACGTTGACTCGAGCCCGGGAAAATGTACTGGTTGTCAATGGGGAACCCCAACACCCCAGGGCAGCTAAAGTATTTCCCCGATTTGAGCTGAACCAAGATTTGCTGTATGGGGTTGAAAAAATACATGGGGAAATTGTCGAGCAATTGCTGGTACCGCAGTCATATCGGAGGTTGGTAATGAACTTAGCGCATGCGCATGTACTAGGGGGACATTTGGGACCAAAGAAAACCCTAGACAGAATTCTACAATGGTTTTACTGGCTATGGGTCTATGAAGAAGTTAAACGGTATTGTTACTCTTGTCCCGTGTGCTAGGTAACCAGTCCGCAGCCTCATTTTCAGAGTCCCTTGGTGCCATTACTAATTATAGAGGTACCGTTTGAGAGAATAGCCTATGGATCTGGTGTGGACGGTTAATAAATCAGCAAGGGGTCATCAACACATCCTCGTAGTTCTAGATTACGCTACCAGGTATCCTGAGGCTATTCCCCTGCGACACACCTCGGCAAAACTGATTGCAAAAGAACTCATGGGTATGTTCTCTCGGGTGGGAATCCCTCAAGAAATCTTAACAGATCAGGTGACCCCCTTTATGTCAAAAATCATGAAGGAACTCTGCCACGTGTTAAACAGTTGCGCACATCGATCTATCATCCCCAAACAGACGGTTTAGTAGAAAGGTTCAATAAAACCCTGAAGAATATGTTGAAAAAAAAGTCTCTAAAGATGCTAAGGACTGGGATCTCTTGTTGCCATACCTGATGTTTGCAGTGCGGGAGGTGCCCCAGGCATCTACGGGGTTCTCGCCCTTTGAACTATTATATGGCAGACATCCCCGTGGCTTACTCGATATAGCTTAAGAGGCCTGGGAAAACCATACAACTCCCCACAAAAGTGTGATAGAACATGTGGCCAAAATGCAAGAGAGAATGGAGACAGTCCTACCATTAGTCCGAGAACATATGGAATCAGCACAAAGGTCACAGAGGCAGGTCTATAACCGGGAGGCACGGGTAAGGTCCTTTAACCCTGGGGATCGGGTGTTGGTACTTGTGCCTACAGTGGATAGTAAGTTCCTTGCAAGGTGGCAGGGACCCTACGACATTATAGAGAAGGTGGGACCAGTAAACTATAAAGTACACCAACCAGGGCAGAGAAAGCCAGAACACGTATACCATGTGAATCTGCTCAAACCATGGAAAGACAGAGACCCGCTTGGTGAGGATTGTCCACGGCCTGCATTTCCAGTACAGATGGCTTCCTTGCCTCAGGAGAAGGCAAGAGAAGTCCTCTCCGCCGTCAAAATATCAGACACTTTGTCGCACAGACAAGTTCAGGAAGTCAGAGAGTTTGTTAGCCGAAATACAGATGTTTTTTCGGAACTTCCTGGTCGTACCACCCTAATACAACATGACATTGTCACTGAGCCGCAGGGCAAAGTACGATTAAAGCCATATCGGGTGCCTGAGGCCCGGCGACAAGCCATCAAGGAAGAGGTCAAGAAGATGCTGCAGTTAGGGGTCATTGAAGAGTCCCAGAGTGAATGGGCCAGCCCAATAGTCCTAATACCAAAGCCAGATGGGACACTAAGGTTCTGTAATGACTTCAGAAAACTGAATGAAATTTCTAACTTTGACGCCTACCCCATGCCCGGGTCGATGAGTTAATAGAGCGGTTTGGGCAGGCACGTTATTTTTCACTCATTGACCTCACAAAAGGGTATTGGCAGGTGCCACTAACAAAAGCAGCGAGAGAGAAAACGGCTTTTGTAACACCCGAGGGACTGTTCCAGTATATAGTCCTACCTTCGGGTTGAATGGCGCTCCAGCGACATTCCAGAGGTTAATGGACGTTGTTCTTCGTCCTCATCGCCGATATGCCGCGGCCAATCTGGACGATATTGTGGTGTACAGTACAGACTGGGAAAGTCACTTAGCCAAGGTACAGGTGGTGATAGATTCGCTGAGACAAGCAGAGCTAACTGCCAACACAAAGAAGTGTTCCATAGGGTTGGAGGAAGCTCGCTACCTGGGGTATGTGATTGTGAGAGGAGTTATCAAAGCCCAAATAAACAAAGTGGAGGCAATCCAAAACTGGCCCCGTCCCCTCACCACAAAACAAGTGAAAGGGTTTTTGGGGTTAGTGGGATACTACCGGCGGTTTATTCACAATTTTTCAACACTGTCGGCGCCGTTAAATGACTGCCTAAAAGGCAGGAAGTTAGTAATGGTGCGATGGAATGATCAGCTTGAAGAAGCGTTTGTAAAACTAAAAGGGGCACTGTATGTGTGTCACCATTTTTGATCACACCCGACTTCAAAAGAGAATTCATTGTCCAGACTGATGCGTCAGAGGTAGGTGTGGGTGCCGTTTTGTCTCAGGAGGTTAACAGGGAGGAGCATCACATTACTTTCCAGAGTCGAAAGCTAACTCCAGCTGAAACCAGATACAGCATTGTAGAGAGAGAGAGTGCCTGGTGATCAAGTGGGCACTGGAGTCGTTGCGCTACTATCTGTTGGGGAGAACATTTTGGTTGTTAACTGATCATTCCCCTCAGACTGGCAGTGTTGTAGCCCAGGGAGTAGAGTTCAGATGGTAGATAGATGAACATAACAGGAGAAATTGATAACGTTGCCAACCAGTTATTTAATCTGAAAACGGACAGGCAAATTCTGGCGAGATCCATGCCTTGTTCATTTTCAGAAGAGTAAGCCGGTCTACATTATCGGAGGATAGTCGCATGCGACGGTCTGTTAGTACACCACCTGCAGCACTAAAGACGCGCTCCGATAATACACTGGCAGCAGGGCAAGCCAGCACCTCCAATGCATACTGGCTAAGCTCTGGCCATGTATCCAGCTTAGAGACCCAAAACTTGAAAGGGGAAGAGCCATCTGGGAGTACACTGAGAGGGCAAGACAAGTAGTCTGTCACCATCTTACGGAAACTTTGCCTCCTGGTGACTGGAGGCGTCTCGGATGGTGTAGACATTGGTGGCGCTGCCACAAAACTTCGCCACATTTGGAACATATTGGTCTTGCCCCCCTGTGCAGAGGCGCTGCTTGTGCTCCCTCTTGTTGCAGAGCTGCCTCCACGCACAGAGCTGCTTTGTAAAGCAGTATCAGCAGCACTGCTCTCGGCTGGAATGGAGAACATTATGGATTTCACCAGTGTGTCTTGGTACTCCCGCATTTTACGCTCCCGATTCAACGGTGTGATGAGGCTTTGTAAGTTGTCCCGGTAGCGAGGGTCTAGGAGGGTGTACACCCAATAATCAGACGTGGTGAGAATGTGGGCGATGCGGCGGTCGTTTCTCAGGCACTGCAGCATGAAATCAAGCATGTGCTGCAGACTCCCAACTGGCCAACAAACGCTGTCCTCTGTAAGAGGCATCATCTGTACCTGCTCTGCATCACCCCACCCTCGCTCTACATACTGACTAGAGCGTTGTGTACCTCCCTCAGTAGCGATTTCTTCCTCCTCCATTGACTCCTCCTCATCCTCCTCACAAAGTGAGCCCTGCAAAGCCCTTTGGGAGGAACCACGTTGCGCTGACTGTCCAGAAGGTGATGGAATTTGTGTCTCCTCATCCTCCACCTCTTCCAAAACCTCATCCCTTAGTGCTTGCAGTGTTTTTTGAAGCAGGCAGATAAGGGGGACAGTCAGGCTGACTAGTGCATCATCTGCACTCGCCATCCGCGTTGACTCATCAAACGCACGCATAACGTGGCAGATGTCCTTTATAGGGGCCCACTCAGTAGTGGAGAAGTGTGAACGGCGCAAATTGCGAGTTGATTGCGCCTGTTGCAGCTGATACTCCATTACTGCTGTCTGCTGCTCACACAACCGCTCCAACATATGTAACGTGGAATTCCACCTGGTGGGTACGTCACATATGATGCGATGTTCAGGAAGGCGAAATCTGCATTGCAGAGCTGCAATGCGCGATCTGGCCATGCTGGAACGTCGCAAGTGAGCGCACTGTAGGCGGACCTTGTGCAGCAGTGCATCAACATCCGGATAGTCCCTCAAAAAGCTCTGCACGACCAAGTTGAGCACATGTGCCAGACATGGTATGTGAGTGAGGTTGCCAAGGGCCAGAGCTGCCACCAGATTTCGGCCATTGTCACACACTACCAAGCCTGGCTGGAGATTCGCTGGCAAAAACCACACGTCGCTCTCCTGCTTGATGGCATTCCAGACCTCCTGCGCTGTGTGGCTTCGATTCCCCATGGAAATTAATTTCAGGATGGCCTGTTGACGTTTGGCCACGGCTGTGCTCATATCGGTCACAACAGGTAAGCGTTCACGGGTCCATGTGGAGGTAGACCATGACGGCTCCTGCAGCGATGATTCTGAGGAACTGGAGTAGGAGGAGGAGTCAATGTTTACAGACTGGATTCCTGCAATCCTTGGAGTTGGCAGAACACGTACAGCGCCACTCGCAAGATCTGTACCCGGCTCCACAACATTGACCCAATGGGCAGTGAGGGAAAGGTATCGTCCCTGGCCATGGGTACTGGTCCACGCATCGGTGGTCAGGTGGACCTTGCTACTGATGGCATTTAGTAGCGCATGTTTAATTTTTCCCTCAACATGCTTTTGCAGACCAGGGACGGCTTGCCTGCTGAAATAAAATCGGCTTGACACATTGTATTGTGGGACTGCCAATGCCATTAAGTTCCGGAAACTGCAGTCTCCACCAGCCTGAATGACAGCATTTCAAGGGACAGGAGTTTTGCAATGCCTGTGCTCGTGGATGGTTTGCCGAGTATGGCAGTCTTTTATCCCATGCCTGTGCTACCGATGGCTGTTTTGTGGCCTGGGAGTGTGAGGATGACAGGGAACTTGCAGCTGTGGGTGGAATAACACTTTGTCTCTGGACAACAGTGACCGAGGTTCTTCCATGGCGATCTGTGAGGAAGCCGAACCAGCTGTGTGTGAGCTGGAGGAAGAGGCTCCAACACGAGCTGAAGATGTAGGTGCTGCTGTAGGTTGGCCTACATCTCCAGTGTGTCTTTGTAACTCAACTACGTGCTTTGTCCGCACATGTTTCCACATATTAGTGGTATTGAGGTTACTGACACTTTTACCTCTTTTTACTTTTTGCTTACACAGCTTGCATTTGACATAGCAAATATCATCTGCAAGTGTGTCAAAAAAGGACCACGCAGTGCAAGTCCTGGGAGCGCCCGTTTTGACTTTTGGAAGAGAACTGCTCCCAACAGGTGCCAAACTGGAGGCTACAGGCAACCGAGTCTGCAGCCTACCTCTCCCTCCTGTTTGTACCGTTGGGCCAATCTCTTCCTCAGAGCTGCTCCCACCACCTTCCTGTTCCTCACGCCATGTTGGGTCTTGGACCTCATCATCTCCACTACCCTCTTCCAACACCTGCTGCTGTTGGGTGGTCTGGACAGCACCATGCTCAACAGAAACTGGCAACTGAGTCTCATCATCATCAGATGCGTTCTGCGGTGTGCTGACCATCGGCACTGGCTCACCCGCCTCTTCAGATTCAGAGAGACCAGCTGTTGCGCATCACTGCATACTCCCTCTTCTTCAAATTCCAGAATGCTGCTTGGCTGGGCCCCTGTTTGCAAGCCAACAGATTCTGAGAACAGAAGCAGAGACTCAGCTGGCTCCAGTTCAGAACTCTCTGACTGCCTGGGCAATTTGACAGGCGGTGAACAGACAGATGGTTGCTAAACAGTGTTGTGGTCCTGAGAGGAGGTGGAAGCAATTGAAGTCAATGCATTGGCTGCCATCCAACCAACAACGGCTTCAATTTGTTCTTCCCGCAGCAGGGGGGTACGCCGAGCTCCTACAAAACTGCACATAAAGGAACGCTCACGGGAAAAACTGGTGGATGCTGTGTCACTGGGGGCGGCAGCAGCCACAGAATCCCCACGTCCTCTCCCTGCTGAAACTCCAAGGCCACGACCACGTGCCTTACTCCCTGCCTTCTTCATCTTGGTAGATTGTTAAAGAAAGTCAGAAAAGTTATAAGGCCTAAGTGTGGTTATTACGCAGAGACTGCAGTGAACACTGCACACAACTGTTCAGTATCTCTGAAAGGCTCCTTTCTGTAATTCTATAGTGTTTGCAACCAATGTATTGGATATGGATGGAAGCGCGTCACACTAATAGATTTGAGTTATTTGAAATGGAATGGAGCAGCACCAATTAGAGAAAAATGACAAGGATGAGGCAGTGACACACATTCAGCAGACTACAACCAGCAGTGGTTGAAGAACTAACTGGAGCGTGATCTGCACTCAAAAAAGAAAAAAACCTCACAGACTAGAGTGAACACTGAACACAACTGTTCACTATCTCTGAAAGGCTCCTTTCTGTAATTCTATAGTGTTTGCAACCAATGTATTGGATACGGATGGAAGCGCGTCACACTAATAGATTTGAGTTATTTGAAATGGAATGGAGCAGCACCAATTAGAGAAAAATGACAAGGATGAGGCAGTGACACATGTTCAGCAGACTACAACCAGCAGTGGTTGAAGAACTAACTGGAGCGTGATCTGCACTCAAAAAAAAAAAAAAACCTCACAGACTAGAGTGAACACTGAACACAACTGTTCACTATCTCTGACAGGCTCCTCTCTGTAATTCTATAGTGTTTGCAACCAATGTGTTGGATACGGATGGAAGCGCGTCACACTAATAGATTTGAGTTATTTGAAATGGAATGGAGCAGCACCAATTAGAGAAAAATGACAAGGATGAGGCAGTGACACACGTTCAGCAGACTACAACCAGCAGTGGTTGAAGAACTAACTGGAGCGTGATCTGCACTCAAAAAAAAACAAAACCTCACAGACTAGAGTGAACACTGAACACAACTGTTCACTATCTCTGAAAGGCTCCTTTCTGTAATTCTATAGTGTTTGCAACCAATGTATTGGATACGGATGGAAGCGCGTCACACTAATAGATTTGAGTTATTTGAAATGGAATGGAGCAGCACCAATTAGAGAAAAATGACAAGGATGAGGCAGTGACACACGTTCAGCAGACTACAACCAGCAGTGGTTGAAGAACTAACTGGAGCGTGATCTGCACTCAAAAAAAAAAAAACCTCACAGACTAGAGTGAACACTGAACACAACTGTTCACTATCTCTGAAAGGCTCCTTTCTGTAATTCTATAGTGTTTGCAACCAATGTATTGGATACGGATGGAAGCGCGTCACACTATAATTTCAATTGAATGGAGCAGCAAGAATTACACTAAAGAAAAAAAAAAGAGTCTGTGAGTGACACGTGCAGATGCCTACAAACAGCGTTGGATGAAGAGCAAACTGCAGCGTCACCTGCACTCTCACACACACACCTTGCACAGAGCTGTTAAAACAACACTGGCAAAAGGAAGCTTTACACAGCGGTTGGTAAACTAGCCTGCCTAGAGCACAGTACACAAAATCGCAATCTCTGACTGTCCCTCAGAGTCAGCAGAGCAGCGTTCTGTCCCTTACTGAATTCACAGCACAGTGACGCTAAAATGGCGGCGGCGCCTTTTATAGTGCATTCTGACATCATTTCAGCATCCAATCACAGCCATGCCATTAGTTAACATGACCGCAGCAGTACAGGATGTGCCCACACTTCTTAGGATTCCTCATTGGCTGGCTAAAATCACATTGCCTCTCAAAGAATTATGGGAACTTCCGATTCCGGTATGCGATATATGGAAAATATCGGAACTAAGTATCGGAATTCCGATACAGCGAATATCGGCCGATACCCGATACTTGCGGTATCGGAATGCTCAACTCTAGTATCCACTCAATGTTATACAGGCCTTATCAACAGGCCCAAAAAAATTCTTCTGTTATTAATGTCATAGAGTAGAGGACATGTTACTTTTAAACTGTTTGGAACATTCACTTAATCTTATACAGGCCTTATCGACAGGCCCAAAAAATTTTCTGTTACTAACGTCATACAGTAGGGGACATCTCACTTTGAAATTGTTCGGTGTATCCACTCAATGTTATACAGGCCTTATCAACAGGCCCCAAAAAATTCTTCTGTTACTAACGTCATACAGTACGGGACATCTCACTTTGAAATTGTTCGGTGTATCCACTCAATGTTATACAGGCCTTATTGACAGGCCCCAAAAAATTCTTCTGTTATTAACGTCATACAGTAGGAGACAAGTCACTTTTAAATTGTTTGGATTCTATCTTCTAGATTACAGGACATGTCACTTTTAAATTGTTTGGAGCATCTCGTCAATGTTATACAGGCCTTATCGATAGGCCCAAAAAAATTGTTATGTTACTAAAGTCATACAGTAGGGGACATGTCATTTTTAAATTGTTTGTTGTATCCACTCAATGTTTACAGGCCTTATCAACAGGCCCCAAAAAATTCTTCTGTTATTAATGTCATACAGTAGAGGACATGTCACTTTTAAACTGTTTGGAAAATCCACTCCTTATCGATAGGCCCAAATTTTTTTTCTGTTACTAACGTCATACAGTAGGGGATGTGATGTGACCGCGCTGTTCTGAGGGTTTCCTCCCTGCAGGACCCCGGATCCAAGATGGCCACGGGGTCCTTCTGGGTCCGGCAGGGAGGTGGCTTCCTCAGTGCCTGCTGAGAGCAGGCGCTGAGAAAGCCTGCAGCACTGCCTGTCAGATCACTGGTCTGACAGAGTGTTGCACAAACTGTCAGACCAGTGATCTAACAGTGATGTTCCACCCTGGGACAAAGTAAAAATGTAAAAAAAATATAAATAGCATGTGTAAAAAAAAATCCTAAAAAAAGAAAATATTCCCCAATAAATTAATTTCTTTAATGTAAAAAAACCCCCCAACAATAAAAGTACACATATTTAGTATCGATGCGTCCATAATGACCCGCCCTATAAAATTGTCCCATTAGTTAACCCCTTTAGTGAACCCCTTAAAAAAAAAGGCAAAAAAATAATGAATTATCATCATACCGCCGAACAAAAAGTGGAATAACACGCGATTAAAAAGATGGATGTAAATAAGCATGGTACTACTGAAAACTTCATCTTGTCCCGTAAAAAACGAGCTGCCATACAGCGTCATCAGCGAAAAAATAAGAAAGTTATAGCTCGCAGAATCAAGCAATGCAAAAACAATTATTTTTTATATAAAATTGTTTTTATTGTATAAAAGCGCCAAAACATAAAAAAATGATATAAATGAGGTATGTCCGTAATCTTACTGACCCAAAGAATAAATCGCTTTATCGATTTTACCACACGCAGAACAGTATAAACACCCCCCCAAAAGAAATTCATGAATAGCTGGTTTTTGTTCATTCTGCCTCACAAAAATCGTAATAAAAAAGTGATCAAAAACTGTCATGTGCCCGAAAATTGTATTAATAAAAACATCAACTCGTCCCGCAAAAAATAAGACCTCATTTGACTCTGTGGGCCAAAATATGGAAAAATTATAGCTCTCAAAATGTGGTGATGCAAAAACTATTTTTTGCAATAAAAAGCGTCTTTTAGTGTGTGACAGCGGCCAAACATAAAAACCCGCTATAAATAGTAAATCAAACCCCCCTTTATCACCCCCTTAGTTAGGGAAAAATAATAAAATTTTAAAAATGTACTTATTTCCATTTTCCCATTAGGGTTAGGGTTGCGGCTAAAGTTAGGGTTAGGGTTGGGGCTAAAGTTAGGGTTAGGGTTGGGATTAGGGTTAGGGGTGTGTTAGGGTTAGGTTTGTGGTTAGGGTTAAGATTAGGGTTGGGATTAGGTTTAGGGGTGTGTTGGGGTTAGGGTTTGAGTTAGAATTGGGGGGTTTCCACTGTTTAGGCACATCAGGGGCTCTCCAAACGTGACATGGCGCCTGATCTCAATTCCAGCCAATTCTGCGTTGAAAAAGTCAAACGGTGCTTCATCCCTTCTGAGCTCTGCCATGCGCCTAACAGTAGTTTACCCCCACATATGGGATATCAGTGTACTCAGAACAAATTGCACAATAACTCTTGTGGTCCAATTTCTTCTGTTACCCTTGGGAAATTAAAAACCTGGGGAAGAAAATAGTATTTTGATAGAAAAAAAATAAGATTTTTTATTTTTACGACTCTACAGTCATGGCCAAAAGTTTTGAGAATGACACAAATATTAATTTTTACAAAGTCTACTGCTTCACTTTTCTTATGGCAATTTGCATATACTCCAGAATGTTATAAAGAGTGATCAGCTTAACAGCAATTACTTGCAAAGTCAATATTTGGCTAGAAAATGAACTTTATCCCCCAAAACACATTTCAACATCATTGCAGCCATGCCTTAAAAGGACCAGCTAACCTCTTTTCAGTGATTGCTCCATTAACGCAGGTGTGAGTGCATCTGCACGCACTGTGAGGCAGAGACTCTTTAAGCAAGGCCTGGTCTCAAGGAGGGCAGCAAAGAAGCCACTTCTCTCCAGAAAAAAACATCATGGACAGACTGATATTCTGCAAAAGGTACAGGCAGTGGACTGCTGAGGACTGGGGTAAAGTTATTTTCTCTGATGAATCCCCTTTTCGATTGTTTGGGACATCAGGAAAACGCCTCATTCGGAGAAGACAAGGTGAGCGCTACCACCAGTCTTGTTTCATGCCAACTGTTAAGCATCCTTAAACCATTCATGTGTGGGGTTGCTTCTCAGCCAAGGGAATCGGCTCTCTCACAGTCTTGCCAAAAAACACAGCCATGAATAAAGAATGGTACCAGAATGTCCTCCAGGAGCAACTTCTCCCAACCCTCCAAGAGCAGTTTGGCGATCAACAATGCCTTTTCCAGCATGATGGAGCACCTTGCCATAAAGCAAAGGTGATAACTAAATGGCTCAGGGAACAAAACATATAGATTTTGGGTCCATGGCCTGGAAACTGCCCAGATCTTAATCCCATTGAGAACTTGTGGTCAATCATCAAGAGATGGGTGGACAAACAAAAACCTAAAAATTCTGACAAAATGAAAGCATTGATTGTGCAAGAATGGACTGCTATCAGTCAGGATTTGGTCCAGAAGTTGATTGAGAGCATGCCAAGGATAATTGCAGGGGTCCTGAAGAAGAAGGGTCAACACTGCAAATATTGACTTGCTGCATTAACTCATTCTAACTGTCAATATAAGCTTTTGTTACTCATATGTTTGCAATTATTATATTTCTGTCTGTGATAAAAACATCTGTCAAACACACATAAAAACCAGAGGGCAGCAGATCATGTGAAAATATAATATTTGTGTCATTCTCAAAACTTTTGGCCATGACTGTACGTTCTCACCACACATCTAGATAAGTTCCTTTGGGGTTCTAGTTTCCAAAATGGGGTCACTTGTGGTGGGTTTCTACTGTTTAGACACATCAGGGGCTCTCCAAATGCGACATGATGCTCGCAGACTATTCCATCAAAGTCTGCAATGCAAAACGTCACTACTTCGCTTCCGAGCACCGACGTGTGCCCATACAGTAGTTTTCTCCAACATATAGGGTATCAGCGTTCTCAGGACAAATTCCCCCCCCAGGCATTATAAACTTTAGTGAAACACTTGGGGGTTCAAAGTGCTCACCTCACACACCACTGTTTAGGCACATCAGGGGCTCTGCAAACTGAACATGACACCCATCTGGGGTCTCACGGGAGGTGTGGGGATACGAACACACCAAGGTAACCTACAGGGTTTATATACTTGGAGTGATTTTTTATGTACCAACTATGTGCCTTTATGCGGCTATGGCCACAAATATATAGTGGACCTGCCGTGTCTGTGCAGGACATGCAGTAATTATCTGTTATGATTTGTACGTATTTACTTAACCTGCGTTTTTGAGCGATATAGGCATTTAATCACCCTGTTCCTCCCCTTACATGTGGTGGTTTTTTGGTTTTCCTTGCCTTGGATTACTACAGTCTTATACATTTTTGTGTTCTCACCCACTCTTTGTTGGTACGTTACTATCATCCTGCTGCTAATTTTTAAAATGTTATGTATTATGATAAGTTGGTGAATTTTTTCTATGTCATACATGTCCTGGTATTTTTGTAATAATATCTAACAAAATGGATTTATATATATTTAAACATATTTCCGGGATGTGACTTATTATTATTTGGTATATAGTGAGATTTAAGCCCTCATGCTTTTCCTTTGATGCTTTTCAAAGTCTGCATTTCAAAACGTCATTACTTCCTTTCCGAGCCTTGCCATGTGCACAAACAGTATTCCCTCCCCACATATGGGGAATCAGCGTACTCAGGACAAACTGGACAACTATTGGGGTCCAATTTCCTTGGGAAAAATCAAAAATTGGGGACTAAAAAATCATTTTGGTGGAATTTTTTTTTTCACACCAAGGCATTATAAACTTTAGTGAAACACTTGGGGGTTCAAAGTGCTCACAACAGATCTAGATAACTTCCTTAGGGGGTCTAGTTTCCAAAATGGTGTCACTTGTGGGGGGTTTCCACTGTTTAGGCACATCAGGGGCTCTCCAAACGCAACATGGCGTCCAGCCAATTCTGCGTTGAAAAAGTCAAACGGCGCTCCTTCCCTTCCGAGTCTGCCATGAACCGAAACAATAGTTTACCCCCAGTTATTGTGTATCGGCGTACTCAGGACAAATTGCACAATAACTATTGAGGTCTTGTTACCCTTGGGAAAATAAAAATTGGGGTGAAAAGATTATTTTTGTGGAAAAAAATGGGATTTTTTACTTTTACGGCTCTACGTTATAAACTTGTATGAAGCACTTGGGGGTTCAAAGTGCTCACCACAGATCTAGATAAGTTCCTTAGGGGGTCTAGTTTCTAAAATGTGGTCACTTGTGGGGGGTTTCCACTGTTTAGGCACATCAGGGGCTATCCAAACGCAACATGGCGTCTACTCTCGATTCCAGCCAATTTTAGTTTGAAAAAGTCAAATGGCGCTTCTTCCCTTCTGAGCTCTGCCGTGCATACAAACAGTGGTTCCCCCTCACATATGGGGTATCAGCGTACTCAGGGCAAATTGGGCAACTACTTTTGTGGTCCAATTTCTCCTGTTACCCTCTGGAAAATAAAAAATTGGTGACTAAAATTTTTTTTTGTGGGAAACAATAGGATTTTTTATTTTCATGCCGGGCTTTATAAACTTGTGTGAAGCACTTTGGGGTTCAAAGTGCTCACCACAGATCTAGATAAGCTCCTTAGGGGGTCTAGTTTCCAAAATGAGGTCACTTGTGGGGGGTTCCACTGTTTAAGCACATCAGAGGCTTTGCAAACTGAACATGACACCATCAAAGTCTGCATTCCAAAACGTGATTACTTCCTTTCCAAGCCCTGCCGTGCACCCAAAAAGTCCCCCCCCCCCACATATGGGGTATCAGCATACTCAGGACAATTTGGACAACAACTTTTGGGGTCCAGTTTCCTTGGGAAAAATCAAAAATTGTGGACTAAAAAATTATATTTGTGGAAATTTTTTTTTTCACACCCTGGCATTATAAAATTTAGTGAAACACTTGGGGGTTCAAAGTGCTCACCACAGATCTAGATAAGTTCCTTAGGGGGTCTAGTTTCCAAAATGGTGTCACTTGTGGGGGGTTTCCACTGTTTAGGAACATCAGGGGCTCTCCAAACGCAACATGGCGTCCAATCTCAATTCCAGCCAATTTTGGTTTGAAAAAGTCAAACGGCGCTCCTTCCCTTCCGAGCCCTGCCGTGCTCCCAGACAGTGGTTTTCCTCCACATATGGGGTATCGCTGTACTCAGGAGAAATTGCACAACAACTTTATCTGTCCATTTTCTCCTTTTACCCTTGTTAAAATAAAAAAAATTTTGTGACTAAAATGTTAAATGTTCATTTTTTCCTTCCATGTTGCTTCAGCTCCTGTGAAGCACCTGAAGCATTAATAAACTTCTTGAATTTCGTTTTGAGTACCTTGAGGGGTGCAGTTTTAAGAATGGTGTCACTTTTGGGTATTTTCTGCCATATAGACCCCTCAAAGTGACTTCAAATGTGAGGTGGTCCCTAAAAAAATGGTTTTGTACATTTTATTGTAAAAATGAAAAATTGCTGGTCAACTTTTAACCCATATAACTTCTTAACAAAAAAAAATTTTGGTTCCAAAATTGTGCTGATTTTGTGTGACATATTTCTCTGTTTTAAGGGAATAAAAATTCAAAGTTTGAAGATTGCAAAATTTTCAAAATTTTCGGCATATTTCCATGTTTTTCATAAATAAAAGCAAGTTATATCGAAGAAATTTTACCATTATCATGAAGTACAATATGTCACGAGAAAACATTCTCAGAATCGCGAAGATCCATTGAAGCGTTCCAGAGTTATAACCTCATAAAGAGACAGTGGTCAGAATTGTAAAAACTGGCCCGGTCATTAACGTATGACCGATATATTATGCCCCATATGCTACCCCATATATTATGCCCCATATGGTGCCCCATGTATTATGCCCCACAAGATGCTCCAGAGATTGTGTCCCATATGCTGCCCCATGCATTATGCCCCATATGCTTCCCATGTATTATGTCAGACAAGATGCTCCATAGATTGTGCCCCATATGCTGCCCCATGTATTATGCCCCATATGCTGCCCATGTCTTATGCCCCATATGCTGCCCCATGTATTATGCCCCATATGCTGCCCCATGTATTATGCCCCACAAGATGCTCCATAGATTGTGCCCTATATGCTGCCCCATGTATTATGCCCCATATGCTGCCCCATGTATTTGCCCCATATACTGCCCCATGTATTATGCCCCATGTGCTGCCCCATGTATTATGCCCCATATGCTGCCTATGTATTATGCCCATATGCTGCCCCATGTATTATGCCCATATGCTGCCCATGTATTATGCCCCACAAGATGCTCCATAGATTGTGCCCCATATGCTGCCCCATGTATTATGCCCCATACTCTGCCCCATGTATTATGCCCCATATGCTGCCCATGTATTGTGCCCCCATATGCTGCCCATTGTATTATGCCCCATATTCTGCCCCATGTATTATGCCCCATATGCTGCCCATGTATTGTGCCCCATATGCTGCCCCATGTATTATGCCCCACAAAGTCCCTTATGCTGCCGCTGAAAATTAAAAAAAAAAAATGACATACTCACCTCTCGTCACTGGGGGCCAGGTGCCGGTGTCCTGAGCAGGTGGGGACACCTGCGCGCTATGGGAGACAGGTGCCGGTGTCACTGCTGGCTCAGGCCTCGGCACCTGCAATATTCACCTGTCCCCATTCCACCGCTGCTTGCCGCTGTATCCTCGTGTCCTCTAGCTGTGAATGTTCAGATCAGAAGGCGCTATGACGTGGTTAGTGAGCGCCGCGCCCTCTGCCTGAGCATTCACTGCTGGAGGACCCGAAAGACAGGGGCGCGCTGCAGTGGAACGGGGACAGGCCTGCAGCACTGCCTGTGAGATCGCTGGTCTCACAGAGTGCTGTGCACACTGTGAGACCAGCAATCTGGTATTATACAGTAATGTCCCACTCTGGGACAAAGTAAAAAAGTTAAAAAAAATAAAAATAACAAGTGTAAAAAAAAATTCATAAAAAATGAAAAAAAAAAATTCCCCAATAAATTTTTTCTTCATGTAAATAGAAAAAAACCAATAAAAGTACACATATTTAGTATCACCGCGTCCATAACGACCCGCCCTATAAACCTGTCCCATTAGTTAACCCCTTTACTGAACCCTTTAAAAAAAACCAAAGCAAAAAATCAATGCTTTATCATCATACCACCGAACACAAAGTGGAATAACACGCGATCAAAAAGACCGATATAAATAAGCATGGTACCGCTGAAAATGCCATCTTGTCCCGCAAAAAAACGAGCTGCCATACAGCATCATCAGCAAAAAAAAAAAAAGTTATAGCTCGCAGAATAAAGCGATGCAAAAATAATAATTTTTTATATAAAATTGTTTTTAATGTATAAAAGCGCCAAAACATAAAAAAATTAATAAATGAGGTATCACCGTAATCATACTAACCCGAAGAATAATACTGCTTTATCAATTTTACCACACGCCGAACGGTATAAACGCTCCCCAAAAGAAATTAATGAATTGCTGATTTTTGTTCATTCTAACCTCACAAAAATCGAAATAAAAAGCGATCAAAAAATGTCACATGCTCAAAATTGGTACCATAAAAACGTCAACTCGTACCGCAAAAAATAAGACCTCACATGCCTCTGTGGGCCAAAATATGCAAAAATTATAGCTCTCAAAATGTGGTGATGCAAAAACTATTTTTTGCAATAAAAAGCATCTTTTAGCGTGTGACAGCTGCCAATCATAAAAACCCGCTATAAGTAGTAAATCAAACCCCCCTTTATCACCCCCTTAGTTAGGGAAAAATAATAAAATTAAATAAATGTATTTATTTCCATTTTACAATTAGGGTTAGGGTTAGGGTTGCGGCTAAAGTTAGAGTTAGAGTTGGGGCTAAAGTTAGGATTAGGATTAGGGTTGGGAATAGGGTTAGGGGTGTGTTAGGGTTAGGTTTGTGGTTAGGGTTATGGTTAGGGTTGGGACTAGTATTAGGGGTGTGTTGGGGTTAGGTTTGGAGTTAGAATTGGGGGGTTTCCACTGTTTAGGCACATCAGGGGCTCTCCAAACGTGACATGGCGTCTGATCTCAATTCCAGCCAATTCTACGTTGAAAAAGTCAAACGGTGCTCCTTCCCTTCTGAGCTCTGCCATGCACCCAAACAGTAGTTTACCCACACACATGGGGTATCAGAGTACTCAGGACAAATTGCACAATATTTCTTGGGGTCCAATTTCTTCTGTTACCCTTGTGAAAATAAAAATTGGGGGGGAAAATATAATTTTTGTAAAAAAAAAGAAGATTTTTTTGTTTTTACGGCTGTACGTTATAAGCTTCTGTGAAGCACTTGGGGCTTCATAGCGCTTACCACACATCTAAATAAGTTCCTTGTGGGGTCTTTTTTCCAAAGTGGGAAAACTTGTGGGGGGTTTCCACTGTTTAGCCACATCAGGGGCTCTCTAAATGCGACATGATGCCCGCAGACCATTCCATTAAAGTCTGCAATCCAAAACGTCACTACTTCCCTTCCGAGCCCCGACGTGTGCCCATGCAGTAGTTTTCTCCCACATACTGGTATCAGAGTACTCAGGACAAATTGAACAACAACTTTTGGGGTCCAAATTCTCCTCTTCTCCTTGTGAAAATAAAATATTGGGGGCGAAAAAAATTATTTTTGTAAAAAAAAAAGGATTTTTTTATTTTTACGGCTGTACGTTATAAACTTCTGTGAAGCACTTCGGGGTTCAAAGTGCTCACCACACATCTAGATAAGTTCCTTGGGGGTCTATTTTCCAAAATGGGGTCACTTGTGGGGGGTTTCTACTGTTTAGGCACATCAGGGGCTCTCCAATCGCGATATGACTCACGCAGACCATTCCATCAAAGTCTGCAATCCAAAAAGTTACTACTTCCCTTCCGAGCCCTGATGTGTGCCCATACAGTAGTTTTCTCCCAAATATGGGGTATCAGCATACTCAGGACAAATTGGACAACTTTTGGGGTCCAATTTCTCCTGCTACCCTTGGGAAAATAAAAAGTTGGGGACTAAAAGATCATGTTTGTGGAAAAAATATGATTTTTTTATTTTCATGCTCGGGCGTTATAAACTTTAGTAAAATACCTGGGTGTTAGGGGCCTGCGGAACGCACCTAATAGATATTAAGGAGAGGTGCGTTCGCAGCCCGCGGTCCACCGTGCAGGCAGAACCTGCTGCTAGTAAGATGGCGTAAATAGGCAGTATGAGCAAACTGTTATCCCACAGAGTCACAGATGTAAACGCCGTAGCACTATATGGCGATATAAGCGGACTCTGTTAATTCACAGAGCCGCTGTAACAAAGACTGTGTCCTGTTAGACTCACAGGGAACACAGATGACTGCTAAGCGGATTGCAGTCTGTGGTCATGCAATCAGAACCCAAACAATAATCTCCTCACCGGAGTAGCCGGTATTCTAATGGCGTTTTTAGCCAAGCCATGAACACGTGCATACAATCTCCTCACCGGAGGTGCCGGTATTCTAGGGGCTTATTTCAGCCAGACCTAACCACATGCATACATGACCACACTGGCGCAAGCACGTAACAGATTTGATACTAGCGCACGGCCGTGCGGTAAGGACAGCCTTTTATAGCAGCCACGAGAAAAAAACCTTCCAGGAAGGACCAATGGGAAGCTGCTTCAGAACATCAACAGCTGGGACAGACGTTTCTGCTGAGCAGGAACCACTGCGGCCGGAGACGGATGGGAGACCGCAGCGGGAACAGCTCGAGATTCCCCATGTGAAGGAGTGGGAACTCGAACCCTAACATTACCCCCACTCCTAGGGCCCCCCTATTCTGGGCCTCGCTGCGCTCAAAGGCAGCAATGAGCTGCGGAGCATGAACATGCTCGGCAGGCTCCCAGGACCTATGCTCAGGCCCATAACCCCTCCAATCCACCAAATAAAATTTTTTGCCTCGTACCACCTTGCACCCAACAATGGCGTTCACCTCATGATCGTCAGTAGATGAACCCGACGTCCCGGCAGATGACTCAGAAAACTGGGAAATGGCCACGGGTTTCAGCAGGGACACGTGAAAGGTGTCGGTGATACCAAGGCGAGGCGGAAGGGCTAGGTGGTAAACCACCGGGTTCTCCTGCTCAAGAACTTTAAAGGGACCCAAAAAGCGAGGTGCCAACTTGGTGGACTCTACACGTAGCCTGATGTTTCGGGCCGAGAGCCACACTAGGTCACCCGGAGCAAATGTAGGAGCGGGGCGCCGATGGGCATCGGCCGAAGACCTCATCCTCTCTTTGGAGGCCTGAATGGCATCCTGGGTGCAGTCCCAAATGTCCCGTGCCTCCACAACCCAGTCTGCCACCCTGGAATCGGCGGAAGATACGGGCATGGGCACTGGTACCCGCGGATGCTGACCGTAGCTCAGGAGGAATGGGGTCTGTCCGGTGGAGTCAGCCACAGCATTATTTAGAGCGAACTCAGCCCACGGTAGCAAGGATTCCCAGTCATCCTGCCTGGCAGAGACAAAATGTCGCAAGTTTGTGACCAAGGTCTGGTTGGCCCTCTCTACCATCCCATTCGTCTCGGGATGATATGCCGAGGAGAGATTTAACTCAATGCTGAGTAGACGACACAGCTCTCTCCAGAACCGAGACGCAAATTGGTGACCTCGATCACTGACAATTTTGTCTGGCATTCCATGTAAACGGAAAATATGCCTAATAATTAATGTTGTCAAGGCCCGTGCAGACAGTAACCGTGGTAAGGGCACCAAGTGCACCATTTTGGAGAAGTGGTCGGTTATCACCCAGATAATGGTGCAGCACCGAGACTTGGGTAAGCCCACCACAAAATCCATCCCGACCATCTCCCAAGGCCTGTCTGCCACCGGTAAAGGGAAAAGTAGCCCAGCTGGCCGTTGTCGAGGGGACTTATTCTTGGCGCAGGAGACACACGCCTGAACGTATTCACTGACATCACGGACCATATGTGGCCACCAGTATGTCCTCGCCAGCAACTCAGATGTCCTTTTTGCCCCAAAATGTCCACCCACCCTGGACGAATGTGCCCAAGAGAGTACCTCCGGTCGCAAATTGGTGGGCACAAAAGTCTTGCCCGGAGGCACAGACTCAAGCGAAACCGAGGCCACAGTTCTTAGGCTCTCTGTGGGGACAATCAACCGAGGCTCCTCCTCCACCTCCTCAGAGGACACCACGGAGCAAGAAAGAGCATTGGCCCGAATGTTCTTCTCACCGGAGAGGAAATGGAGGGTGAAATGGAACCGGGAGAAGATCAGGGACCATCTGGCCTGACGAGAATTTAGCCGCTGGGCGGTCTGTAAATAGACCAAATTTTTGTGGTCAGTGAAAACTTGAAAGGGAAAGCGAGCCCCCTCCAGGAGATGTCTCCACTCAGAAAAGGCCAACTTCATGGCTAGCAACTCCCTATCCCCAATGGAATAATTCCTCTCCGCTGGTGTGAAGGTCTTGGAAAAGAAGAAAGAAGGATGTTTCCGACCTTGAGCATCCTTTTGAAAAAGGACTGCTCCAGCACCAACGGATGAGGCATCAACCTCCAACATAAAAGGCTTATCAACCTCGGGGCGATGTAAGATGGGAGCGCTAGCAAAATGGGACTTAATCGAAGTAAAGGCCTTGGAGACCTCCTCTGATCACAATTTGGGATTGGCTCCCTTCTTGGTGAGGGCTACCAAGGGAGCTACCAAAGTGGAGAAGTGAGGAATGAATTGGCGATAGTAATTAATGAACCCCATAAAGCGCCGCACATCTTTAAGAGAATGGGGTTCTTGCCAATCCATCACAGCTTGTAGTTTGGCAGGATCCATAGCCAGTCCCTGGGCGGAGATGATATAGCCCAGGAAAGGTAAAGACTCCTGCTCAAACATGCATTTCTCCAACTTTGCATAGAGGGAGTGCGCCCGTAACAGGTCGAAGACTTTGCAGACATCCCTCCGGTGAGAGTCAATATCTGGAGAAAAGATGAGGATATCATCCAGATAGACTACTACAGAGGTGGAAAGCATATCCCTGAAGATGTCATTGACAAAGTCTTGGAAAACGGCTGGGGCATTACAGAGCCCGAAGGGCATCACCAGGTATTCATAATGCCCATCCCTGGTATTAAAAGTCGTCTTCCATTTGTCCCCCTCACGGATGCGAATCAGGTTATAAGCACCACGCAGATCTAATTTAGTAAATACCCTTGCTCCCCGGAGCCTATCAAAGAGCTCAGAAATCAGGGGCAACGGGTACTTATTCTTAATGGTGATGGCGTTAAGACCTCTGTAATCTATACACGGACGTAATTCTCCACTCTTCTTCTGCACGAAGAAGAACCCCGCTCCTGCTGGTGAGACCGACTTCCTAATGAAGCCTCTTGCCAGATTCTCCTGGATATATTGAGACATAGCCTCCGTCTCAGGAAGCGAGAGGGGATAGACCCTTCCCGAGGAGGTTCTGCTCCAGTCAAGAGGTCAATAGGACAGTCGTAGGGACGATGGGACGGCAGAGTCTCCACAGCCTTTTTAGAGAACACGTCTGCATATGACTGATAGCACTTGGGAAGACGAGAAAAATCTGCGGGCATCTCTGTAGTGGTAACCTGAATGCACTCCCTGACACATCTGTCCTTACATGACTCACTCCAACCCAGTAACCTACCAGAGGTCCACTCAATATGAGGGGAGTGGGAACGGAGCCAGGGTACTCCCAGTAGGATTTCGTCTATTCCCTCGGCAAGGACAAGAAGGGAAATCATTTCCTGATGGGAAGGGGGTACACACAAAGTAAGAGGGACAGTCTGATGTGTATTTGGCGAGGGCAATGTCAACCCATTCACTACCCGGACAGTCACTGGTTTGTCGAGCGCTACCAGATGTATTGCGTGGCTATGAGCAAAGGTAGATGACATGAAATTCCCCTCTGCTCCTGAGTCCACACAAAGCTCGACTGTAAGTGTGGAAGAGTCTACAGTGACTGTCCCTTTAAGTGTCATCTTGGAGGAAAATGCCGCTGTCTCTAGTGAACCTCCTCCCAGGGCCACTAGACACGATCGCTTCCCCGATCGCTGTGGTTATTTGTTAGCATAGTATCCTGTCTGCTGACAAAGTTTACAGACCACGGATACTCGGACGGCCCGAGACTTAGGTCCTGCCCGAGTAACCTCTGTGGCCTTTTGGGGTTCGAACGCCAGATTGGGGGATTCGAGAGGTTTGGCAAAGGTGGGAGCCAACCGTATCCTCTGCCTACACTGGGCCCGCTCCTACCTCCGCTCATGAAAATGGAGGTTGATGCGGGTAGATATGGAGATAAGCTTCTCCAGTGTGGCGGGAATCTCCCTGGTAGCCAAAGCGTCTTTAACATGGTCAGTTAGTCCTCGCCAGTAGACTGGAATGAGAACTTTATCTGACCAGTTTAGCTCTGAGGCCAGAGTCCGAAACTGGATGGAAAACTGACTGACCAAAGACGAACCCTGTGCCAATGCCAGCAGTTGGAGCGCAGTATCGTGGGTGACCTGAGGTCCTAAAAAGACCTTTTTAAGAGCCTCCAGGAAACGAGGAGCACTCTGCACCACACGATCGTCGCACTCCCACAGCAGTGTTGCCCACTCCAGCGCTCTGCCCAAGAGTAGAGACAGTACAAAACCCACTTGTGCCCGATCCATGGGGAAACGTGCAGCCAGAAGCTCGAGCTGTATAGAGCACTGACTCACGAATCCCCGACATTGCTTGCTGTCACCGGCAAACTTGTCAGGAAGCGGGAGGTGGGATAGTGTAGGGGCAGAGGTGGCAGAGGACAAACTGGCTGCAGCCACGCTAGCAGCCTGAACAGCGACTGCGGTAACATCCACAGCTGAGGTTGTGTGTTCAAGAGCCGCCAACCTACCCTTCAGCTGCTGGATGTACTGCAGTAGACGCTGGTCATCCGTCATTTTACTAGACAGACCCTGGCGCTAGTATTATGTTAGGGGCCTGCGGAACGCACCTAATAGATATTAAGGAGAGGTGCTTTCGCAGCCCGGTGTCCACCATGCAGGCAGAGCCTGCTGCTAGTAAGATGGCGTAAATAGGCAGTATGAGCAAACTCTGTTATCCCGCAGAGTCGCAGATGTAAACGCCGTAGCACTATATGGCGATATAAGTGGACTCTGTTAATTCACAGAGCCGCTGTAACAAAGATTGTGTCCTGTTAGACTCACAGGGAACACAGATTACTGCTAAGCGGATTGCAGTCTATGGTCATGCAATCAGAACCCAAGCAATAATCTCCTCACCAGAGTAGCCGGTATTCTAATGGCGTTTTCAGCCGAGCCCTGAACACGTGCATACAATCTCCTCACCGGAGGTGCCGGTATTCTAGGGGCTTATTTCAGCCAGACCTAACCACATGCATACATGACCACACTGGCGCAAGCACGTAACAGATTTGATACTAGCGCACGGCCGTGCGGTAAGGACAGCCTTTTATAGCAGCCACGAGAAAAAGACCTTCCAGGAAGGACCAATGGGAAGCTGCTTCAGAACATCAACAGCCACAAGACCTTCCTGAAGGACCAATAGGAGTGGCAGCTGTATCCGAGCATGTGACCCCCCTTCTCCAATGGGAGATCTTGCCCTGGGCATGCTCAGATAAAGCAACAAAGGACTTGGTCCCAAATCTGCCTGTTCCAACACTGGTTGCAGCAGCAAGTCTCTGCACAGTACTGGGCCAGGCAAGATGCTGGGACTGACGTCTCTGCTGAGCAGGAACCACTGCGGCCGGAGACGGATGGGGGACCGCAGCGGGAACAATTCGAGATTCCCCCTGTGCAGGAATGGGAACTCGAACCCTAACACCTGGGGGGTTAAAGTTCTCACCGCACATCTAGATAAGTTCCTTTAGGGGTCTAGTTTCCAAAATGGTGTCATTTGTGGGGGGTTTCCACTATTTAGGCAGATCGGGAGCTCTCCAAACACGACATGGCGTCCAGCCAATTCTGCGTTGAAAAAGTCAAACGGCGCTCCTTCCCTTCCTAGCTCTGCCATGCACCCAAACAGTGGTTTACCCCCACATATGGGATATCAGCATACACAAGACAAACTGCACAATAACTTTTGAGGTCTTGTTACCCTTGGGAAAATAAAAATTGGGGTGAAAAGATCATTTTTGTGGAAAAAATATGATTTTTTAATTTTACGGCTCTACGTTATAAACTTGTGTGAAGCACTTGTGGGTTAAAATTGCTCACCACAGATCTAGATAAGTTCCTTAGGGGGTCTAGTTTCCAAAATGGGGTCACCTGTTGGGAGTTTCCACTGTTTAGGCACATCAGGGGCTCTCCAAATGAAACATGGCATCCAATCTCAATTCCAGCCAATTTTGGTTGGAAAAAGTCAAATGATGCTCCTTCCATTCCGAGCTCTACCGTGCGCCCAAACAGTAGTTCCCCCCCACATATGATGTATCAGCGTACTCAGGACAAATTGGACAACAACATTTGTGGTCCAATTTCTCCTGTTACTCTTGGGGAAAAAAATTGGTGACTAAAAGATGATTTTTGTGGGAAAAAAATAGGATTTTTATTTTCATGGCTGGGCATTATAAACTTGTGTGAAGCACTTGGTGGTTCAAAGTGCTCACCACAGATCTAGATACGTTCCTTAGGGGGTCTAGTTTCCAAAATGGGGTCACTTGTGGGGGTTTTCCACTGTTTAGGCACATCTGGGGCACTGCAAATGGAACATGACCCCCATCAACGTCTGCATTCCAAAACGTTATTACTTCCTTTCCAAGCCCTGCTCAAACAGTTTCCCCCCCACATATTTGGTATCAGCGTACTCAGGACAAATTGGACAACAACTTTTGGGGTCCAATTTCCTTTGGAAAAATCAACAATTTGGGACTAAAAAATTATTTTTGTGGAAAATTGTTTTTTTTTTCACACCCAGGCATTATAAACTTTTGTGAAACACTTGCGGGTTCAAAGTGCTTACAACAGATCAAGATAAGTTCCTTAGGGTGTCTAGTTTCCAAAATGGTGTTACTTGTGGGGGGTTTCCACTGTTTAGGCGCATCAGGGGCTCTCCAAACGCGACATGGCGTTCAATCTCATTTCCAGCCAATTTTGGTTTGAAAAAGTCAAACGGTGCTCCTTCCCTTACAAGCTCTGCTGTGTGCCAAAACAGTGGTTTTCCCCCACATATGGAGTATTGGCGTACTCAGGAGAAATTGCACAACAACATTATCTGTCCATTTTTTTCCTTTTACCCTTGCGAAAATAAAAAAAGTTTGTAATTGATTATTTTTGTGACTAAAAAGTTAAATATTATTTTTTTCCTTCTACGTTGCTTCAGCTCCTGTGAAGTACCTGAAGGGTTAATAAACTTATTGAATGTGGTTTTGAGTACCTTGAGGGGTGCAGTTTTTAGAATGGTGTCACTTTTGGGTATTTTCTGCCATATAGACCCCTCAAAGTGACTTCAAATGTGAGGTGGTCCCTAAAAAAAATGGCTTTGTAAATTTTGTTATAAAAATGAGAAATTGCTGGTCAACTTTTAACCCTTATAATTTCCTAACAAAAAAAACATTTTGGTTCCAAAATTGTGCAGATGTAAAGTAGACATGTGGGAAATGTTATGTGTTAACTATTTTGTGTGACATATTTCTCTGTTTTAAGGGAATAAAAATTCAAAGTTTGAAAATTGCACAATTTTCAAAATTGTTGCCATATTTGCGTTTTTTTTCAAAGATAAACGCAAGTTATATTGAATAAATTTTACCACTAACATGAAGTACAATATGTCGCGAGAAAACATTCTCAGAATTGTGAAGATCCGTTGAAGCGTTTCAGAGTTATAGCCTCATAAAGAAACATTGGTCAGAATTGTAAAAATTGGCGGCGTCATTAACGTGCAAACCACCTTTGGGGGTTAAGGGGTTAACATATCTTATTTGTATATAGGGAGCCTTTTATAGGCTGGTATAGAAACTTAAGAATCAAAAGTGCTCCACATCTATAGGAACTGTTGGTCTTGTGAGTAGAAAACTGAATGAGTAAAGCAAACCTCTTGTTTGCTCCCTGCTTAGGAGTTTAAGGCTTTGTGCACACGTTGCGGATTCTGCAATTTGTCGTGCAAAAAACAAGACCTCACATGGCCATATTGATGGAAAAATAAAATAACTATGGCTTTGGGAAGATGGGGAGCAAAAATAAAAACGCAAAACCGAAAAAACCTCTGTCATGAAGGGGTTAATATGCAGCCATGAGATTTGATTTGATTGTATAAGAGGCCTCTGACTGAGGTCTAAGGGGTAATGTTTCTCCTCAAGGAGAAATGACAGACAGGCAAGTGTAAGGAAATTTATGTTAGGGGTCAAGTTCCCGCTTCTGCACAAGGGGAATCTCGAGCCATTCCGGCTGCAGTGGACTCTGCTCAGCTTAGACATCGGTCCCAGCGTCTCGCCCAGTCTGGCAGTGTGCAGAGGATTACTGCTGCTCCTCCAGGCTCTGCTATTGTGGCCAGTACTGGTTAGCGGCGAGCAGACGTCTTTGGGACAAAGTCCATGTTTTTCCCTTCTGAGCATGCCCAGGGTGAGATCTCTCATTGGAGTTCAGGGGTCCCATGCTCAGGTACTTAAGCAGCTCCTATTGGTCTGCCAGGAAGGTCCTGTGACTACTGGTGTTCTGGAACAAGTTTCATTGGTCCTTGTTTCTGGCAGGTCCTGTAGCTGTTATTATAAAAGGATGGCAATGCTGAGCCGCCATGCGCTAGTATCAACCATTATATGCTTTGCGTCAGTGTGGTCATGCGTGTGTGTGGTTAGGGCCCGGCTGAAATAAGCCACTAGAATACCGACTTAATCGGTGAGGAGTTTGGTATTCTAGAGGAGTTTGATTGCCATATTCAGGGCCTGGCGTTCAGACGCCATAGATTGCGGGTGACTCCCGCGAGGACATTAGCGCATGATCACGTTCTATGTTCACTTAGCACTTAACTGTGTGCCTGGGTGCCTGACAGGACACAGAACTTTTTCTCAGCGGCCCTGTGACGTAACAGGGTTCGCTTTCAACGCTAGACAGCGCCCTAGCGTGTTTATTTTGCGACTCAGTTGTGTTTAGTGAGTTCGCACACATCGCCATATAGCGCTGCAGCACTCCTTCTAGCGGCTCTGTGAAATAACAGAGTTCGCACATATTGCCACAGCGCATTGCGATGTTTATTTTGGCGACTCTGCGGGATAACAGAGTTCGCGTCTTGCGCCATTTTACTAGCAGCAGGTTCCGCCTGCACGGTGGACCCCGGGCTGCGAACGCACCTCTCTACCTCATATATTTGGTGTGTTCCGCAGACCCTAACAATTTATAGGGCTTGAACTGAACAGACAATTTGCATATTTAATCTCTCAGAGAAGAATTGCACAGCCTATAAGCCTCCTTGCCCTGGCATGCAAGGCATATCACTCTCCATAAGGAGAAACATTACCCCTTAGACTCAAGTATCCAAAGGACATACCATTACATTGTTCTGCAATGCAAACACTATAATTGTGCAAATGTATAGGTAAGTTTATTTGCTTTTAAACAATAAGGATTAATATCTGATAAACATTTCTAATGTTAAGAAATGAACACAAGAATAATTTAAAGATATGTAGTTTATTAATGTACCCATAAAAATGTTGTAAATATATTTAGAAGTTGAGATACTCATGGCTGAAGGTTTGGATTGTGAGATGACATTTATGTGAAGAATAAAGATGATTTTTTTTCCCTATGTAGCAGGAGCTGTGGAATGCAAACTACTTCTGGAATGCACAGAAAGCAAGTCTTTGTTCCTTCTTCTCCTGCTCTTCTGAGCCAGGAGGTACATGGTAAATATTGAGAATGCAACGGAATTTCAATTCTTAGTAGTGAAATGAACATAGAGTGGCATGGTCTCGCATATAATCATGTAGTTGCTGTTTTAAGTTAATAAAGATGGACTTTTAATCACAACTCCAGCACAGGGATAAATGCAGAAATCAGAGATAAGGAAGCTACAGTTATGTGCACTGCTCTGATATTTTGGGAATGTACTTTTTTTTAAGAAAACATCAAATAGGATAATAACAAATAGGAAAAATTCAGTGTTCATAACTATTTACCCCCCTAAAGTCAGTACTTTGTAGAACCTCCTTTTGGGGCAATTACAGCTGCAAGTCGCTTTGGATGAGTATCTGTGAGCGTTCCACAAATTGCCACTGGGATTTTTGCCCATTCCTCAAGGGAAAACTGCTCCAGCTCCTTCAAGTTAAGGGTATGCCACACTAAACAACATCGCTAACGGGATCGCTAAAAAACGTCACTATTTAGCGATCCCGTTAGCGATGTTGTTCAGTGCGGCAGCTGCCAGCGACGAGCTTCCTGCTGTGATCTCGCTCGTCGCTGGAATCGTTCCGGACCCGCTGGGTAAGTATATATCGCTAGTGTGGCACCTTTTCTTAGCGATTTAGCGGTACTTTTGTACCGCTAAAGTCGTTAAGAAGATCGCTAACGGCGATAGCGCCGTTAACTATATCGCTAAATGTGGCCGCACTTAGCGATATAGAAACAATCCCGCTAGCGATCGCATTAGTATGCGTCGTTATCGTGATCGCTAGCGGGATTGTTTAGTGTGGCAGTACCTTTAGATGGTTTCCTCTGGTAAACAGTAATCTTCAAGTCTGACCAGTGACCACAGATTCTCAATTGGATTAAGGTCTAGCCTTTGACTTGGCCACTCCAAAACATTTACACATTTCCTCTTAAACCATTCCAGTGTTGTCTTAGTAGTATGCATTGTCTTGCTGAAAGGTGAACCTCCGTACCAGTCTCAGTACACTGACAGACTGAAACAAGATTTTTCCAAGAATATCTTTCTATTTCGCACCATCCATCTTCCCCTCAACTTGGACCATTTTTCCTGTCCCTGCTGCCGAAAAACATCCCAACAGCGACATTGCATGGTAAGCCATTTATGCCATTTATTTGATTGGCCAGTATTTAATAGTTCACTTGATGGCCAGACCCAAATTGTCTGATAGAAACTTGACACACAATGATTTACTGAATTTTGGGATATCTTTGTTAAAACATTGTGTCAATTTTCATATGAGTACATATATATCCATCATGGCAGAGCAATAGCACATTCGGGTTGTGACATTTTACCATCACCTCCCATTTTACACTTCTGTGAGCATTAAAAGGGAATTTATTAGTAGGGTCAACCCTCCTAATACGTCTATATGGACATGAAGATCATAGAAAATTGAATAAAATGATACCTTGATATCTGCGTTTCAGTGTTTTTTTCCAGAGTAATCTACATTTTTGTTAATAGGTTAATGAGCTGTTAAGATCTATGGCAGGACATAGATCTTCCTGGTATCTGTGTCATAGCTTAATGTGGAAGCCAATGAATTAATATGTTAAGCTGGGGCCTGCTAAAAATTTCCATTGCTGCCATTTTGGCACTACTGTTTCATAGAAGACCACAATTTATCCTATATGCTGCAATACTATGATATACAGTGACATACTCATGAAAGAATAAAGTTATGTTAAAACCAAGCACACCATTTTTTTCTTGAGAAATTCTCAATTAGTTTGACGTGTCACATGACCCTCTTCCCATTAAAAAAAAATAAAGTTGGATCCAAAATGGTCAACATCAAAGTGGCCGCAATGGTCCCCTCCCATATACTAATGTGCCACAAACTGGAAGTTGATATCACTAACCATTCCCATTTTATTTTGGTGTATCCATATAAATGGCCCACCCTGTGCAATATAAGCAAATAGACACTCACAGGTTCAAGTCTTGTAAAAAATAAAATAAAAAATGAAATAAAAAGAATAAAAATACCAAAAATGTCAAGAAATATAAAAATTTTAATTTCACTCACTAAAAATAAGGAGAATAAAATGGTTTAAAATACATGTTTTGTATCAGGGCATAAGTAAAAGTCTGATCTATCAAATATATAGATTAATTAACCAGTAAGGTAAGTGCGGTAAAGAGAAAAAATTTAAAAATTCTAGAAGTGCATCTTTTTGTTAACACATCTCCCTAAAAAATACAGTAAATAGAAATCAAAACATTATATTGACCACAAAGTGGCATCAGTAAAATAGACATCTGAGGATGCAAAAAAACAAGCTTTTATACATTTCCATAGACAAAAATAAAACATTATGGCAACTTGGAAAATGGCTACCAATTTTTTTTTTGTAAACTTCAGAGGTTTTGTTAACCAGTTAAATAAAAAAATGCATGCAAGTTTGGTATCACCATAAATGGACTGATCTGGAAAATCATGATGATAGGTAATTTTTACCACACAATGAATACAGTAAAAACAAAACCCCAAAACATTGGCAGTATTGCATATTTTTCACCATTTCATCCCCAATTTTTCTCTTGTTTTACAATACATTTTGTAGACTAATGAATCCTGTTTCTCAAGACTACAGCTCAACCCACTAAAAACAAGCCCTTATATAGCTACACAAAAAGAGTAGCTATGGATTAAACTAAGAACACCCAAAAAGATAATAATAGAGTATAATTTAAAACAAAGATACTTTATTGATGTATTTAAAAATAATTAATATTCTGGAATTAATTTAGGAAATCATAAAAAATTAAAACACAAATGGAAAGACAAGGGGAGGAAACAATCTCCAGAACAGGTAGAAGTACAATGGTGATAATTTCAAAAGTTATAACTGTACAGAGGTGTACAGTGGCATAGCAGCTAAATGGTATATAATAATAATAATAATAATCTTTATTTTTATATAGCGCTAACATATTCCGCAGCACTTTACAGTTTGCACACATTATCGTCGCTGTCCCCGATGGGGCTCACAATCTAGATTCCCTATCAGTATGTTTTTGGAGTGTGGGAGGAAACCGGAAACCCGGAGAAACCCACGCAAACACGGGGAGAACATACAAACTCCTTGCAGATGTTGTCCTTGGTGGGACTCGAACCCAGGACTCCAGCGCTGCAATGCTATCCACTGAGCCACACGTGCTGCCCATAAATATATAAATTTCTTATAAATTAATCTGGAAATCTGACTGTCAGATTAAGATATGTTTGTAAAGCCTGCATAGGCTAATTAAACTAAGTTTTGCCTTTTGCTTTTATGAGGAGAATAAAATTGTAAAAGTAAGAGGCAAAACGCGCATCGGGGTTTGGGGCTGGCGATCTCCTCTTTCCATTGTGGGTAAGTGATTTATCTCATTCATGGTGGTTCTTTTTTGACATACCTGCATTTCTGCAAATTCACTTCTATTTGGTGCAGGGGCACTGCTACTTAGGAGTAATATCCTCCCTTATTATGCCAAATACTGCAAGTATTTGCTGGTATATTGAGAGACGTTTTTTCATTACATGATAGACATTCTCAATTCCATCTTAAGGTTCTTCACCAAAGACCTTCGCTTTATACACCTGGCCCTTTGTTTACACACTAGTCACTTTTGACTTCTATTATCATGAGCAATATTTTGTGGCTTTTGTGACTTTGTGAACAATGACTTTATTTAGTCTATGCAGGCTTTACATACATACCTTGATCTGACAATCATTCAGATATCCAGATTAATTCATAAGTGATTTACATACTATTGAACTTCTATTCCGCTGTACACCTCTGTACAAGGCTGTGTATAATTATATTATAACTTTTACTGTTACCACCATTGTACTTTTATCTGTTCTGGAGACTGTTTCCTCCCCTTGTCTTTCTACTTGTGTTCTCATTTGTTATGACCTCCTAAATGAATTCCAGTACATTAATTATTTTTAAATACATCAATAAAGTATACTTGTCTTAAATTATCCTCTATTATTATCTTTTGGGTGTTCTTAGTTTACTTCATTCCTTTTTTTGTTTATCTAATAATATGATCTATATATATAGGAGTAAATCACCACTAAATATTATCATGATATGTTGTGGGGGAACATTATACTAACCAGTTATGTTCCTAGCCCAATAGAATATGTATATTCGCTTCGTCATTCTCTTCTCCGCCTTATATAGCTAAGTTGGCATAAAAATAAAAAAACTATGCCTCTTGGAAGAAAAGGAGAACGAAATTTCAAAATTGAAAATGGGGTCCAGAAGGATTTAAACTATTCCACTATTTTTCATATAATCAGGATGTTCAGGGAATCAGTTGGTGTTCAGCTAGCCAAGAAATATCTTTGAGACTGCTAATCTCACAATATTCAGATAATGTAAGTTATAGGCTGAAAGAAGAAAAAGATAAAATCCGAATCTTGAACCCAAATTCTCTTTTGTTTTTAAATTTTTTAACTAAATGTCTAGTTGACAGCTTTTCCAGACAAAATTAAGTTACCATTTTTAGCATAGAAATATGCGATGTCATGGACTCTCCAGTATGTCCGACTTAAGTGTTCAATTCAAAGCTGACATGGTGGACAAACTCTTTTGAATTAATACTGATAAAAAGATAAGTCATGGACAACTTATGGCCCATAAGACTTACTTGTCCTAATAATATTTATTTTCATTCAGTGTAATGAAGGGTAATAGCTAGGACTACTACTCCATAACAACATATTTAATAGATATTCATGGTCCGTCGTGGTGTATTAATCCAATGCCTATACTTGAATAAGTTCTAAAACTGTAGTACAGGAAATCTATATCACTGTCATATCCTTGATCAGTAGTGGACACAGAAGAAGGTCCCTGTGCAAGAACAATATATGGGCCCTTTACAGTCTAATAGCTCATCATAATGCACAATTCCCCTTGCTTTGGAGATGGAAGTGGCCCCTATTACCTATTGGGCCCCTGTGTGGCAGCGTCAATGGTACGTCAGCCTCTTTCCTTAATCACAGCAATATGAACAATAGATAAAGTATTCATATAAATGATGTTATAATGAGCAAAATATGTATATTGAAAGATCTTAAGAAATACCTCATGGAGTGAATAAAGAATCTAAAGTAATATACTGCATCGTTAATATTAAAAGCTGAATTTAAAAGATGTGTCCTTTTAGTTCAACCTATTTTCATACAAACTCCTGCTAAGAACTTGATTAAACGATTACAATTCTTTGATATCTTGTAGATGTTAAGTAAGGTGTTGCTAAAGATTGAATCAGCAATTATATACCGTATATACTCGTGTATAAGCCGACCCGTGTATAAGCCGACCCCCCTAATTTTGCCACAAAAAACTGGGAAAAATTATTGACTCGTGTATAAGCCGGGTGTCATGTGTGCATTGCCACGAAGATCGTCGCGGTTGCACATTTTGACTTCTCACAGCTGAGCTGCTGTTTCTTTGTGTTTGGCAGCTAGGGAGTTAATTCTGTCTGTGCTCGGTGCTGGGACTGGGTGCAGTTTCTCCCGGCTGCAATTGATTATTTGTGGATTGGTTTCCTTTAAATTCCTGGTTGTCTGCTTGGGGAGTTGCCAGTGAAACCTTCATGCAGACCACAGATAGGAATGAATCTGTATAGACTTTAGTTGTGAGCTCCTTAGTTGTTTTAAGCTCAACTTGGTTAGAGTTTATTTCCCAGACCATTTATGTTCCTTTGGTGTTTGAGTGTGTATGCAAGCGAGTGTTATCCTGTCTGTCTTATATGTCTAATCTGTGTATTTAGCTGAGATCAGCCCATATCCCTTTGGTGGTAGTCAGGATCCTTCTTAGGACTGATTACAGGGTTCAGGGTCTGATAGGAGACAGGGTTAGGTTGGAGACTTGGACCTCTGAACCATTATCAGTACCTCCAAGGTGAGGGATTAGTTAGGACCCCAGTTTAGGGTCAGGTTAGATCCCGGTCCACCTCTTTCCTGTTTCAGCTCATCAAGTCCTCAAGATTAACCCTGAGTTCAGCAGATATCGTGTCAGGTAAATCTATTCTATACTTACATGCTGATGTTGCTATACTAGTTGTTGTATAGAGTGTTGTTCCTGTATTAATAGTTTACTGACATTGTATACATATCATTAGACAGCGTGACATTTTCACTGGCCATAAAAATTATTCCAGTTACCATGGATCCAGTAGCCCAGCTGGCTCTGCAGTTGCAGAGATTATCCATGGAGCTGACGGACATTAAGTCCAAAGTTTTGTCTCCCCTGGAGCAAACCAGAGTTGAACCTAAAGTAGCTCTCCCGGACAGGTTCACTGGTGGGCGAGACAAATTTTTCACCTTCCGGGAGGCATGTAAATTGTATTTTCGGCTTCGGCCTCGATCATCAGGGAGTGAGGAGCAGAGAGTGGGAATTGTTATCTCACTTCTGCAAGGGGACCCTCAATCCTGGGCATTTTCCCTTCCTCCGGGATCCCCGGCTCTACTGTCTGTAGATCAATTTTTTACTGCCCTGGGATTGGTATATGATGACCCAGATCGGGTCTCTCTTGCTGAGACAAAATTACGTAAGATACAGCAGGGAGATCGTCCTGCAGAGGAATTTGCTTCTGAGTTTCGTAGATGGGCCACAGATACTCAGTGGAATGACCCAGCTCTTAGGAGCCAGTTTTGTCATGGGCTTTCTGATAAATTAAAAGACGTTTTGGCTCAGTATGAGTCTCCTCCTTCTCTGGAGGCTGCTATGGCCTTAGCTATCCGTACTGATAGACGGCTTCGGGAGAGGGGTGAGGTAAACCCACTCCCTGTTGTTTCTCCACCTACCACTAAAGTCCCTTATGTTGAGGTTCCCCTTGTCTGTTCGGATGAGCCTATGCAGTTGGGAGGGACATCATTTCGTAGGAGGGGATTGGCGGTACGCCGCAGGACTAGAAGATGTTTTTTCTGCGGGAAAGAGGGACATTTTGTTTGAGAATGTCCATCCCGTGCCTTGTTGAGCCAAAAGTCGCCGGAAAACTGTTAATCCCAGGTTGTGTGGTGGACGACAACCTGGGAGTATGTATTTCATCCGCCAGTTCTTCTCAGTTCCTTGTACCAGTGGAGGTGGTAGTTGGTACGAGAGTGGAGAGATTGTCTGTTCTTCTTGATAGTGGTTCCGGGGCTAATCTGGTTGACGCTCAGTTTGCTCAGGCTCAAGGTATGCATCTGAGTGTATTGGTCAAACCGATCCCTATATTCTCCATTGACGCCAGGCCTCTCGGCCAAGGTAGCTTTGTTCATTAGGTTCATAACATTGACCTTCGGGTAGGGGCAATACATAGGGAACAATTATCTTGTTATGTGTTGGAGGGTCTACCTACTCCCATTGTGTTGGGACTTCCTTGGTTGGTTAAACATAACCCTGTGATTAATTGGCAGTCCAGAGAAATAAGCCAATGGGGTGAGTTTTGCAAAAGCAACTGCATGAACACAGTCATCAGTGCGGTCATGCCTAGTACATTGCCTCCTTTTTTGGAGGATTTTGGGGATGTTTTCTCTGAGGAGGGGTGTCAGGAGTTGCCTCCTCATCGCGTGTATGACTGCTCTATTAATCTCCTTCCTGATGCTAAGTTGCCTAAAGCTAGGTTGTATAATCTTTCTGGTCCTTAGAGGCAGGCTATGAAAGATTATATTTCTGAAAGTCTGGCCAAAGGGCATATTAGACCTTCATCTTCCCCAGTAGCCGCGGGGTTCTTCTTTGTGAATAAGAAAGATGGAGGCCTACGCCCTTGCTTGAATTTCCGCGAACTTAATCGGATTACTGTTCGAGATCCGTATCCACTCCCTCTTATTCCTGATCTCTTCAATCAAATTGTTGGCGCCAAATGGTTTTCTAAATTGGATCTCAGGGGGGCGTATAATCTGATTAGGATAAAAGAGGGGGATGAGTGGAAAACGGCGTTTAACACGCCGGAGGGACATTATGAGAACCTAGTCATGCCTTTTGGTCTGACTACTGCACCACAGTATTCCAACATTTTGTTAATGACATTTTTCATCACCTTGTGGGGCTGTTTGTGGTTGTATATTTGGACGACATTTTAATTTACTCGCCAGATCTTGTGTCTCATCAGGAGCATGTGAGACAGGTGTTGCAGATCTTGCGAGACAATAAACTATACGCCAAACTGGAGAAGTGTATTTGCCGTACAGGAACTTCAGTTTTGGGGTTTTTTGGTGTCAGCCTCCGGTTTCCGTATGGACCCTGAAAAGGTGAGAGCAGTGCTTGAATGGGATCAGCCAGGGATCTTAAGGCTCTGCAGCGTTTTTTGGGGTTTGCTAACTACTACCGGAAATTTATTTGTAATTTCTCATCTGTCGTCAAACCTCTCACTGACATGACAAGAAAAGGGACGGATTTTTCTAAATGGTCGGACAAAGCTTGCCAAGCCTTTTCCTCTTTGAAGAAAGTTTTGCTTCGGCACCCGTTCTCATCCAACCAGATGCATCTCAGCCGTTCATTGTGGAGGTGGATGCGTCTGACGTAGGGTGGGTGCTATATTGTCCCAGGGTCCGTCCCCTGGTAAATGGCATCCGTGCGCTTTCTTTTCTAAGAAATTGTCGTCCGCCGAAAGGAATTATGATATCGGCAATAGGGAACTTTTGGCCATTAAGTTAGCTTTTGAAGAATGGCGTCACTTTTTGGAGGTGGCAGTCCACCCGGTTACCGTTATTACTGATCACAAGAACCTGTTGTATTTGGAATCCGCTAAGCGTCTGAATTCCAGACAAGCTCGATGGTCGTTGTTTTTTACCAGGTTTAATTTTGTCGTCACTTATCGCCCGGGGTCTAAGAATGTAAAGGCTGATGCCTTGTCTCGCAGTTTCCCAGGGGCCGGGAAAACGGATGACCCGAGTCCTATCCTTCAGGAGGGGGTGGTAGTGTCGGCTGTATTTTCTGAGCTTGAGGAGGAGGTGTTAGAGGCTCAGGGGGACGCCCCTGCAGGACCTCCAGGGAGACTGTTTGTCCCAAATCTGTTGAGACAAAAGGTTATTGAGGCACATCATAATTCTGCTCTAGCAGGACATCCAGGGAGTAAGGCTACTTTAGATCTCCTTTCTCGCCGGTTTTGGTGGCCTAATGCTAATAAAGATGTTATAACTTTTGTCGCGTCATGTGGGGTGTGTGCTCGCTCTAAAACCCCTCATACCCGTCCGTCTGGGACCCTTTTACCCTTGAAACTTCCGGAGCGTCCATGGACTCATTTATCTATGGACTTCATTACGGACCTTCCTCCGTCGTCAGGGAATACTGTCATACTGGTGGTTGTTGACAGGTTCAGTAAGATGGCACATTTCGTTGCTCTTCCTGCACTCCCTAATGCTAAAACTCTGGCGCAGGTGTTCATTAGGGAGATCGTTAGACTTCATGGGTTGCCTTCTGATGTGGTGTCAGATAGGGGGTCTCAGTTTGTGTCCAAATTTTGGAGGGCATTTTGTTTACGTCGGGGATGCAATTGTCATTTTCCTCGGCTTTTCATCCGCAGACCAATGGTCAGACAGAGCGTCTGAATCAGAGCTTAGAGACATATCTCCGGTGTTTTGTCTCAGAGAACCAAGAGGACTGGTCTTCTTTCTTGCCTCTGGCAGAGTTCGCTCTTAACAACAGGCGGAGCGAGTCCACTGGTAAGTCCCCCGTTTTTTGGGGCATATGGTTTCCATCCCCAGTTTTGTACTTTCAATGGGGGGGGGCCCTTCTGGGGTTCCTGAGGAGGAGCGTTTCTCGTCGTCACTTGCTTCTGTGTGGAGAGGTGTATTGAATAATCTGAGTGCGATGGGAACCGTTACAAACGTATGGCTGATAGGAGGAGAGTTTCTGGTCCAGATCTGAATGTGAACGATCTGGTATGGTTGTCTACCAGGAATATAAAACTTAAAGTGCCCTCCTGGAAACTGGGTCCCAGATTCATCGGGCCGTACAGGATCAGTTCCATAATTAATCCTGTGGCATTTCGTCTGGACCTCCCTCCTACGTTTAAAATTCATAATGTGTTCCACAAGTCATTACTTAAAAGGTATGTGGCACCAGTCATACCGTCACCTCTACCTCCTCCTCTGTGTTGGTCAATGGTAACTTGGAATTTCAAGTATCAAAGATCATTGACTCACGTCTGAATCGCCGGTCCCTTCAGTACTTGGTGCATTGGAAGGGGTATGGTCCAGAGGAGAGGACGTGGGTCCCTGCGTCTGATGTTAAACGCAGATCGTTTGGTTCGGACCTTCCACAGAACTCACCCGGGCAGGCCTGGCCCTGAGGGTCCGGAGGCCCTCGTAGAAGGGGGGTACTGTCATGTGTGCATTGCCACGAAGATCGTCGCGGTTGCACATTTTGACTTCTCACAGCTGAGCTGCTGTTTCTTTGTGTTTGGCAGCTAGGGAGTTAATTCTGTCTGTACTCGGTGCTGGGACTGGGTGCAGTTTCTCCCGGCTGCAATTGATTATTTGTTGATTGGTTTCCTTTAAATTCCTGGTTGTCTGCTTGGGGAGTTGCCAGTGAAACCTTCATGCAGACCACAGATAGGAATGAATCTGTATAAACTTTAGTTGTGAGCTCCTTAGTTGTTTTAAGCTCAACTTGGTTAGAGTTTATTTCCCAGACCATTTATGTTCCTTTGGTGTTTGAGTGTGTATGCAAGCGAGTGTTATCCTGTCTGTCTTATATGTCTAATCTGTGTATTTAGCTGAGATCAGCCCATATCCCTTTGGTGGTAGTCAGGATCCTTCTTAGGACTGATTACAGGGTTCAGGGTCTGATAGGAGACAGGGTTAGGTTGGAGACTTGGACCTCTGAACCATTATCAGTACCTCCAAGTGAGGGATTAGTTAGGACCCCAGTTTAGGGTCAGGTTAGATCCCGGTCCACCTCTTTCCTGTTTCAGCTCATCAAGTCCTCAAGATTAACCCTGAGTTCAGCAGATATCGTGTCAGGTAAATCTATTCTATACTTACATGCTGATGTTGCTATACTAGTTGTTGTATAGAGTGTTGTTCCTGTATTAATAGTTTACTGACATTGTATACATATCATTAACAGCGTGACACCGGGTGTATAAACTGCCCTCCTGCTCTGTGCTGCCCCCGTCCTGCTCCTTGCTCCCCCATCCAGCTCTGTGCTCCCCAATCATCCTCTGTACTCCCCCCCTCCTGCTCCGTCCTCCGCTGTGCTCCCCCATTCCTTCTCCATCCTCCTGTGCCCCCCATCCTGCTCCATGCTCCTCTGTGCCGTCCATCCTCCCCTGTCCTGCTCCATGCTTCCCCCGTCCTCCTCCACGCTTCCCCCGTCCACCGATCTCCCCCCCGTCCTGCTCCATGCTTCCCCGTCCTCCTCCATGCTTCCCCGTCCTGCTCCAGCTTCCCCGTCCTCCTCTATGCTTCCCCTGTCCACCGTTCTCCCCCCCCGTCCTGTTCCGTGCGCCTTGTCCTCTCCTCCATCATACTCACCCCTCCCCGTGCCATCGCTGAACTTGCCTGCAATCCTGCGTTCTCCCCGGCTTCCTTCAGCTCTCGAGCGCTGAGCGGTGTATGTAATAGCGCTCATTAAGGCCATGAATATGGAGGCCACGCCCATGGGAGTGGCGTCGCGTCCATATTACATGACCTTAATGAGGGGTTATTACATCACCGCTCAGTGCAGAAGAGCTGCAGGAAGGGGAGAACGCAGGATTGCAGGGACGTTCAGCGATGGCACGGGGAGGGGTGGAGTATGATCCCAGCCACCGGCTCCTGCCGTGGCATCCCCTCCCCTGCTGGTTTCTGCCCTATGACTCGTGTATAAGCCGAGGGGGCATTTTCAGCACGAAAAAAGGTGCTGAAAATCTCGGCTTATACACGAGTATATACGGTATATAATAAGTCTCTGCTCTCATGTCCAGTAGTTATTTCCTTTTGGGATCTTCATTTGTATCATAAAAACGGAAATAAAATGATCTAATGCAAATATCATAAAATGTATTTTATTTGATAGCAAACCAGATGCATTCTGCATAGTTTAGCTGGATTCAAAAACGCAGTCTGCACGACTTTATTTTGACTAACAAAAAACACGGAAGGAAACTGGATCTTTATTTTACATTAACATTGAATTTTATAGCGAAAAAGGTCAACGGAGCTCCACATGCCGAGAATGCTCAAGTTGTTCAAAGAGACCTTGAATACAAACATTTTTGTAGCCACTCCAGGCAGACCTATATGATCAAAAGCCGGTGGCTCCTGGGAGGAGAAAAATTAATTTTCTCCTTATAGCCGCACTTTCAGAAAAATGACCGGACAACATCATAACACTATTAACCTACAGATGAGCTCTATTTCTACAGGTTATTAGTGCTTGGGAACATGACAGGTTACCCTTAAATATAATTTAAAATTATATTTTTGATAAAAAAAAATGAAGAAATCCTGCTGCACTCATCAATTCTTTGGATAACATTGCAGTACATCATACAGTTAAACAGTTTTAAAAATACATGATCTCCAAATCTAAAAGCTTGGTTATTTCTTTATGTTGTGCGCAAATTCATATATTTCCATAGGTTCCAATGCTCCAGTGTATGTCAAAAGGGATGGATCAGTATTCATCAGTAAACCTTTCTGTAATAGAGACAGTAGTTGCTTAGCTTCCCTGTACAGAGTAATATTAACTTCAAGTGCCTGAGTTTCATGGTTCGTGTACAGGCCACAATGTCAGGCGGTCTTGGTTCTCCTGACCAGAACACAACAGCATCATAGGCATATATGGACTGTTGAATTTGAGTTGTTAGAGCGTGGCCGTATGGAAATTGTAGTCTGTATACGCACCATGAAATTTGGTCATGAAAAGCCAGCCTAACACAGTAAAAAAGAAACATTGTGCCACATCTATTTTTCATTTGTGCAATAGGAGTCAATGGACGACTTATGCCAGTGATTTGTTGGAGGCTTAAGTTGAATTTGTATATTGGAGAGTATTTCTGCCATACATGAATATGAACAGAGTGTAAGAACAGATTAAATCATCAAACACTTTTTATGCATGTTTTCTCTATTTCATGTTCAGGCAAAATAAAACCACAAACAGTATTAGGTTTGGTATTAGATAACACTTATGTAAAGCTATATAGGAAAGATCACGTTTTTGTGTGCTTCAAAAGAAAAAATGGTTTTTGAATATGAACATAGAGAAAAGAAAATCTGTGTTTTCTAAGTGAACCGTGGAGTTATAAAGCTTAATGTTTTCCAATTCAATTTTCTGTTATGGTTTTAGCTGTAATGGCAATTTCATGGTTATTGCAATAACTCACTTTCAAAACTATTGAATTCTTTACTTCATGGAAGTCATTTCTGAGGAAAGCAGCAACAAGTTATGTCCTGGTTTCTACAGTGATTTAGAGGAAGACTAAACCTGAGAGTGATAGTAAACACTTGTCTATTTGTCTGAAACTGTGTCTGCAAGATCCTTAACAGTGTTTTAGAAACCAGGGAAATGATCAGACACCTTTCTCAACTTGGATTTTTGTAAGTTTTTCTCTGGTGAAGGAAGGTTGGTTTGGCTAAAATCTATTTATTAAGTATTTTAATGACTATAGCTTGTATTATAGGCCACAGAGCTCAAATTTCCCCAAATTTTTTGCTGGCTAAATGTGAGCATAGAGCTTTATCTGATAATGGTAACTTCTATTCTGAAAATGACAGTATTTACTGTTATAGTTGTAGCTGACAACAAATTTTTGAAAGCTACATAAAAGAACCTACAGAACTCTAAATGCAGCTTGGCAACGCTATAGGTCCTAATTCAGAATAAGTAGTAAAGTTAAAAAGTAAGAATTTATTACTCAAAATACTAGAAATGCCCACTAAGCCAATCACTGACTGCCAAGGGGAATAACCTCAGTCAGTGATTGGGTAAATGACCGTTACCGGTGTGCTGAGGTTAGGACCAGGAGCACAGACCAGTATGGGCGGGTGAGTATTTGCAATGGGACATGGAGGCATCAAGCAGGGTAAATATTAATTATTTAATTAGTTTTAATCTGTCTCAAGATTTTTAGCAATTATTTGTGTCTCGAGAAAACCCCTTTTTAAAACTTCTAAGAGATGACTACACTAGAATTGTAAATGCAGCTCTGTAGTACACTACAGATTCCAATTCAGAATAAGTAATTTGTTAAAAAGGAACCCAGTTAATTTACTCAATACACCATAAATGGTCAGAAAAGCCCAATTTGCCAGTTACTGACTGCCAATTTGACCACCTCAACCAGGATTAGCTGAGTGAATAATTTCAGTCCATTTCTGGTGAGCTGGGGATGAGACCAGGAAGCACGGATTAGCAGAGATGAGGTGAGAAATAAAATTAAAACTTGCAGGGGATCAAGGAGGGTAAATACTGATTCTCTAATTATCTTTAACCAGTTTTAGAATTGTTAGTAATTTTTTTGTCCCGAACACCTCTTTAACAAAGGATTTTTATTTTCACTTATTGTACTCACCTTCTGTTAAGCTTTAGAGTACACCATAGATTAGAAGAATTATAACTTCTTTCTGGACAGTTTTTCTGCAGAAAAAGGGTCTGCCTTTAAGGCCGATGTGAGCAAAAAATTGAAGACTTTCGCCTTTTTCACCGCCATCAACATTTTTTTAGAAAGTGGACAGGGGCTAGCAAAATGATCATTGTGAACCACACTGTGCCAAATTTGACAAAATTTATTCTAGAAAAATGATTCTGACAGCTTGCATAAATTTCATTCATTTCATTTTATGGTCCACAAGCAGCCCAAAAGATAACCAAATGTATTATTTATGGACAACTATCACAATTTATTAAAAAAAAGTATAATCATCACTCATTGAAAGTAACTAGCCAAATTATATAATATTGTAGAAAAGATCATAAAAACCCTTTTACCACAGTGTTTGAGCACAATTGCTACTAGAAACAATTCAAAGTTTATCTTCATCTAGGTCAATACTGAGCGATTTTTCTTTTTCTATAGTTGTGTCTTATGTCAGTCTTACAGAACTAGGCATATGGTGTCTAACAGCAGAAATATGTAAATGTTGTGGCATTAATTGTATCTATCTGGGCAGGCGGTGATGAAGTTTGTCAGGATTCATACCCTGGAGAAAATGGATTAGAAAGTGTATGACAGCAATGTCTTCCTTTGCGTTCTGTGAGTGTAACTAGGCATTACCACTGTGTGAAGAGGCAGTGCTATTAAGACAATGCTGGCCCACCTTATGTCAATGAGACGTTTCTCGTAGTACGTATGGAAGACTGACAAGCCTGTGCCAGAGTCAGTCTGTGTGGGAGATGTGCTGGGGGCTTCTGATCCCTCATTCTCTTGTCAGAGATAGGAGTGCAGGTGCAGATGATGCTTGTGGGGGTAGGTAGGAAGAGCACAGGTGCAGGGTACACCAGGGACATTTAATCTTATTAGCATTGCAGTGATTCATGCTGTGCAAATTGCTGTACCACCCAGTATGTTGGTGTTCCTGCATGGTGGGGGAAGGGTAACCATTTAGAAACACAGGCAGTGGTGTTACACACACTGTACTTCACTTAGGCCTTTGTGAGCAGCCTATGCCTATACATGGCCTGCAGTGTCTCAGATTTGTCTCCCATTATGCACTTTTGGATGTCATTGTTTGGCAATCGTAAAGGGAACTGCCACAGTAAGATTTGACGATTTGCATGTCCAAGTGACAGAAAATTCCTCGACAAACCATTTATAACCTCATAGATAGCATCCAAGCACATGAATTTTTTGTGATGTGCATACTCATACTAAATAAATTGAAAATGTGTTTGAAAATGTTGTTTCCATTTTTTTCAGCATTTGCCTATTGTTAACATGTCTGTTCATCCTGTGATTTTCACAATTCCAATACTTTTCTTTCTTGGTATTGCAGGTAAAATGTGGACAAGTGTATAAAGGAACACACTGTGAAAGCTTTGTGTTATGCTTTGGTGCATATGAGAGGGAGGTGCATCATAAGGGCAATGGGATTGTTTTTTTTGTAAGTGAATTTAAAAATAAATATAAAATATGTTGTTTTATCAACAAAAGAGTCTGTCAACATTACATTGGTTAAATGGAACTTGTCACTAGATAAATTGATGCCCAAACCACAGGAAACATGTAGAAAAACATGCCTGCGTGTGTTAGGGTTCGATTTCCGCTGCTGCACAAGGGGATCTCGAACCCGTCACGCTGCGGTCTCCCATTCATCTCCGGCCGCAGTGGACCTGCTCAGCAAAGACGTCGGTCCAGGCGTCTTGCCCACTCCTCTACTGTGCGATGACTTGCTGCTGCCTTTCCTGGTCTGCTATTATAGCCAGTGCTGGAGCAGTGTCTTTGAGACAAAGTCCTGCGTTTTCCCATTGAGCATGCCCAGATTGAGATCTCTCATTGGAGATCAGGGGTCACATGTTCAGGGCTGCAGCGGCATCCTATTGGTCCCCAGGAAGGCATGTAGCTACGTTTGTTTGTAACAGCTTCTCATTGGTCCTTGTTCCTGGAAGGTCCTGTAGCTGTTGCTATAAAAGGTACATGGCTGGGGCCGCCATGCGCTTAATATCAACCATTGTATGCTATGCGCCAGTGTGATCATGTTATGTGTGGTTAGGGACCCGGTGAAATAAGCCACTAGAATACCGACTTAATCGGTGAGGAGTTTGGTATGGTAGCTGGTCAGGGTCGGTGTCCTAGATGCCCTAGATTACCGGCATAACGGTGAGGAGTTTTGATTGCCGTATTCAGGGTCTGGCATTCAGACGCCATAGATTGCGGGTGACTCCCGCGAGGACATTAGCACATGATCACGTTTATGTACGCTTAGCACTTAACTGTGTACCTGAGAGCCTGACAGGACACAGTGCTTTTTCTCTGCCGGCCCTGTGACGTAACAGGGTTCGCTTTCTACGCTAGACAGCGCCCTAGCATGTTTTCTTTGCGACTCAGTTGTGTCTAGTGAGTGCGCACACATCGCCATATAGCGCTGCGGCTCTCTTTCTTGCAGCTCTGTGGATTAACAGAGTTCGCACTTATTGCCACAGTGCATTACGGCGTTTATGTTAGCGACTAACAGAGTTTGCTTCTCGCGCCATTTTTTCTAGCAGCAGGCTCCGCTTGGACCCCGGGCTGCGAACGCACCTCTCTACATTATATATTTGGTGCGTTCCGCAGACCCTTAACAGCGTGATTGCAGCCAAAAATGTATAGTATAGTTTTGAAGAGCCAGCTGTAGACTATATAAGAGAAAAAACTAGCACAGTGTATGCATATATTGCTAATACTTGACCTTGCCTTTATCTTTAAATCTTATAATATTTTTTACTAGTGTAAAATGTCCCATGGAGATTTTCCTTGGGACTATACATAAGATATATCATGCAGTCAAGACACTACTTCTGTGTTAAGGGTGAAGACAAAGCACCATTTTGATTTTGCACAACAGTTTAGTCTTCACTAAATCAAGTGTGGAAATTGAGTCTATTGCTTATTGACTCATATGAGAATTGATTACTTTTCAATGATTAAACACTGACAGCTATTAGGTCACTTGGGCATGAAATCATAACAGTATGTTGTTGAGAAGCTTCTTTTTCTTTGGCTGTCACAGTCCAATTTTTGAAGAACTTATCAATATATGTCAGTTTATTTGCATTTTTCTTTGAGGCATTTTGGTTGGTATAATAGAAGAACAAGGATGGTGCTCTTTTAGCTAATTAATTCCAAAATGTTATGTCATGAATATCTATATATAAGTATTCTTGAAATAAAGAAACCACTCATGAACTGCTATCTTTTGTTCAATCTGGCTCCCAAAAATCTAATTGGTCGCAAAAATAGTACTAGTAAAAATCTTAACTCATCCCACAAAAAACAAGCAGCTCTGTCTACAGAAAAAATAGAAAAATTATGTAAACCTATATAGCTGTAATCGTGCTGACTTGAAAAATCGTGCTGTTTATTGTTGGTATATGCAACAGTTGTGGACTTCTTTGTGTGAAGGAGGACTTTATGCTGATCTGACAATAGATGGCGATGTTGTGTAAACTTTCCTTGCTTAATGTATTGTAAAAGAAAAAGTCTCTCTTGTACTTTGTTTTGTTTCTTCTCTTCTTCCTGATGCAGTGCTGAATGACTTTGCATTTTTCCTTTACCTCTTGTTCTGAGTAGTAAAAGCTTGTTATCCCATGTAATCCGCTCTGTGAAGTTTTCTACTGCCACGGTGGGTATCCAGAAGCTGTGCAACAGGTTATGTGCCCAGGCACCGAGTCCCAGGCACCAAGGATCCCAGGCACTAAAGATACCAGGCCACCGAGGATACTAGATACCCAGGACACCAGAACTCTCAGCAAGACCCTGGCGAATGCAGAAGAATTCTTCAGTACAATTCTCTCCAAACAAGTAAGACAAGTTAAAAATGACGAGTAGCACAGAGCTAACACTCACAGTAGCTAAGCTGAATAATGAGAACTATCAGTTATGAAATTCAAAGTAGAGATGTTATTGTCTAAAGATCAGGGCGGAACTATCGTGGAAATAGGGGAAGCAGCTGCACAGGCCCGGGCTAGAAGGGGGCCCGTCTCTGCTGCAGCTACTTCACCTACCACCACGGAGTTCCGCAAGCTGCCGGGGTGTGAGCAGGGCGTATCTAGGGGGGGCAGCCGGCAGGGGGGCGCAGTCGGGCCGCCTAATGCGGCGGTCCGCAGTGTCCCCCGTGGCTGCGTTCTGCCGCCCCGGCCTGGGAGTCGGCGGTTCCCTGTGCGGCTGTCAAGCTAACAGCCAGCGCAGAGAAGCTGCTGCGTGCCGGCTCCCTGGGATCAATTGCACTGGCGTCTTATCAGACGCCAGTACAATTGAAGCATCTGACCGCTGGGTCAGAGCGACATCTACAGGTGATCAGGTCATGTGATCACGCTGCTGACGTCACTCATCGTCGGCGCCTAGAAGGGTGAAGATTTGTGGTGAGTGTGCTCCATTATGGAGCTGAAGATACCACAAAGATAAATGGGGGACATACTGTGTGAGTGTGTGTGATGGGGGGGATTTAGAGTGGGGATGGGGGTTCTTTTAGTGTGTGGGGATTTGGAGTGGGGATGGGGGATACATTATGTGTGGGGGGGATTTAGAGTGGGGTGTGGGTTATTTTATGTGTGGGGGATTTGGAGTGGGGATGGGGGTACAAATTTTTGTATGGGGGGTTTAGAGTGGGGATGGGGGTTTTTTTATGTGTGGGGGTTTGGGTGGGGATGCGGGATATATTATGTGTGGGGGGATTTGGAGTGGGGATGGGGGTTTTTTATGTGTGGGGGGGTTTGGAGTTGGGATGGGGGATACATTATGTGTTTGGGGGGTTTGGGGTGGGGTGGGGTTCTTTTATGTTGGGGGGTTTGGAGTGGGGGGTGGGGGATACATTATGTGTGGGGGGATTTGGAGTGGGGATGGGGGTTGTTTTATGTGGGGGGGTTTGGAGTGGGGAGGGGGGGTAATTATGTGTGGGGGGGATTTAGAGTGGGGATGGGTGTTTTTTGTGTGGGGGGATTTGGTGGGGATGGG
>JARQOD010000001.1:620230107-620456621 GCA_033576555.1 Oophaga sylvatica | reverse complement strand
CCCATTAGACAGAGGCGTGCTGCCTGGCCCTCTGCGCTAACAGCAAGTCACCGGATCCTTTTCCTCCAATCCCCAAGCTGTGCCTGCTATATATACTTTCCCTTCCCACATTCTCCATACACTCTTGCCCCGGAAGAAGCCACCAGGCGAAACGGTGCCCGTTGGGCGTTCTCGGACCTCCTCCAAGACTACTTCACCCTGATTGATCTTGCGCTGCGGCTGCATGTAAGTGGGTCTACACATATACCTATGATTCCCCCAGCTTTGAGTTGAACTACTTTACATTCTCATAATGCATGCAAGCCCATTGCGCTAGTCACAGGGTGTTGCACTTTTACTCTGCCTTTAGTACAGCCTATTGAATTTTACCATTTTGTTTTTTGCATTTTGCAGCTCCATGCTTATAGCGGTGAGCATATCACCCCCTCTACCCCACATTATTTGCTATTTTGCATATTTAAGATTAGGGAATTTGGGGGCTGTTTAGCTCTGTACTGCAACAAGCATACCGCATACCATCCAATTAGGCTGCACCTTCAGGTTTATTATGCACTGTAGCCCCGGAGGTCCATGATTGTTTATAATTGGTTATTCCATTCTGTCTATTGTTTCACTGCCAGTTTTTATTATTGTTAAATAAAAATTATATTTTAAAATTACCACGCTTTCCTAAATCACTTTCTCTATGGGATATATTATTCTACCATAGATTATGTTTAAAATGATATCTTGAAGTGTTGTTGTTTATGAACAAAGACTCTAGTAACAGCTTGTGCCGCTCGGGTATTAGCTAGGCGTTGGGATCGATGACGAAGCTGAGCAGCATCTGACTTGGCTGGGCCTCGATGGGAGACCACAGACTCCTCAGATCCAGGTTCAGATCCCGCTGTTGCCCGATGCCTAACAATAATCAATGTCAAAGCAGATGAACAATTATATCATCTAGACACATTAAAGGAACAGATGAAGTTGTGTACACATGATATTAAGAATTGTATTCAGATGTGGCATAGATGTCTAGGACACAGACGTCCTGAAAGTATAATGGAGCTACAATGAAAAGAATTGACAAAGGATCTATTGATATCTGATTGCTCAATTACAGTAAGATGTGAATGTTGTATAAAATCTAAAGCCACAAGGATATCTAAACCAGGGAGAAGTCCTGAGGAGATCATTTGCATATTCCCAGTTCATTCTGGGATAAGTGAAGAGTCTCTGCGAGCTCAAAGAACACTGGATTTTTGCCGTTGCCGCTGAAAGGAGGGCATCGTTTTTTTTGGTACATTTTTCACTGCTTTGATATCACTTTAACAATGAGAGCATGGAAGAGGCCAGGAGCCATTTGGTGAGCTGCATTTCTTGCTACATGTTCACAGATTTACCAGTGGAAAAGCTAAATTTCACCTGCCACAAATGCAAGCTTGTGTCCATGTTGGAGGAAAAGATGTGAAATCTAGAAGAAAGGTTAGCTACATTGAAGATCATTAAGGAAGATGAAGAGTTCTTAGACAGAGCAGAATTATCTTTTCATGGTACAGAAAGAGAAGAAATTCGAAGTGCACCTGAAGAAACAGAGGAATGGAAGCATGTGACCCAGAAAAGCAGGAGGATCGGGAGGCAGTCAGCACCCATACTGCTCAGGAACCAGTACCAGGCTCTCACACAGGAGAACAATGAAGAAATACATCAGGATAAGACTTGGCCCACAAAGAACAACCTTGTACGCAATCAGAATCCTCCTGGATGGAGAAAGAAAAATTTTGTGAAGAAGAAATGGATAGTTGTGGTCATGGGGGATTCCCTATTGGGAGGAACAGAGACTGCTATCTGCAGACTGGATATAACCTCAAGAGAAATGTGCTTTATTCCAGGTGCAAAAATTAAAGATGTGTTTGACAGGCTATCAGGACTCTTCAGACCTAAAGATGACTACCCATTCCTGCTAATACATGTGGGGACAAATGACACCACAAGAAGTGACCTGGAAACCATCTGCGGTGACTTTGAAAACTTAGGCAAGAAAGTTAAAGAACTGGGAGTGCAGGTGGTCTTCTCTTCCATCCTCCCAGTGGATGGCCATGGAACAAGGAGGTGGAATAAGATTCTGCAGGTGAAAAACTGGCTACATCGATGGTGCCGTCAGCAAGGATTTGGATTTCTGGATCACGAAGTGAATTACCTATACGATGGACTACTTGCTAGAGATGGGGTGCACCTTACGAAGACTGGAAAACATGTATTTGGAAGTCGCCTCATCAGGAGAGCTTTAAACTAGAACAATGTGGGAAGGGAAACAAAAGGCCAGAAAAATCCATACATCTGACAAATGCTATTAAGAACTCTGCTACTAGAAGTGGAAAGGAAGAACGAAGACAAAAAAATCTAAATAATAAAAATATTGGAGGAAGAGAAACCAATCACAAACTAAAATGTTTATATACAAATGCACAAAGCATGGGCAACAAGCAAGGAGAATTGGAACTACTAACGCAGGAAAAGAAATATGATGTCATTGGATTCATTGAAACTTGGTGGGACGATACACATGATTGGAATACAAGGCTAGAAGGATACAACTTATTTGCAAGAAACAGACTTGATAAACGAGGAGGAGGTGTCGCATTGTATTTAGAAAAGCGTATATCTGCACAGAGATTGAAGCTTCAGAGACTGGGAGTTTTGTGGAAACTGTTTGGGTAAGAATACAAGGAGCGAACAATGGAAATGACACTATTGTAGGCATTTACTACAGGCCGCCTATGCAAGCTGAAGATATGGATGAACTCTTTATGCATCAAATGGCCAAGTTCTCCAAAAAATATGACATAGTGGTAATGGGAGATTTCAACTATCTAGACATTTGTTGGGAATCTCTCTCAGGCAAAACTAACAGGTCAAACAAATTCTTATCCTCTCTTGCTGACAACTTTATCTTCCAAAAGGTAGGGGAGAAAAAAGGTGATCTGCTACCTTGGATCTAATCCTTATAAACAGGGAGGAAATGGTTGAGGAGGTAAGAGTGGCTGTGACCCTAGGATGTAGCAACCATGCTATATTAGAATTTTGGATAACTAGAGGTTGAAGACCTGTGAAGACTCAGACTTCAAGGTTAGATTTCAGAAAGGCAGATTTTAAGGGACTCAGAAAGAGAATCGAAGGGATCCAATGGCTGGATATCCTTAAAGACAAAAATGTCCAGGAAGGATGGGAAATCTTGAAAAATGAGATTCTCAAAGCACAATCATTAACAATTCCGAAAAGAGGGAAGAATAGGAAGCATTTAAGGAAACCAGGATGGATGAACAAAGAACTTAAACACATGCTAAAAAGGAAGAAATAAATTTTATCAAATGGAAAGAGGGAGGCTTATCTAAAGAAGAATATAATGATGTCTGCAGAACCTGCAGGGCAAGAATCAGATTAGCTAAAGCTGACAATGAATTAAGGCTTGCAAGAGATGTCAAAAGCAATAAAAAAGGTTTTTGTGGATATGTCAAAGGTAAAAGAAAAGTCAAAGATGCTATAGGATTTTTACAGGATAAAAATTATGAAATGGTAAGAAAGGATGTTGAGAAGGCCGAACTTTTAAATTCCTATTTTGCATCTGTTTTCTCTCAGAAAGGAAATGTAACATCAACTGATCTTCACTGTCCTATTAATGGAATAGAAGAATCCAGGATATCTATAAATAGAAAAATAGTGAGGAAATACTTAGCTAACATAAATGAATTCAAGTCTCCAGGTCCAGATGAATTACACCCCAGAGTACTGAAGGAGATAGCAGAAGAAATTTTTTTAACCACTCTCCTTAATCTTTGAAAATTCGTGGAGAACAGGAGAAGTCCCAGAAGACTGGAGAAGAGCAAATGTTGTTCCTATCTTCAAAAAGGGGAAGAATGTGGAACCAGGGAACTATAGGCCTGTGAGTCTGACATCTATACCAGGAAAAATCTTTGAACAAATTATTAAACAACATGTATGTTGTACCTGGACAAGAATGAAGTGCTTAACCAGAGTCAGAATGGGTTTGTAACTAATAAGTCATGTCAGACTAATTTAATTTTCTTCTATGACAGAATCACTGACTGGGTGGATCAGGGAAATGCTGTAGATATATTATATCTTGACTTCAGCAAAGCATTTGACAAAGTATCTCACACAATCCTTATTGAAAAAATGACTAAGTATGGAATGGAGAAGGCAACTGTTAGGTGGATTAGTGATCGGACCCAAAGAGTTGTAGTAAACGCCTGCACATCCAGTTGGAAGAATGTATCAAGTGGGGTACCACTGGGCTCTGTCTTGGGCTGTTGTGAATGTGTTAGAAATGAATTCTGAGCAGAAGCTCCCTCTGGTGGTTACAAACAGTACTGAACCATTCAATGAGGATTGGCAATCAGGAGTTACAGACTGGTCTTATATAAGGGAGTTTTCCTCCCATCATGGTTGCTGGTGATCAATTGTTCTTGTCTCAACTGTGGTTCCTGGTTCACTTGGAAGCTTGCTGAGTCTTGCTTCTTCTCCTGCTCTCAGATAAGACATTTTCTGTTTTTTGTTTTTGTGCTTACCATTTGCATATTTCTCTGCATTTCTGTGAGGTTAGCCAGGTCTCCCACCCCGGGGGGCTTGGGCTCCTCTCAGTTCTTCTGGAGCCTCTGTTATTTGTTCATTTGCCTTTTCCAGTTTTTTCAGTGGCTGCGGCTTAGTTTTGTTACACCAGAGAACTAATTTAGGTGGTAGAGGTCGTGTGATCTCAGGTGTTTTTGCAATTAGTAGAGTTGGTATTTTTTAGGGTTTTTTGGATTGCAGTAAGTGTCCTTCCTATCCTTTTCTGTCTAGGAAGATCGGGCCCCAACGTTTGCTCATACTATTTTTTGTCTGTGTCTGTATTTCCTCTTGTCTAACCGCCATTGCATGTTTGGGGGCTTCCTATGTTCTTTGGGGATCTGCTCCGGGGCAGATAGCTTTCCTCTTTCTATCTTTAGGTGTAGTTAACCTCTCAGGCTGTGATAGGCGTCTAGGACCAACGTAGGAACGCTCCACGGCTGCCTTTAGTTGTGGTGGTTAGTCAGGGTACTGCAATCCAGTAGATTCCAACCTCTCTGGTGTATTGCCGTTTTTGCCTGCTCTCCTCAGCTACCAAATCATAACATTGGGCCCTGTATTGTTCAACATCTTTATCAATGATTTAGATGAAGGAATTGAGGGTAAACTGATTAAATTTGCTGATGACACAAAGCTAGGAGGGGTAGCTAATACTAGAGAAGAAAGAGAGAGGATTCACAAAGATATAAATAAACTGGAGCAGTGGGCAGCAACTAACAGAATGGTTTTTAACAGGGAAAAATGCAAAGTACTACATCTGGGCAATAAAAATGAAAAAAGCATATACAGAATGGGAGGAATAGGGCTAAGCAACAGCACATGTGAAAAAAACTTGGGTATACTAATAGATCACAGACTGAACATGAGTCAACAGTGTGATGCAGCAGCAAAAAAGGCAAATACAATTCTGGGATGTATTAACAGAAGCATACAGTCTAGATCACGTGAAGTCATTATTGCCCTCTACTCCTCTTTGGTCAGACCTCATCTGGAATACTGTGTCCAGTTTTGAGCACCACATTTTAATAAAGACATCAACAAACTGGAGCAAGTTCAGAGAAGAGTGACCAGAATGGTGTCCGGTCTGCAAACTATGTCCTATGAGGAACGGTTACAGAATTTGGGAATGTTTATCTTGCAAAAAAGAAGACTGAGAGGAAACTTAATAGCTGTCTACAAATATCTCAAGGGCTGTCACATTGTAGAAGGATTATCTTTATTCTCATTTGCACAAAGAAAGACTAGAAGCAATGGGATGAAACTGAATGGGAGGAGACACAGATTAGATATTAGAAAATTTTTTTTGACAGTTAGAGTGATCAATGAGTGGAACAGGCTGCCACGAGAGGTGGTCAGTTCTCCTTCAATGGAAGTTTTCAAACAGAGGCTGGACAGACATCTGTCTGGGATGATTTAGTGAATCCTGATTTGAGCAGGGGATTGGACCAGATGACCCAGGAGGTCCCTTCCAACTCTACCATTCTATGATTCTATCTATTCATAAAGAAAGTGAAACAAAAAACACAAGACCACTTGATTTGGTGCATACTGACGTATGTGGACCCATGAAAGTGACTACATCAGGAGGCAATAAATATATGGTTACTTGTATAGATGACTACTCAAGATACACAGTCACATACTTGATCAAGAACAAAAGCGAAGTTTTCTATAAACTAGTAAACTACTGACAAAGTTGAATAACAAGTTTCAGAGGAAGCCAATTGTCATTAGAAGTGATAATGGAGGTGAGTTTACAGGACATGAAATAGAAAACTACTTAAGACAAAATGGTAGAGAACATCAAAAGACTGTTCCATATACACCTGAACAAAATGGAGTAGCAGAAAAGAAAAACAGAACTCTGACTGAAATGAAAAGATGTCTGCTGACAGATTCCAAACTACCACAGAAATAGTGGTGTGAAGCAGCAATAACAGCTACATATATACAAAACCGACTTTTTTTTTCCAGAAAACTGAAAAAAACTCCATATGAACTGTGGCAAGGTATGAAACCAAGTGTGAATCATTTAAGAGTTTTTGTTTGTAAGGTTTTTGTATTCATTCCAACAGAAAAACGTTCCAAACTTCAGAATAGGTCCATAGAAGGAATATTTGTTGGATATAGTGAAAATTGCAAAGGATATAGAATCCTAGATCTTAAAACAGAGTTACGGTGACTAACAGTGTGACATCCATAGAGGATCTAAATGAAGGCACTGTGATTTCACTGGAAACAAAAAATAAGAAAAATAGCAGGCAGTGATATAGCTGAAGGAATATCTGATGAAAAAGAAGTTGAAATTGATAAAAAACAGAATACTGAAATGAAGAAATACAACTACAAACAGACACAGAACCAAGACGTTCAATAAGAGAAAACAAAGGAAAACCAACAATACGCATCTCATACAAGGCAAGTACAAGTAAAATTTATGAGCCTACCTCTTGGGAAGACATATCTCGACTTCCTGACGAAGAAGCTAATAAATGGAGAGTCAGCAGAAATAGAAATAAAATCCATGCATGACACAAAGACATGGACACTAACAGAATTACCAGAAGGAAGAAAAGCTATAGGATGTAAATGGGTTTTTAAAGTAAAGTACCAAAAAGATGGCGCAGCTGAACGATACCAAGCAAGACTCGTAGCTAAAGGTTATTCTCAAAAATATGGAGAAGACTATGATGAAATATTTGCTCCAGTTGTCAAACACACTACAACAAGAACTTTGCTTGCAGTTGCAGCAATGAAACAAATGGAACTGAAACATCTGGATGTAAAGACAGCATTTTTGAATAGAAGTTTAACAGAAGATATTTACATGGAACAACCTCCAGGATTCAAAAATAAAAGTAACCCAAACATGGTTTGCAATTACAGAAAAGTATATAAGGTTTAAAACAAGCTGCTAAAGCGTGGAATGATAAAATCACGGAAGTGCTCACAAATGAAAAATTTCAAAGAAGCAAAGCTGATCCTTGCCTGTACACAAAAAGACTAATGGACAGATGGATTTATGTACTCATATATGTTGATGACATTTTAGTTTGTTTTGAAAAAGAAAGGGATAAAGAGGACATACTAAAAATCCTGAATTTCGAGATCAAAGACTTGGGAAATGTGAAACAGAACATAAGAATACAGATAGAAAGAGAAGAAGGTGGAAGTTTCCTACTTAAATCACATGATTCAATACATAACCTAAACATTTGGATTGAAGGATGCAAAAATAGCAAAGTCTCCAATGGAAACTAGTTATCTTAAAGAGATGAATAGTGAGAAAAATGTGTTACCAAATAATGAAGAGTACAGAATTGCAATAAGAAAATTACTGTATCTAGCAACTGTTACAAGGCCAGACATCGCAGCAGCAGTAGGAATTCTGAGTAGAAAAGTGTCCAAGCCAAATAAAGCGGATTGGAATGCCGTGAAGAGAGTAATACGTTATTTGAAAGGAACTAGCAATGTTAAACTGAAACTGCCTACAAGTGATAAATGCATTTTAACTGGATACGTTGGTGCAGATTGGGCTGAAGATCCAACTGACAGGAAATCTACCAGTGGCTATCTTTTCTTTCTCTCAGGCGGACCAATTAGTTGGTCTAGTAAAAAACAATCAATAGTAATGCTGTTGTCAACAGAAGCAGAATATGTTGCAGCAGCACATGCGAGTCAAGAAGTTCTACGGTTAAGACAATTGCTAACAGCCCTAGGACAACCACAGTTGGAACCAACAAAAATAAATGAGGACAATCGAGGATGTCTTGTTCTTGCTCAGATGGAAAGAGTTAACCCAAGAACCAAGCACATTGATGTGAAGTATCATTTCTTGAGGGATCATCAGGAACAAGGAATCCTGAAATTAGAATATTGTCCAACTGAAGATATGACAGCAGACATTTTCACAAAGGCATTGAATGCTGAAAAACATCAGAGACTAATGAAGAAATTAGGTTTGACTGAATAAGTCCTTACAGTTGAGAAAGGGTGTTGGTATATGCAACAGTTGTGGACTTCTTTGTGTGAAGGAGGACTTTCTGCTGATCTGACAATAGATAGCGATGTTGTGTAAAGTTTCCTTGCTTAATATATTGTAAAAGAAAAAGTCTCTCTTGTACTTTCAGTTTTGTTTCTTCTCTTCTTCCTGATGCAGTACTGTATAAAAGCTTGTTATCACATGTAATCTGCTCTATGAAGTTTTCTACTGCAACAGTAGGTATCCAGAAGCTGTGCAACTAGTGTTGAGCGATACGATACTGCAAATATCGGGTATCGGCCGATATTAGCTGTATCGGGCTTTCGATTCCGAGTACCGATATTTTCGTCATATCGGATACCGGAATCGGATTTGTCACTGTCACTGTGAGTGTCCGTCGGTCGGGTCTGTCAGGAGTCAGCGGCACTTACCTGGCAGAAGATCTCCGGCGGTCACGTCCTGGACTGCTTGATGGCCGCCATTATCTTCTCCCTGGCGGTCACATGCAGTTTTTCGCGATAACTGCAGTGACTGCAGGGTAATCCCGGCCGTAAACCAGTCCGATGACGTCACCGCCGGGGAAGCAGGTAATCAGCTGTGCTGCGCCGGGATGACAGGCTCTGCCTGCCTGCCTGCCTCTGATGTCATTCTGATGTAGCAGAGCTGGATCGTCGTGGGACACTCGTTACTATGGACTGCGTCGGACAGGTGGTATACTGCTGTTTTTTTTTTTCATTTTTTTACAGGAGATCGATGGCGTCGCAGGATGAGACTGTAATAAAAGTAATGAAAACTGTGTTGTGTTTTTTATTAAATTAAACATTTTTTTTATGAACATTCACCCGTCCGGGTACATCAACAATTTAACTATTTACATACAGGGACCCTGTCCGGGTTATTTATAATTCTTTGGCAGGGTGTTCCAGGTACCACCTGGTACTCTTCTGATGCTTGCCAAACATCCGAGACACCAAGGACCACCAGGACCTGATGACGTCGTGTGGCCTGTACAGTCAAGTCGTGACCCGCTATCTGTGTCTGTGTGGCCACCTCTTTCATCTCCCTCCGGGTCTGGAGCCCTATGTCACGGACTGAACGAACCCCAGGGGGCCTAACAGGCGCCGGGTACGGGCCAGCTATAGTTATCATGTCCATAGCTGGGGCTGCTGAGGAGACCACTGAGGGAGGCTGGGGAGATTTACGGCGTGGGGTGGGCACTTGTGCAGAGGCCTGGATGTGGGAGGCTGAAGGCTCCGAGGGTCTCACAGGTTCCTGACACTCTGGGGAGTAGGGGTCGCACCTGGTAACATTTAGGGCGTACCATCCATTGTAACCCCAGTGTCGGGTGTAAGTCACCAAGTCTCCTGGCAACAGGTCCCTCCCCGGGTGTCCTTCTGGGAGGTGAGTCTCCACGTCCCGCCGGGTCACAAAGACTTCTAAATAAAGTCCAGGCTCCTGGATGAAGCCCCAACCACCTTTCAATTTAAAGCTCCGTACTGCACCCTTACGCCGCGGCTCCCACAGGGTTCCTTTATCTTTTCTCATCCGGTCCTTATCTGCCCGGTCCTTCTCCAGGTGACGTTGCCGAAGCTTTTGGGATTCTCGCTGCTCCCTTTGTCGCTCTGCTTCCCGCTCCCAACGTCTCCACTCTTCCTCCTGACGCCGGTTGTAATTCTCCTCCACCAGCATCTCCATGTCTCCACCATCAAATGCCAGCTTACGATGTCCGGTTTGCGGCAGCTCTCCTGGCGCCCCCCAGTCCTGGCGGCGCTCACCTGTGGCGGAAGCAGCCGGCTCTGGAACAGATGACAGTCGGGGCTCCGGTACAGACAGGTAGACCTCTGGTGCCTGCACACTGAGGAGGATGAGGAGGCGGAACTGAAGAGCTGTGGGGCACGATCTTACATTGCAGTACCATTTAGAGTGGTCGGCCATCGTTTTCCCGCCACTGAGAGAGTGTACACCCACGAAGAGCACGCCCTTCTTCTTCACCAGTGCCTCGTCGTGACTCAGATATAGCGGAAAAATGGCAAATACATTCTCTGATGATTTTAGCAATTCTCAAGCACAAAACCAGTTCAATTCAGGCACACAGGACTCGCTTATAGCGAGCTACAGAATCCTGTTCGTGACGCCCAAGTTGAGTCGCACAGAGCCAGAGGTTTTGGGGGTACTCGCACCGAGCCCGTCGACTTCTATGGGGTATGTCACGGCTTTACCCGGCAATTGAATCAGAGTCTATTTTACTATGTAGAAGTGTATAAACTATAAATATATGTATATATATATGTCACAATGACATGTATATATAATATATATATATATATATATATGTATTCTATGTGTGTATATTTTGTGTTTACAACGAAAGAAAGGTTTTTTTTTGTTGCGATATTTTGTTCCCATAGACTTACATGGGACCTCCGGTATCGGAATCGGATATCGACGATATTTAGTGATATCGCCGATACCATTCCGATCCGATATTTTTAGATTTCGAGCAGTATCGCTCAACACTATGTGCAACACTTACCACTTATATCACATGGTGAATGGTGTAAAAAAATAATAAATAGAACAATTTTGAATTGCTATTGATATGTTCATTTTGTCTTCCAAAAATCACAATAAGGCTTGGTTCACATTTATCTTGTGCTTTACGCTGTGCTCTTTCAGATGAAATCCCCAAATCATTCACTATTATGAAGCAAATGCTGTCACTTTGTACTCGATCTGGCCTGTTTCCCAGTGTTATCCCATTTTTTTTAGGCATACTCAAAAGCGCAGTCAACCATAGTTTTGTACTCTTCTAAAGATAGAAATAAAAGATAGACACCACCAGAATCAACGTCATACAGAGTTCAAAAGACTTAATGTTGAAATATGTTTGGTGCAACAACTCCATTCCTGTCTATGAGTGTTTAGTTGCTAGATTTGTATGCTGTTTATAAAGTTAGAACAAAAAAAAACTCCCAGAAGCTCACACAGGGAGAGCATGTGACTGTATTTCCTGCTTTCCTGTGTCTGTGTATGAGAGAAGCAACCTGCTGTAGATGCTGCACTGATAGAGATACACAAATGATTTATTCCTGATCTATTAAGCTTATCATATATTCTTCCTTATTGTTCCTGAATAAAGAAGCTCTGTTCTCACACGCTTGAAGAGTATCCTGAATAATCCACTTCCATCACTTTTTTTTACCTCATTCTAGTGAATGGTTCTATCTGAATCAGGTATTTTGCTGATTTGGATGTAAAAGACACAGACTCCATTAGACTTTGTACCACAGTTTAGCCTGCACTAGAACAGTTGTGGGGATTGGGTCTATTACTTATTGACTCACATGAGAATTGACCACTTTTCCAATGATTAACCACTGATAGCCATTAGATTATTTTGGAATGAAACCACAGCTGGATGTTGTTTAAGAAAGCATGTTATTCTTAGGCAGTTATAGTCCATTTTTTTAAAGAAATTGTTAATTTGTGTAAGGTTATTTGCATTTTCCCTTAGACATTTTGGTTGCAATTCCCATTTACAGCTGACATATATGAGAAAACAGTCTTGGCTCACATAATGGTGCAATTGCACTGTATTTTTGGAGAAAGGTCAGGCTTGGTGTCCACAGAACATTTTTCAGAGCACAATTAAGTTTATTTATATAGAGATCATTCTGCCAGCTGGCCTCTATCTAGGACAATGTTTGATTATTGAATCTTTAATGGAAAGACAAGGATGGTGAGCTTCTAGCTAATTCATTCTAATATGCTTCTTCATGTCATGAACTTCTACATGAAACACGTATTTCTTGGAACAAAGAGTTCTTGCTATCATGAGAGCCACTTGGGTAATCATAGAAAGAATTCCTTCTCGTAACAAATAAGCATCTCTTGTATTATAGATCTTAAAGAATCAATCCCTAAGACATTATCTGAATTCAAAGGCAACTTGGCAGTTTGCCATTGTCTACAATGGTTCATTGTCTGTAGTGTCACATTTGCTAGGCTGCTAGTCTTGATAAAAACTTCCTTCTGGAAATATTAGTCCAATGAAAATAGCAATAAATACTTTTACCTTTGCTTTGTTAATTATTATAATAACCCAATGTTCATCATATCTCAAAATAGCTCATAACATTCTCTTTTCAATCTTTTCTTCTCCTACTTAACATTATAAAATGCATAATTGTGCTAATGATGAAGAGACCTGAGTAGTCTCGAAAGCTTGCAATTTATTACGATCTTTTCAGTTAGCCATTAAAAGGTATCAACCACTGAAGACTCTCAATTTCAAATATTTTTCTAATTGTGCTAAGGATTTTTTGCTGGCTGATAGCGCTTTGCTTTTTGTAGATGATTTAAACACATGGTTCAGTTGTATATTGCTTGTTGAAGTACCAATAAATTAAAATCTGCGTGAATTCTAACCAGTGATCAAAGTCTGATGTGTACTAATATATCATCATCTGTTATAAAAGCAGATTGCATCAGGCTGTTTTCTAGCCGAATAAAAAGCTTTCGACTTTGTAAACAAATTGATTTTCTTGTCAAAAGTATAATAAAATACAGTAGACCAGAAATAATGCAAATTATCTCTGTGAAAATGATTTTTTGTAGAAAAAATTTTTTTTTTCAATTTCAGTATCCACTATTATACAATTCTGTGAGGCACTTGTGGTTTCAAAATGCTCACTAAATTACCTATTAATAAATAACCCCCAACTTAAAAACAATTGGACACTTAAAAATGTGTATCTTCATTTTAACAAGGACCTGGTGTTTTCTCCTGATACTTGTTTAAAAAGATGGGAAGTGGATTTGGGTTCACCCATTACCCCAGCTCAATGGGAACATGCTCTCAGAGTATCTAATAAATCCACGACTACCATGAGTTTACATGACTCATATTTGAAACTGGTAAACAGATGGTATTACACACCCCTAAGATTATCCCATATAAACAATGATATTTCACCTTTTTGTTGGAGGGATTGTCAGTTAAAAGGGTCTATTTACCACATTTTCTGGAGTTGCCCTAAGTTGAGCAAACTATGGCTGCAGGCAAAATTCCATGTCAATTCTCTGTCTAAAGAATTCATTGATATGACCCCTCGTATGGCACTCTTATCCTTAGACTTAGAAAACATTAGTCCTACAATCAAATTAGTAATCATACACATATTCCTAACAGTCAAAATTTCTATAGCCAATGGTGGAAGAAAGCCGATGTACCAAATTTTAGAGATATTCTTGATACTCTACGTTTACACAGTTCAATGGAGGAGAGGATGGTTATTCAATCCGGTTCTTTGAATAAATACTATCTAAAGTGGGATCTGTGGAATTCCAAATATAAATGTGATGAAGTTGTGACTTCTTGAAGTTATTCATGTTTGAAACCTGAGGTACAATTGGAATTGTAAACGCTTTGTTTTATTATTATTGTAAATATTACATGTTTATGTATATGTATATGTAAGAATGGAATTATCTATCCTTACTTCCTCTCCAATTCCCCTTTCCTCCCCTTCCTTTTAAATTCTTAAAATGTAATAAAGTTATTTGAAAAACAAAATGCTCACTAAACATCTAGAAGATTTCCTTGTAGCTTCCAAAATCAGGTCATTTGTTTGGATTTTTTGCTGATTTAACATTTCAGCTGGTCTGTAAATGTTACATGACATTCGGAATATATTCCAAATAAAATTGTGCTCTAAAAAAATCAAATAGCGTTTCTTACCATCTGAGCCCTGCTATGTGCCCAAAACAATAGTTTTGGCACAGGGCACAGGGCAGCACGGTGGCTCAGTGGATAGCACTGCAGCCTTGCAGCGCTGGAGTCCTGGGTTCGAGTCCCACCAAGGACAACATCTGCAAGGAGTTTGTATGTTCTCCCCGTGTTTGCGTGGGTTTCCTCCGGTACTCCGGTTTCCTCCCACACTCCAAAAACATACTGATAGGGAATCAAGATTGTGAGCCCCAATGGGGACAGCGACAATAATGTGTGCAAACTGTAAAGCGCTGCGGAATATGTTAGCGCTATATAAAAATAAAGATTATTATTATTATTACATATGGATTATAGCCATTCAAATAAGAAATTACTCTACAAATTGCACAGACATTGTCACACTACTTTGCTTTGAGTAACGAAAACTGAGATGGCGGCGCTAGGATAGTCTGAATCAGCCGCAAGTAGAGTCCTTTACCACATAGGATTATAATTCGTTTGTTGAAAAATATATGTATAATACACTTGTGCTATAATTCAGAATCCAAAAAATATATCACAAAAAGGAGACATCAGATCTAAGTAGGTTACCTACACATATAGGGTATTCGTGCTAGGTCGTTTATATGGCAGATCATAGCACCACATGCAGAGATTGCTTGCTAAAAAATAAAAGTCAACAGTGGACGTTTTTAGGTGTATCCAATCTTTGGTACGCCAAACCCCTACTTATATGATACCTATATGGTCCCCAGGAATATTAATTGAGCCTCGATTTACCTTTAGTGTAGGTCAAATGGTGATTCCATAAAGTTTCCAGAGAGTTTGTGACATCAGTGAGGCTGCGCGGAGTCCCCGGCTGACCTGAGGTGATCTGACAGCGTGGGAAAAAGTTCAGAAAGTTTCCCACGTTAATCAGTTCATTCCCGGTCAGTCAGGGCGGCTGTGCAGACATAATTTAATTTATTCTGCAGCTGTTTACAGCCAGGCTGGTAGCTTTAGCACCGATCCCGGTTGTAAACTAGTTAACCCCTTGTGATGGATTGCAATGGAGGACCTGACTGAACGGCGGAGAGGTATGGATATTGTTGCTATTATATGTTTGTTTTATTACAGGAGAATGAGGGATTCAGATAGATTGGCAGAATAATAAATTTGGTCAAAAATTATGTGCAATTATTTAATTAAAAGAATTTTGAATTAATGTGTGTGTCTTTTTTAACCCTTTATTACTATATAATTAATAATTGATAGTTGTCTAATTGACACCTCTCCATTACTAACCCGGATTAATGTCACTTTTCAATAGCAAGGTGACATTAACCCCTTATTAACCCATGAGCCACCACTAAAGGCAATGGGAATAGAGAGGCTAAGTGCCAGAAAAGGCGCATCTAATAATAGATGTGCCTTTTCTGGGGTGGCTAGGGCCAGATGTTCGTAGCAAGGGGGGCCCAAACACAATGGACCCTCTGTAGGCTATGAATATCTGTCCTCAGTCACTGGCTTTCCCTCTCTAGTGAAGAAAATTGCGCGTGAGCCCACTCAATTTTCTTCCACGATTATAGCCTTAAATTTAACCCCTAGAGTTCCACATTTTTCCTAACACAAACTACTAAATTGATTAAACATTGACATATATAAATCGTTTTGATATGACATGGTTTACTATATGTAAACCATATGTCTTATCATGTCGGGTTCTGTAATGATTAGTGTTGAGCATTCCGATACCACAAATATCGGGTAATGGCCGATATTCGCTGTATCGGAATTCCGATTCTGAGTTCCGATACTTTTTGCATATCAGATACCGAAATCGGAAGTTTCCAGTAAAGTATATGGGGAGTTCCTGTGTCACAGAAGGAAGTACGTGACACAGGAACTTCCCGAAAGAGTCAGTGACAGTGTCGGTCGGGGCTGTCAGGAGTCAGTCAGCACTTACCTTACAGAGGATCCCCGGTGGTCAAGTCGTGGATGGATTTCTCGCTGCCAGCTGATCGTACAGCTGGCCGGCCATTACCCTCTCCCTGGTGGTCACGTGCAGCTTCTCGCGATAAGTGCACGTGACTGCCGGGTACTGGGTAATCTCGGCCAGCTGTACTCTCGCGACAGCTGGCCGTGAGAAATCCAGTCGACGTCACGTGACCACCGGGAATCTCCACCGGTAAGCTGCTCTGCTGTGTCTGGATGTCAGGCTGAGCCTGGCATCCAGATGTTGCAGAGCTGGACTCATCGTGGGACCCTCGTTATCTTGGACTACGTCGGACAGGGAGTATTTGTGTTGGTTTGTTATTTTTGTTTTTTTTTACAGGAGATCGATGGCGTCGCAGGATGAGCGTGCAATAAAAAAGAATGAAAACTGTGTTGTGTATTATTTAATTAAAAGACTTTATTCTGGCTGTGTCTTTTTTTAAACATTTTTAAACTTTATGATTAATAATGGATCGGTGTCTTATTGATGCCTCTCCATTACTAACCGGGCTTATTGTCACCGTTCAATCAAAGGTGACATTAACCCCTTATTACCCCATATCCCACCGCTACAGGGGAGTGGGAGAGCAGGGTAAAGTGCCACAATTGGCGCATCTTTGGATGTGCCAATGTGGGGCTGCTGCAGCCTGATATTTTTAGGCTGTTGAGGGCCAAAACCCATGGGACTTGACAGTCTTTTAATACCAACCAAGATAAGCAGACTGCTGTGGCCTGGTATTATCAGGCTTGCAAGGTTCATGGATATTGGATCCTTAACAGCTTGAAATACCAGGCCTCAGTAGTCTGCTTCATCTGGCTGGTTAACAAAAATAGGGGGACCCCACGCCATTTTTTTTTCGAGGGGATCCCCTATTTTTGTTAATCAGTTCATTTCACTGACCTGAAATGAAAGTGGGAAGCAATCAATTAAGCTTCCACACTAATCACTTCCTCTCCAGTCAGCTGGGAGAAGAGATGATTCATTTGGAGGTTTACTGCGAGGATGGCCCCAGCCACCCCAGAAAAGGCAAATCTATAATTAGATTTGCCCTTTCTGGCACTTAGCCGGTCTATTCCCATCGCCCTGTAGCGGTGGTGAATGGGTTAATAATGGGTTAAAGCCACCTTGCTATTGGAGGGTGACTTTAAGCCAGGTTAATAATTGAGAGCTGTCAATTAGACAACTATCAATTATTAATCCTATTGTATGAAATAAAAATAAAACACACACACTCTAATTAAAAATCATTTTAATGAAATAAACACACAGTTTTTGACCATATTTTATTTTACTGCCATTCCTTGCGAAGCCCTTGTTCTCCTGTAATAAAAATAAAATAATAAAGCAACATTATTCTTACCTATCCGGTGTTCAGTCAGGTCCCCTGATGTATTCCTTCTGAAAGGGTTAATGTTTACTGCAGGGACTGCAGCTAATGCTGCCAGCCTCGCAGTAAACCCCCAAATGAATCATCTCTTCTCCCAGCTGACAGGAGAGGAAGTGATTAGTGTGGGTAGCTTAATTGATTGCTTCCCACTTTCACTTCAGGTCAGCCGGGAACACCGCACAGCATCAGTGACGTCAGAGGGAGTCCCGGCTGACCTGAAGTGAAAGTGGGAAGCAATCAATGAAGCTTACCACAGTAATCAGTTCCTCTCCTGTCGCCGGAAGAGGAACTCATTCATTCGGGAGCTTACAGCTGAGCAGGCAGCATTAGCTGCGCTGCTTGGCTGAAAGCTAGTTAAGCCTTTGTGAAGGATTACAGCGTGGGACCTGACAGAGCGGCGGATAGGTAAGAATAATGTTGTTTTATTATTTTATCTTTACTACAGGAGAGCAAGGGCTTCGCAAGGATTAACAGTTAAATAAATGATGGTCAAAAAAATGTGTGTTTACTTCATTAAAATTATTTATTCTTCAAGTGTGTGTGTTTTTTTATTTCCTTCAATAGGATTAATAATTGAGAGTTGTCAAATTGACAACTCTCAATTATTAACCTGGCTTAAAGTCATATTTCAATAGCAAGGTGGCTTTAACCCATTATTAATGCATTCCCCACCGCTACAGGGCAATGGGAATAGACCGGCAAAGTGCCAGAAAGGGCACATCTAATTATAGATTTGCCTTTTCTGGGGTGGCTGGGGGCAGATATTAGTAGCCAGGGGGGGCACAAAATAAATGCACCCTCCCTCGGCTATTATTATCTGCCCCCACTCGCTGGCTTTGTCTGTCTGGTTGAGAAAATAGGGCGGGAGCCCACGCATTTTTTTTCCAACAATTTTACACCTCATATATTTTACACCTTTAATTAACCCCTAGCTGTATGAAATTTTGCACACATACACTCATGTAATTGTTATTGAAAACCATATATCAAACTACATGAAATGTCATGGTTAACTGTATGTAAACTATGTGTCATTTCATGTCGGGTGGTTCTGTAATTTCACAAAAGCCAGCAATTGAATTAGCGGCTATTTTACTATGTAGAATTGTATGAACTATAAATATATGTATATATATATATATATATATATGTCACAATGACATGTATATATACAGTTATATGAAAAAGTTTGGGCACCCATATTAAGCTTAACCCCTTCACCCCAAGGGTGGTTTGCACGTTAATGACCGGGCCAATTTTTACAATTCTGACCACTGTCTCTTTATGAGGTTAAAACTCTGGAACGCTTCAACGGATCTTCGCGATTCTGAGACTCTTTTCTCGTGACATATTGTACTTCACGTTAGAAGTATAATTTCTTCAATATAACTTGCGTTTTTGAAAAAAACACAAATATGGCGAAAATTTTGAAAATTTTGCAATTTTCAAACTTTGAATTTTTTTTCCCTTAAAACAGAGAAATATGTCACACAAAATAGTTAAGAAATAACATTTCCCACATGTGTACTTTACATCAGCACAATTTTGGAACCAAAATTTTTTTTGTTAGGAAATTATAAGGGTTAAAAGTTGACCAGTGATTTCTCATTTTTACAACAAAATTTACAAAGCCATTTTTTTAGGTACCACCTCACATTTGAAGTCACTTTGACGGGTCTATATAGCAGAAAATACCAAAAAGTGACACCATTCTAAAAACTGCACCCCTCAAGGTACTCAAAACCACATTCAAGAAGTTTAATAACCCTTCAGGTGCTTCACAGGAGCTGAAGCAACGTGGAAGGAAAAAATTAATATTTAACTTTTTAGCCACAAAAATGATCTTTTACAAACTTTTTTTTATTTTGACAAGGGTAAAAGGAGAAAATGGGCAGATAAAGTTGTTGTGCAATTTCTCCTGAGTACGCTAATACCCTATATGTGGGGGAAAACCACTGTTTGGGCACACGGCAGAGCTCGTAAGGGAAGGAGCGCCGTTTGACTTTTTCAAACTAAAATTGGCTGGAGTTGAGATTGGACGCTATGTCGTGTTTGGAGAGCCCCTGATGCGCCTAAACAGTGGAAACCCCACACAAGTGACACCATTTTGGAAACTAGACCCCCTAAGGAACTTATTTAGATCTGTTGTGAGCACTTTGAACCCCAAAGTGTTTCACAAAAGTTTATAATGCCTGGGTGTGAAAAAAAAAAAGAACAATTTTCCACAAAAATGATTTTTTAGCCCCAAATTTTTGATTTTTCCCAAGGAAATTGGACCCCAAAAGTTGTTGTCCAATTTGTCCTGAGTACGCTGATACCCCATATGTGGGGGGGGGAAACTGTTTGGGCACACGGCAGGGCTTGGAAAGGAAGCAGTAACATTTTGGAATGCAAACATTGATGGGGTCATGTTCCGTTTGTAGTGCCCCAGATGAGCCTAAACAGTGGAAATCCCCCACAAGTGACCCCATTTTGGAAGCTAGACCCCCTAAGGAACTTATCTAGATCTTTGGTGAGCACTTTGAACCCCCAAGTGCTTCACACAAGTTTATAATGCCCGGGCATGAAAATAAAAAATCCTATTTTTTTTCCCACAAAAATTATCTCTTAGTCACTATTTTTTTATTTTCCCATAGGTAACAGGAAAAATTGGACCTCAAAAGTTGTTGTCCAATTTGTCCTGAGTACGCTGATACCCCATATGTGGGGGAAACCACTGTTTGGGCGCATGGCAGAGCTCGGAATGGAAGGAGCACCATTTGACTTTTTCCAACCAAAATTGGCTGGAATTGAGATTGGACGCCGTGTTGCATTTGGAGAGTCCCTGATGTCCTAAACAGTGGAAACCCCCCACAAGTGACCCCATTTGGGAAACTAGACCCCTAAGGAACTTATCTAGATCTTTGGTGAGCAATTTGAACCCCCAAGTGCTTCACACAAGTTTATAACGTAGAGCCGTAAAATTAAAAAAATCATATTTTTTTCCACAAAATTGATCTTTTCACCCCAATTTTTATTTTCCCAAAGGTAACAAGACTCCAAAAGTTATTGTGCAATTTGTCCTGAGTACGCTGATACCTAGTGTTGAGCGATACTGCTCGATATCTAAAAATATCGTATCGAAATGGTATCGCCGATATCACTAAATATCGTCGATATCCGATTCCGATACCGGAAGTCCCATGTAAGTCTATGGAACAAAATATCGCAACAACAAAAAACCCTTTCTTTCGTTGTAAACACAAAATATACACACATAGAATACATATATATATATACATGTCATTGTGATATATATATACATATATTTATAGTTTATACACTTCTACATAGTAAAATAGACTCTGATTCAATTGCCGGGTAAAGCCGTGACATACCCCATAGAAGTCGACGGGCTCGGTGCCGAGTATCCCCAAAACCTCTGGCTCTGTGCGACTCAACTTGGGCGTCACGAACAGGATTCTGTAGCTCGCTATAAGCGAGTCCTGTGTGCCTGAATTGAACTGGTTTTGTGCTTGAGAATTGCTAAAATCATCAGAGAATGTATTTGCCATTTTTCAGCCATATCTGCGTCACAACGAGGCACTGGTGAAGAAGAAGGGCGTGCTCTTCGTGGGTGTACACTCACTCAGTGACGCGAAAACGATGGCTCTAAATGGTACTGCAATGTAAGATCGTGCCCACAGCTCTTCAGTTCCGCCTCCTCATCCTCCTCAGTGTGCGGAACATAACGCGAAGGTCCCGCCTCCCTACAAAAGAGGGGCCCTCTCCTGATGCTAATGACACATGTGACTTGGCAGAGATGGCTAATGGACACGAGCAGAAGTGTGAAGGGATGGAGCAGTCAGACTCAGAGCTCTCCCCCCACGGAAGCGACCCGATCACCACGGAACCACCGTTGGGCACCCGGCCTGGAAACCCTCCTACGCTGCAAGAAGCGGAGGATACCCTAAGAGGCCTGGCCCGGCACCGGGAGGAGGTTGCCAGGATGGAAGCCAGCTGGCGTGCCCTAAAAATAAACTTGGAGCGGCGCCAATCCCTCTTACCTGAAGTGTCTGTACCGGAAGGTGAGGCACCCGTTCTAGTAGAGGAGTCCGTGCGGGCATCCCAGCCCTTGCAATGTGATCCGGTTGACGTTGTCGCAGTGGAGGCACCCGTTCCTGCAAAAAACTCTGCACCGGCAGCACCCCAGATCCCGCTGTCTGCCCCCGTCGCTGAGACAGAAGAAGCGACACCCGTCCTCATGGAGGAGTCCGCGCAGGCACCAGAGGTCTACCTGCCTGTACCGGAGCCCCGACTGTCATCTGTTCCAGAGCCGGCTGCTTCCTCCGCAGGTGAGCGCCGCCAGGACTGGGGGGCGCCAGGAGAGCTGCCGCAAACCGGACACTGTAAGCTGGCATTTGATGGTGGAGACATGGAGCAGCTGGTGGAGGAGAATTACAACCGGCGTCAGGAGGAAGAGTGGAGACGTTGGGAGCGGGAAGCAGAGCGACAAAGGGAGCAGCGAGAATCCCAAAAGCTTCGCCAACGTCAGCTGGAGAAGGATCGGGCAGATAAGGACCGGATGAGAAAAGATAAAGGAACCCTGTGGGAGCCGCGGCGTAAGGGTGCAGTACGGAGCTTTAAATTGAAAGGTGGTTGGGGCTTCATCCAGGAGCCTGGACTTTATTTAGAAGTTTTTGTGAACCGGCGGGACGTGGAGGCTCACCTCCCAGAAGGACACCCGGGGAGGGACCTGTTGCCAGGAGACTTGGTGACTTACACCCGACACTGGGGTTACAATGGATGGTATGCCCTAAATGTTACCAGGTGCGACCCCTACTCCCCAGAGTGTCAGGAACCTGTGAGACCCTCGGAGCCTTCAGCCTCCCACATCCAGGCCTCTGCAAAAGTGCCCACCCCATGCCGTAAATCTCCCCAGCCTCCCTCAGTGGTCTCCTCAGCAGCCCCAGCTATGGACATGATAAGTATAGCTGGCCCGTACCCGGCGCCTGTTAGGCCCCCTGGGGTTCGTTCAGTCCGGGACATAGGGTTCCAGACCCGGAGGGAGATGAAAGAGGTGGCCACACAGACCCAGATAGCGGGTCACGACTTGACTGTACAGGCCACACAACGTCATCAGGTCCTGGTGGTCCTTGGTGCCTCGGATGTTTGGCAAGCATCAGAAGAGTACCAGGTGGTACCTGGAACACCCCTGCCAAAGAATTATAAATAACCCGGACAGGGTCCCTGTATGTAAATAGTTAACTTGTTGATGTACCCGGACGGGTGAATGTTCATAAAAAAGTTTTTTAATTTAATAAAAAAAAACAAAACACAGTTTTCATTACTTTTATTACAGTCTCATCCTGCGACGCCATCGATCTCCTGTAAAAAAATGAAAAAAAAAAAGTATACCACCTGACCGACGCAGTCCATAGTAACGAGTGTCCCACGACGATCCAGCTCTGCTACATCAGAATGACAGGCAGAGCCTGTCATCCCGGCGCAGCACAGCTGATTACCTGCTTCCCCGGCGGTGACGTCATCGGACTGGTTTACGGCCGGGATTACCCTGCAGTCACTGCAGTTATCGCGAAAAACTGCATGTGACCGCCAGGGAGAAGATAATGGCGGCCATCAAGCAGTCCAGGACGTGACCGCCGGAGATCTTCTGCCAGGTAAGTGCCGCTGACTCCTGACAGACCCGACCGACGGACACTCACAGTGACAGTGACAAATCCGATTCCGGTATTCGATAAGACGAAAATATCGAAACGAATTATCGAAAGGCCGATAGAGCTAATATCGGCCGATACCCGATATTTGCAGTATCGTATCGCTCAACACTACTGATACCCCATATGTGGGGGTAAACCACTGTTTGGGTGCATGGCAGAATTTGGAAGGGAAGGAGAGCCGTTTGACTTTTTCAACGCAGAATTGGCTGGATGCCATGTCGTGTTTGGAGAGCTCCTGATCTGCCTAAACAGTGGAAACCCGCAACAAATGACACCATTTTGGAAACTAGACCCCTCAAGGAACTTATCTAGATGTGTGGTGAGCACTTTGAACCCCGAAGTGCTTCACAGAAGTTTATAACGTACAGCTGTAAAAATAAAAAATCTTTTTTTTTTACAAAAATGATTTTTTCGCCCCCAATATTTTATTTTCACAAGGGTAACAGGAGAAATTGGACCCCAAAAGTTGTTGTCCAATTTGTCCTGAGTATGCTGATACCCAACATGTGTGAGAAAACGACTTTATGGGTGCACGTCTGGGCTCGGAAGGGAAGTAGTGACGTTTTGGATTGCAGACTTTGATGGAATGGTCTGGGGGCGTCATGTCGCATTTGGAGAGCCCCTGATGCGCCTAAACAGTGGAAACCCCCCACAAGTGACCCAATTTTGGAAAATAGACCCCACAAGGAACTTATCTAGAAGTGTGGTGAGCGCTATGAAGCCCCAAGTGCTTCACAGAAAATTTATAACATACAGCCGTAAAAACAAAAAAATCATTTTTTTTTTTACAAAAATAATTTTGTCGCCCCCAGTTTTTTATTTTCCCAAGGGTAACAGAAGAAATAGGACAAATTGCACAATAACTCTTGTGGTCCAGAGTACGCTGATACCCCATATGCGGGGGTAAACTACTGTTTGGGCACATGGTAGAGCTCAGAAGTGAAGGAGCACCGTTTGACTTTTTCAACGCAGAATTGGCTGGAATTGAGATCAGAAGCCATGTCACATTTGGAGAGCCCCTGATGTGCCTAAACAGCAGAAACCCCCCAATTCTAACTCCAACCCTAAACCCAACACACCCCTAACCCTAGTCCAAACCCTAACCACAAACCTAACCATAAAACACCCCTAACCCTAATCCCAACCATAACCCTAATACTAACTTTAACGCCAACCCTAACCCTAACTTTAGCCGCAACCCTAACCCTAATGGGAAAATGGAAATAAATACATTTTTTTAATTTTATTATTTTTCCCTAACTAAGGGGGTGATTTACTATTTATAGCGGGTTTTTGTGATTGGCAGCAGTCACGCTAAAATACGCTTTTTATTGCAAAAAGTAGTTTTTTGCATCACCACATTTTGAGAGCTATAATTTTTGCATATTTTGGCCCACAGAGTCATGTGAGGTCTTATTTTTTGCGGGACGAGGTGACGTTTTTATTGGTACCATTTATGACCACGAGACATTTTTTGATCGCTTTTTATTTTGATTTTTGGGAGGTTAGAATGAACAAAAATCAGCAATTCATGAATTTCTTTTGGGGGAGGCGTTTATACCGTTCCGCGTGTGGTAAAATTGATAAAGCAGTTTTATTCTTCGGGTCAGTACGATTACGGTGATACCTCATTTATATCATTTTTTTATGTTTTGGCGCTTTTATAGAATAAAAACTATTTTATATAAAAAATCATTATTTTTGCATCGCTTTATTCTGCGAGCTATAACTTTTTTATTTTTTCGCTGATGATGCTGTGTGATGGCTAGTTTTTTGCAGGACAAGATGACATTTTCAGCGGTACCATGTTTATTTATATCGGTCTCTTTGATCGCATGTTATTCCACTTTTTGTTCAGCGGTATGATGATAAAGCATTGATTTTTTGCTTAGATTTTTTTTTTTTTTAAGGGGTTCACAAAAGGGTTAACTAGTGGGACAGTTTTATAGGGGGGGTCATTACGGACGCGTTGATACCAAATATGTGTACTTTTATTGTTTTGTTTTTTTTATTTACAGGAAGAAATGAATTTATTGGGGAATATTTTTTTTTTTTTTCATGATTTTTTTTAACACTTTTTATTTTTATTTTTTTTACTTTTTTACTTTGTCCCAGGGTGGGACATCACAGTATTTTATCAGATCGCTGGTGTGACAGTGTGCACAGCACTCTGTCACACCAGCGATCGCTCTGGCATCGCTGCAGGCTTCCTCAGCGCCTGCTCTCAGCAGGCACTGAGGAAGCCGCCTCCCTGCAGGACCCCGGCGCCATACTGGATCCGGGGACCTGGAGGGAGGACGGACCCTCGGAACAGCGCGACACATCGCGCTGCTCTGAGGGTCACAGGGGAGCGCGCAGGAGCGCCCACCCTGCGCAATCCTCCCCTGTGCCCCGGTACACCGCGATCATGTTTGATCGCGGTGTGCCAGGGGTTAATGTGCCGGGAGCGGTCCGTGACTGCTCCTGACACATAGTGCTGGTTGTCAGCTGTGATATACAGCTGACACCCGGCCGCGATCAGCTGCGCTCCCCCCGGGAGCGCAGCTGATCGCCCATGACGTACTATTCCGTCCATGTGAATTAGGTCCAGGGTCACATGGACGGAATAGTACGTCTGCTGGCAGAGAGGGGTTAAGCTTAATGTTTTATAAAAATTGGTGTTTTTGCAACAGCTATTTCAGTTTGCTATATCTAATAACTATTGGACACAGTAATGTTTCTGCCTTGAAATGAGGTTTATTGTACTAGCAGAACATGTGCAATCTGCATTCAAACAAAATTTAACAGGTGCATAAGTATGGCCACCCTTATCTTTTTCTTGTTTTAAATACTCCTACCTACTTTTTACTGACTTACTGAAGCACTTTTTTTGGTTTTGTAACCTCATTGAGCTTTGAACTTCATAGCCAGGTGTATGCAATCATGAGAAAAGCTACTTAAAGTGGCCACTTGCAAGTTGTTCTCCTGTTTGAATCTCCTCTGAAGAGTGGCATCATGGGCTCCTCAAAAAAACTGTCAAATGAGCTGAAAACAAAGATTATTCAACATAGTTGTTCAGGGGAAGGATACAAAAAGCTGTCTCAGAGATTTAACCTGTCAGTTTCCACTGTGAGGAACATAGTAAGGAAATGGAAGAACACAGGGACAGTTCTTGTTAAGGCCAGTAGTGGCAGGCCAAGAAAAACATCAGAAAGGCAGAGAAGAAGAATGGTGAGATCAGTCAAGGACAATCCTCAGACCACCTCCAGAGAGCTGCAGCATCAACTTGCTGCAGATGGTGTCACTGTGCATTGGTCAACTATACAACGCACTTTGCACAAGGAGAAGCTGTATGGGAGAGTGATGCGAAAGAAGCAGAGTCGGCTGAGGTATGCAAAAGCACATTTGGAGAGGTCAATTTGTTTTTGGAAGAAGGTCCTGTGGACTGATGAAACCAAGACTGAGTTGTTTGGTCATACAAAAAGGCGTTATGCATGGCATCAAAAAAACACAGCATTCCAAGAAAACCACTTGCTACCCACAGTAAAATTTGGTGGAGGTTCCATCATGCTTTGGGGCTGTGTGGCCAATGCCGGCACCGGGAATCTTGTTAAAGTTGAGGGACGCATGGATTCCACTCAGTATCAGCAAGAATCAGTGACAAAGTTGAAGTTATGCAGGGGATGGATCTTTCAGCAAGACAATGATCCAAAACACCGCTCCAAATCTACTCAGGCATTCATTCAGAGGAACAATTACAATGTTCTGGAATGGCCATCCCAGTCCCCAGACCTGAATATCATCGAACATCTGTGGGATCATTTGAAGAGGGCTGTCCATGCTCGGCGACCATCAAACTTAACTGAACTGGAATTGTTTTGTAAAGAGGGATGGTTAAAAATACCTTCATCCAGGATCCCGGAACTCATTAAAAGCTACAGGAAACGACTAGAGGCTGTTATTTTTGCAAAAGGAGGATCTACTAAATATTAATGTCACTTTTCTGGTGAGGTGCCCATACTTATGCACCTGTCAAATTTTGTTTGGATGCAGATTTCACATTTTCTGTTAGTACAAGAAACCTCATTTCAAGGCAGAAACATTACTGTGTCCAATAATTATTAAATATATCAAACTGAAATAGCTGTTGCAAAAACACCAATTTTTATAAAACATTAAGCTTAAGATTAGTAGGGGTGCCCAAACTTTTTCATATAACTGTATATATATATATATATAATATACTGTATATATATATATATATATATATATATATGTATTCTATGTGTGTATATCTAGTGTTTACAAGGAAAGAAAGGGTTTATTTTAATTCCGATATTTCTGTCCCATTGACGTGCATTGGTTCTAGTATCGGAATCGGTGATACCAGATACTTTTTGGGTATCGGTCCAATCCAATGCGATCCGATATTTCATGATATCGGAAAGTATCGCTCAACACTAGTAATGATTTTACAGAAGTCAGCAATTGATTTAGTGGCTATTATGCTATGTAGAACTATATGAACTATAAATATATATATATCCACTGGACTGCAAGAAAAAGATGGACGGCACCGCCAGTACTGCTGAAATCCTATGCTGTCGGTATCATACCATGCTGCAGACTTCACCTCATGTCCACGGGTGCTAATCCAAGAAAACACAGTGTGATAAATCCATGAAAGAAAAGCAGATAGCACTCATCAGTCTTTTAAAGAAATTCCGCTCTTTATTAGAAATAATTCATTGACCCATGGAAACACTAGTAGGCGCGAAACGGCTATCGTCAAGTTTCTGCCCACTCCAGTCCTCACTCCCCCGGCCAACATGCTTTTTTATTGCTAATAAAGAGTGGAATTTCTTCAAAAGACCAGTGAGTGCTATCTGCTTTTCTTTGATGGATATACATATATATATATATATATATATATATATATATATATATGTGTCTCAATGACATGCATATATACAGTACAGACCAAAAGTTTGGACACACCTTCTCATTCAAAGATTTTTCTGTATTTTCATGACTATGAAAATTGTAAAATCACACTGAAGGTATCAAAAATATGAATTAACACATGTGGAATTATACATTACACTTTACAAAAAAGTGTGAAACAACTAAAAATATGCCTTATATTCTAGGTTCTACAAAGTAGCCAACTTTTGCTTTGATTACTGCTTTGCATGCAGAAAAGGTGAACGGATGGACTCTACATGCCTAGTTCCCACCGTGAAGCATGGAGGAGGTGGTGTGATGGTGTGGGGGTGCTTTGCTGGTGACACTGTTGGGGATTTATTCAAAATTGAAGCGGTGAGCGGTCTAGCTCACCCCAAACCATCTCGCTTGGGTTCAGGTCTGGTGACTGTGGAGGCCAGGTCATCTGGCGTAGCACCCCAACACTCTACCTCTTGGTCAAATAGCCCTTACACAGTCTGGAGGTGTGTTTGGGGTCATTGTCCTGTTGAAAAATAAATGATGGTCCAACTAAACGCAAACCGGATGGAATAGCATACCGCTGCAAGATGCTGTGGTAGCCATTCTGGTTCACTATGCCTTCAATTTTGAATAAATCCCCAACAGTGTCACCAGCAAAGCACCCCCACACCATCACACCTCCTCCTCCATGCTTCACGGTGGGAACCAGGCATGTAGAGTCCATCCGTTCACCTTTTCTGCGTGCAAAGCAGTAATCAAAGCAAAAGGTGGCTACTTTGAAGAACCTAGAATATAAGACATATTTTCAGTTGTTTCACACTTTTTTGTAAAGTGTAATGTATAATTCCACATGTGTTAATTCATAGTTTTGATGCTTTCAGTGTGATTCTACAATTTTCATAGTCATGAAAATACAGAAAAATCTTTGAATGAGAAGGTGTGTCCAAACTTTTGGTCTGTACTGTATATATATATACATGTGTATTCTATGTGTATATATGTACATGTCAGTGTGATTTTACTGTACAGCGCACTGAATTGCCGGCTTTTAAAAAACGGATCCATCAAAAACTGGAAGAAACGGATGAAAAAAATGATACGATGGTTCCCTTTTTGTCGATGGATCCGACGTCGGATCCTTCGAAAAAGCAGATCAGTCGCATCAATTTTTCACAATCTGTGACGGAGCCATCAATCCGTCGAAACAACGGATTGTAACTGACAGCAAAAAACTGATGTGTGAAAGAGACCTTACTAAACTAAAATCCGTGATTTCAAGTAATAATGTTGAATTTCTAGTAACGGATTTTAGCATTTGCACCACACAGTGGGTTAGGCCTCTTTCACACATCAGTTTTTTTACTTCAGGCGCGATCCGGCGTGTTGTTAAAAAAACGGATCAGGTACGGATGCGTTTTTTTTTAGCATTGACTTTCATTAGAGCCGGATCGCGCCTGATGTTGTTGCGTTGCATCCATTTTTGTCCGGATCTGGCGGAAATGTACAAAACGGACACTGCAACTTTTTTTTTCCGGAGCCGCCTGATAGTGCCTGAAGCGGCGCATCAGGTGGCCGGAAATAATACAAGTGTATGGAACCGGACCAGTCTTTTGTGCAATCCGTCAAAAGACTGATCCGGATTGTGGAAACCAAGGTCTCTCTCTCTCCGGACATGCATACCTGCATTTTCCAGCTACAAAACTTCTTTTTCCGGGTTCAAAAGTTCAGGTCGGATCCAGCAAAAAAAACTGATCCTTTGCATCAGTTTTTTCATTTCAGCGCCGGATCCGTCACTTCAGGTATTCGACGGATCATGCCTGACACAAAAAACTGATGTGTGAAAGTAGCCTTATCTATGTCATAGAATGCCCATGCAGGAAACTGTGGAACGCACAAAACGTCCCTTAAATAAAAGAATAAACGAACACCTCCGGAATATAAGAAACAAAAATGATGATCACCCACTCTCAAAAAACACTTTGCAGCTGTTCATAGGGGATCTCTCAATGGAGTCAAAATAATGGGCATTCAGATTGTACAGAAACACTGGCGGGGGGTGATTTTATTAAGCAAATGTCGCTAGCAGAGAATCGATGGATTTTTCAGTTAGACACAGTGAAACCTAAAGGACTGAACAGTGAAATTGAATGGTTCGCATTTGAATACATTTGCATATGGACTAACCGGGGCTATTTAAGCCTACACAGAGACACTCTGGGCAAACCCTGATGAAGGAATCCGTGAATTCCGAAACTCGTCGGTTTTTGGTCCTCTGATCATCCCGTAGCTTCACTAGCATCACGTGACTGCGGGAGACGTGTTTGAGTACGTCACGCAGGTCTTACAGATCCCAAAAGTATTCCTTGAATGCCCAGGGATCTCAGGCCATGGACTTGTTTCTTTGAGTTCTTGTCACCGGCCTGGACAGTGCCTCCACTAGCAAGTTTTTCTGGAGCGACACCCTATGTCACCAGCTACAAAAGCCTGTGCTGCCATCCACCTGGCCTGCACGGCCACAAGCTCTCTGGACACTTTATGGAATCCCCATTAGACCTACAGCTAAATCAAGGCTCAATTAATATTCTTGGGGGATACACCTAAATACAGTCCACTGTTGACTTTAATTTTCTAGTAAGCAATCTCTGCATGTGGTGTTTCGGTCTGCCATGTAAACAACGCAGACAGCAACACCACAAATATAGTTGTGGTCCTCCTACACTCACAAAAGTTCTGCAGAGTGCAAAGCATGCCAAAAATTACAAGCAAGGTCATCCACACCCTTGAAGGCACCAACTGTAGTACCTCATTCAGATATTGTGAACAAAGTGTAGTTATGGTACACCTACACTAATAAAAGTTCTGCACAGTGCAAAGCCTGACAAAAATCACAAGCAGGGCCATCCACACATCCTTGAAGGCTCCAACTGAATTACCTCATTCAAATATTCTAAACAACTAGTAGTGGTCCTTCTACTCTAATAAAAGTTCTACACAGTGCAAAGCCTGAAGAAAATTAGAAGCAGTGTCATCCTTACATCCTAGAATGCACCAATGGTAGTGCCTCATTCTAATATTGTGAACAAAGTGTAGTTGTGGTACTCCTACATTCATAAAAGACCTGCACAGTGCAAAACCTGCCAAAAATTACAAGCAGGATCATCCATATACCCTTGAAAGCACAAACTGTAGTACCTCATTCAAATATTGTGAACAAAGTTTGGTTGTGGAACTCCCACACTCATAAAAGTTCTGCACAGTGCACTGGGTCAAAAATTATAAGCAGGTTCATCCATAGATCTTTGAAGGCAACAACTAGATGGCCGCATTAAAATATTATGAAAGTGTAGTTGATGTGCTGTAATCCTCATAAAGACCCTGAAAAAAAGTGCTAAGCCATGAAAAAATAATATCCAAGGAAAAAGTGTAGGAGAGATAAGCACAAGATAGGGTCTTATCTGAGAAATATAGAGAGCTTTACGTTCAGATTAAACTCACCTGTTTAATCCGTAAAAACCACATATAGTACAAAATAAGCTGCAACAGATCCACGGGTCTGTTAGTGACCATCAGACATCAATAGGTTAGAAGAAGTTTGTGGATAGCCTCTGCTGTTATGATTTGGTAGCTGAGAAGAGCAGGCAAAAACGGCAATACACCAGAGAGGTTGGAATCTATTGGATTGCAGTACCCTGACTAACCACCACAACTAAAGGTAGCCATGGAGCATTCCTACGTTGGTCCTAGATGCCTCGTCACAGCCTGAGAGATTAACTACACCTAAAGATAGAAAGAGGAAAGCTATCTGCCCCGGAGCAGATCCCCAAAGAACATAGGAAGCCCCCAAACATGTAATGGCGGTTAGACAAGAGGAAATACAGACACAGACAGAAAATAGTATGAGCAAACGTTGGGACCCAATCTGCCTAGACAGAAAAGGATAGAAAGGATACTCACTGCAATCCAAAAAAACCCCTAAAAAATGCCAACTCTACTAATTGCAAAAACACCTGAGATCACACGACCTCTACCACCTAAATCAGTTCTCTGGTGTAACAAAACTAAGCCGCAGCCACTGAAAAAACTGGAAAAGGCAAATGAACAAATAACAGTGGCTCCAGCGGAACTGAGAGGAGCCCAAGCCCCCCCGGAGGGGGGAACCTGGCTAACCTCACAGAAATGCAGAGAAATATGCAAATGGAAAGCACAAAAACAAAAACAGAAAATATCTTATCTGAGAGCAATAGAAGAGGAAAGACTCAGCAAGCTTCCAAGTGAACCAGGAACCACAGTTGAGACAAGAACAATTGATTACCTGCAACCATGATGGGAGGGAACCTCCCTTATATCCAGCCAGTCTGTGATTCCTGATTGCCAATCCTCATTGAATGGTTCAGTACTGTTTGTAACCACCGGAGGGAGCATCTGCTCAGAATTCATTTCTAAAACATTCACAACACTCTGCACTGCCGACAGGATTTAAGACATACAGTATATCCCAGTGTAGTAAAATGATGGTTTATTTTGATGGTTTTGAAGTAAAAAGTTACTTCTTCAGGACAAATGTGTTTTTTCTTGAAGAAGTAACTTTGTACTTTGAAATGCATCGAAATAAACCATCATATTACTACACTGGGATATATGTCTTAAATCCTGTCAGCGCAGAGACTATCCACAAACTCCTTCTAACCTATTGATGAAAAAATAAGAAGAAGCGTAATAAAGTCGTCCATAGAACCTTGAAGGAAGCAACTAGAGGGGCTCATTTAATTATTTTGAAAGTGTGGTTGATATACTCCTACACTCATAAAGGCTTTGTGCAAATTGCAGAGCCAGGAAAAAATTACAAGGCTGTTATCATTCAGGTATCGAAGATTATAAACTTTTTATGTGCTGCTGTCATCTGGTGGTGATGAAAAGTTGAGGCTAATCCAAACTTTGCTCATTTTTATCAGAGTGAGCCTGGCAGTATTTTTCTTGATAGGCGAAAGCACCTGTCTGTTTTGACAGACTAAAAACCCATTCAGACAAGCAAAGCAGCAAGGCATTGATGGACAGCTAATGCCATGTGTTCAGTTTTGAGACCCAATAACTTAAAATCACAGAGGAATTAGGGAGTGTGCTGGTTTTGTCGGCGGGGTATTGCTTGACCATCTTTAAAAACATTTCCCTGCATGTCAAAAATACCAGGTCAATCTGCGCTGAGTACATGAGATGAGGCACGTCTGGGTAGTACCTCCCTGTCTCATGTCTTCCTCCATCTTCACCTGGTCTGTATGCAAAGCTTCATGTTTAATTTTCATCAGAGACTGTTTGAGTAGACACAGAATCGGGATCATTGTACTGATGATGGTTTCATTGCCGCTCACCTTCTTTATGGAGTTTACAAAGTCTTGTAGAACTGCACAAATGTCAGACATCCATGCGCACTCTTTAGGTGTTATGTACGGAGGCTGACTAAAATCCCGAAGGGCGTGTTGGAGCTGTTCCACAACTTTCCTCTGCTGCTTACAAAGTCTTGCCAGCATGTGCAGTGTGGAGTTCCAGCCCATGATGATGTCACACACCAATCGGTGGGCTGGAACTTGTATGCGCTGCTGCAACAATGCCAAAGGGATGGCAGCTGTAGCTGACTTGCAGAAATGGCCAATGACATGGCGTACTTTGTCCTGAAGCTCTGGAAAATATGGGTAGGTTTTTAGAAGCTGCTGAACTACCAAGTTGAGCACATGGGCTAAGCATGGTACTTGTGTAAGCTGGGCAAGATTCACAGCCACCAACAGGTTATGGACATTACCACACACAACCATGCCTGGTTGTAGGTTCAGTTGCGAGAGACACAGATCTGCCTGGTCTGTTATTCCTTTCAATAACTGTGCCAGGGTGTGCAGCTTGTCTCCTAGACAAATTAGTTTCAGCAGAACCTGTTGCTGCTTTGCTGAGTCAGTGCTGCAGAGCTTCCAGCTGATGTATACTCTGAGATAGCACGATGGAGATTAGATTAACCCCTTACTGTCCATTGACGTGCACAGTCCGTCTTGGCCGGGTGTCAGTTCCGGCACCAGGACGGACTGTGCACATCATGCCTTTGAACTACCACTGCGTGTAAACACGCAGTGGTAGTTCAGTGCTGACAGCTGTCTATGACAGCTGACAGGCACAGCAAGCAGTGCGGGGACCTTTGCAGTCGGTCCCCGCACCTACAGTGCTGTCAATCTGACTGACCAAACACAGCAGCGATTGGGCAGGAGATGCTGTAATTTCAGCATCTCAAGCGCGATCAGTGCAGGAGCTCAGCGCTGCAGTGGCCGAGCTTCCTGCACTGACAGCCGGGAGCTGCGTCCGCGCCACCCGTGGCTGTTAACCCCCTGACTGCTGCAATTGAGCGCGATCGCAATGTTCAGGGGGGAGGCAGAGGGTCGGGAGCCCCCTCTGCCTCAGATCAGCATCCCCACAATGTAATTGCAGGGCCTAATCTCTGCCTTGATGACCCAGGGGTTGTCATGACAGACCACAACACAACATGGTCACAGCAGCTCTCTCCATTGGTATAATGAATTGCAATGCTGGAGCATTGCAATATATTATACCTGCAGCAAAAGTAAAAAAGTGAAAGTCCCATAAAGGAACTTGGTAAAAAAAACATTTTTTAAAAAAAATTAGTAAAAAAAAATGTTAAAAAAATAATAAAATAAAATTCCCCCTAAAAAATACACATTTTTATGTAAAAAAAAAAAATGCATGTTTGGTATCGCCGCATCCATAAAAATCCCATCTATAAAAGCGTAACCCTAGTTAACCTCTTCAGTGAAAGCCGTAAAAAAAAAACACAAAAAAGTAGTGAATTATACTTTTTCCAAGCGATATCATCATACCGCTTGGAAAAAGTGCAATAACACGCGATCAAAAAGACAGATATAAATAAACATGGTACCACTGAAAACGTCATCTTGTCCCACAAAAAACAAGCCACTAAATAGCATCATCAGCAAAGAAATAAAAAGATATAGCTCGCAGAATAAAGTGATGCAAAAATAATAATTTTTTCTATAAAAGTTTTTATTGTGTAAGAAACGCCAAAGCATAAAAAAGATATAAATGAGGTATCGTTGTAATCGTAGTGACCCAAAGAATAAAGCTGCCTTATCAATTTTACCACACGCGGAACGGAGAAAAAAAGCAAAAAACAATTTCTGAATTGCTGGTTTTTGTTCATTCTGACTCCACAAAAATCCGAATAGGAAGCGATCAAAAAACGTTATGTGCCCGAATATGGTACCAATAAAAACGTCAGCTCATCCCACAAAAAACAAGCTGACACATGACTCTGTCGGCCAAAAAATTGAAAAATTATAGCTCTCAAAATACGGCGATGCAAAAATTTCTTACAAAAAATTCTTACAAAAAAAGCGTCTTTTAGTGTGTGACAGAAGTTAAACATGAAAAAAGGATGTAAATCTGGTATTGCTGTAATCACACAGATCCAAAGAATAAAGTCGCCTAATCAATAATACCGCATGAGGAACGGCGCAAAAAATAAAACCAATTCTTCACCTTTTGTGGATTTGTTCATTCTGTCTCCCAAAGATCGCAGTAAGGCGATCACAGTGGTTCCCCCCCACATATGGGGTATCAGCGTACTCAGCACAAATTGCACATCAACTTTTGGGGTCCAATTTTTCCTGTTACCCTTATAAAAATAAAAATTTGGGGCAAAAAGATCATTTTTGTGGAAAAAAATATGATTTTTTTTATTTTCATGGCTCTACGTTATAAACTTCTGTGAAGCACTTTTTCACACCCAGGCATTATAAACTTTTGTGAAACACTTTGGGGTTCAAAATGCTCACCACACATCTAGATAAGTTCCTTGGTGGTCTAGTTTCCAAAATGCGGTCACTTGTGGGGGGTTTCTACTGTTTAGGCACATCAGGGGCTCTCCAAACGCGACATGACGTCAGCAGAACATTCCATCAAAGTCTACATTCGAAAACGGCGCTCCTTCCCTTCCGAGCGCTGCCATGCCCCCATATAGTGGTTTACCCCCACATATGGGGTATCAGCATACACAGGAAAATTGCACAATAACTTTTGGGGTCCTGTTACCCTTTGGAAAATAAAAATTGGGGGAGAAAAGATAATTTTTGTAGAAAAGATATGATTTTTTAATTTTACGGCTCTACGTTATAACCTTCTGTGATGCCCTTGGGGTTCAAAATGCTCACCACACATCTAGATAAGTTCTTTGTGGGGTCTAGTTTCCAAAATGGGGTCTCTTGTGGGTGGTTTCCACTGTTTAGGCACATCAGGGACTCTCCAAATGCGTCCAATCTCAATTCCAGGCAAAAAAGTCAAATGTTGCTGCTTCCCTTCCGAGCTCTGCCATGCGCCCAAATAGTAGTTTACCCCCACATATGGGTTATCAGCGTACTCAGGACAAATTGCACAATAACTTTTGGGGTCCTTTTATCCTTTGTAAAATAAAAATTGAGGGTGAAAAGATCATTTTTGTGGAAAAAATATGATTTTTTTAATTTTACGACTCTACGTTATAACCTTCTGTGAAGTCCTTGGGGGTTCAAACTGCTCACCACACATTTAGATAAGTTCCTTGGGGGTCTAGTTTCCAAAATGGGGTCACTTATGGGGTCACTTATGGGGGGTTTCCACTGTTTAGGTACATCAGGGGCTCTCCAAATGCAACATGGTGTCCGCTCTCGATTCCAGCCTATTTGACATTCAAAATCTCAAATGATGCTCCTTCCATTCTGAGCACTGCCGGGCGCCTAAAGATTGGTCTTCCTCCACAAATGGGGTATCGGTGTACTCAGGAGAAATTGTACAACAAATATTGTAGTTCATTTTGTCCTGATACCCTTGACAAAATTAAAAAAATTGTGTCAAAATAAACATTTTGGGGAAAAAAGTTAAATGTTCATTTTTTCCTTCCACATTGCTTCAATTCTTGTGAAGTACCTAAAGGGTTAATAAACTTCTTGAATGTGGTTTTGAACACCTTGAGGGGTGCAGTTTTTAGAATAGTGTCACTTTTGGGTATTTTCTGTCATATTGACCCTCAAAGTCACCTCAAATGTGAGGTGGTCCCTAAAAAAAATGGTTTTGTAAATTTTGTTGTAAAAATGAGATATCGCTGGTCAACTTTTAACACTTATAACTTCCTAACAAAAAAAATTTTGGTTGCAAAATTGTGCTGATGTAAAGTAGACATGTGGGAAATGTTATATATTAACTATTTTTTGTGACATATCTCTCTGATTTAAGGGCATAAAAATTAAAATTTGAAAATTGCAAAAATTTCAAAATTCTCGCCATATTTCCGTTTGTTCATAAATAAATGCAAGTTATATCACCAAAATTTTACCACCAACATGAAGTACAATATGTCACGAGAAAACATTCTGAGAATCACCAAGATCCGTTGAAGCGTTCCAGAGTTATAAGCACATAAAGTGACAGTGGTCAGAATTGTAAAAATTGGCCTGGTCATTAACCCCTCTCTGCCATCAGACGTACTATTCCATCCATGTGACCCTGGACCTTATTCCCATGGACGGAATAGTACGTCATGGGCGATCAGCTGCGCTCCCGGGGGGAGCGCAGCTGATCGCCGCCGGCTGTCAGCTGATTATCACAGCTGACACCCGTGACTGTGTGTCAGGAGCGGTCACGGACCACTCCCGGCACATTAACCCCAGGCACACCGCGATCAAACATGATCGCGGTGTACCCGGGGCACAGGGGAGGATCGCGCAGGCGGGGGCTCCCTGCGCGCTCCCCTGAGACCCTCAGAGCAGCGCGATGTGTCGCGCTGTTCCGAGGGTCCGTCCTCCCTCCAGGTCCCCGGATCCAAGATGGCGCCGGGGTCCTGTAGGGAAGCCTGCAGTGATGCCAGAGCGATCGCTGGTGTGACAGAGTGCTGTGCACACTGTCACACCAGCGATCGCTAAAATACAGTGATGTCCCACCCTGGGACAAAGTATAAAAGTAAAAAAAATAAAAATAAAAAGTGGTAAAAAAAAATCATAAAAAAAAAAAATATTCCCCAATAAATTCATTCTTTCCTGTAAATGAAAAAACCAAAACAATAAAAGTACACATATTTGGTATCGCCGCGTCCGTAACGACCCCCCCTATAAAACTGTCCCACTAGTTAACCCCTTTAATGAACCCCTTAAAAAAAAAAAAAAAACGAAGCAAAAAATCAATGCTTTATCATCATACCGCTGAACAAAAAGTGGAATAACACGCGATCAAAAAGACGGATATAAATAAACATGGTACCACTGAAAACGTCATCTTGTCCCGCAAAAAACGAGCCATCACACAGCATCATCAGCAAAAAAATAAAAAAGTTATAGCTCGCAGAATAAAGCGATGCAAAAATAATAAATTTTTATATAAAATTGTTTTCATTCTATAAAAGCGCCAAAACATAAAAAAAATGATACAAATGAGGTATCGCCGTAATCGTACTGACCCGAAGAATAAAACTGCTTTATCAATTTTACCACACGCGGAACGGTACAAACGCCTCCCCCAAAAGAAATTCATGAATTGCTGATTTTTGTTCATTCTAACCTCCCAAAAATCGAAATAAAAAGCGATCAAAAAATGTCACGTGCTCAAAAATGGTACCAATAAAAACGTCACCTCGTCCCGCAAAAAATAAGACCTCACATGACTCTGTGGGCCAAAATATGCAAAAATTATAGCTCTCAAAATGTGGTGATGCAAAAAACTATTTTTTGCAATAAAAAGCGTCTTTTAGCGTGACAGCTGCCAATCACAAAAACCCGCTATAAATAGTAAATCAAACCCCCCTTTATCACCCCCTTAGTTAGGGAAAAATAATAAAATTAAAAAAATGTATTTATTTCCATTTTCCCGTTAGGGTTAGGGTTGCGGCTAAAGTTAGGGTTAGGGTTGGCGCTAACGTTAGGATTAGGATTAGGGTTGGGATTACGGTTAGGGGTGTGTTAGGGTTAGGTTTGTGGTTAGGGTTGGGACTAGGGTTAGGGGTGTGTTGGGGTTAGGGTTGGAGTTAGAATTGGGGGGTTTCCGCTGTTTAGGCACATCAGGGGCTCTCCAAATGTGACATGGCGTCTGATCTCAATTCCAGCCAATTCTGCGTTGAAAAAGTCAAACGGTGCTCCTTCACTTCTGAGCTCTGCCATGCGCCCAAACAGTAGTTTACTCCCGCATATGGGGTATCAGCGTACTCTGGACCACAAGAGTTATTGTGCAATTTGTCCTATTTCTACTGTTACCCTTGGGAAAATAAAAAACTGGGGGCGACAAAATCATTTTTGTAAAAAAAAAATGATTTTTTTGTTTTTACGGCTGTATGTTATAAAACTTCTGTGAAGCACTTGGAGCTTCATAGCGCTCACCACACTTCTAGATAAGTTCCTTGTGGGGTCTATTTTCCAAAATGGGGTCACTTGTGGGGGGTTTCCACTGTTTAGGCGCATCAGGGGCTCTCCAAATGCGACATGACGCCCCCAGACCATTCCATCAAAGTCTGCAATCCAAAACATCACTACTTCCCTTCCGAGCCCCGACGTGCGCCATACAGTAGTTTACTCCCACATATTGGGTAACAGCATACTCAGGACAAATTGGACAACAACTTTTGGGGTCCAATTTCTCCTGTTACCATTGTGAAAATAAAATATTGGGGGCGAAAAAATCATTTTTGTAAAAAAAAAAGGATTTTTTATTTTTACGGCTGTACGTTATAAACTTCTGTGAAGCACTTCGGGGTTCAAAGTGCTCACCACACATCTAGATAAGTTCCTTGTGGGGTCTATTTTCCAAAATGGGGTCACTTGTGGAGGGTTTCCACTGTTTAGACGCATCAGGGGCTCTCCAAATGCGACATGACTCCCCCAGACCATTCCATCAAAGTCTGCAATCCAAAACGTCACTACTTCCCTTCCGAGCCCCGACGTGCGCCCATATAGTAGTTTACTCCCACATATTGGGTATCAGCGTACTCAGGACAAATTGGACAACAACTTTTGGGGTCCAATTTCTCCTGTTACCCTTGTGAAAATAAAATATTGAGGGCGAAAAAATCATTTTTGTAAAAAATAAAAGGATTTTTTATTTTACAGCTGTACGTTATAAACTTCTGTGAAGCACTTTGGGGTTCAAAGTGCTCACCACACATCTAGATAAGTTTCTTGTGGGGTCTATTTTCCAAAATTGGGTCACTTGTGGGGGGTTTCCACTGTTTAGATTCATCAGGGGCTCTCCAAATGCGACATGACTCCCCCAGACCATTCCATCAAAGTCTGCAATCCAAAACGTCACTACTTCCCTTCCGAGCCCCGACGTGCGCCCATATAGTAGTTTACTCCCACATATTGGGTATCAGCGTACTCAGGACAAATTGGACAACAACTTTTGGGGTCCAATTTCTCCTGTTACCCTTGTGAAAATAAAATATTGAGGGCGAAAAAAATCATTTTTGTAAAAAAAAAAAAAGGATTTTTTATTTTACGGCTGTACGTTATAAACTTCTGTGAAGCACTTTGGGGTTCAAAGTTCTCACCACACATCTAGATAAGTTCCTTGAGGGGTCTAGTTTCCAAAATGGTGTCATTTGTGGGGGGTTTCCACTGTTTAGGCATATCAGGAGCTCTCCAAACACGACATGGCATCCAGCCAATTCTGCGTTGAAAAAGTCAAACGGCGCTCCTTCCCTTCCAAACTCTGCCATGCACCCAAACAGTGGTTTACTCCCACATATGGGGTATCAGCGCACTCAGGACAAATTGCACAATAACTTTTGGAGTCTTGTTACCCTTGGGGAAAATAAAAATTGGGGTGAAAAAATCAATTTTGTGGAAAAAATATGATTTTTTAATTTTACGGCTCTACGTTATAAACTTGTGTGAAGCACTTGGGGGTTCAAATTGCTCACCAAAGATCTAGATAAGTTCCTTAGGGGTCTAGTTTCCCAAATGGGGGCACTTGTGGGGGGTTTCCACTGTTTAGGCACATCAGGGGCTCTCCAAATGCAACATGGCGTCCAATCTCAATTCCAGCCAATTGTGGTTGGAAAAAGTCAAATGGTGGTCCTTCCATTCCGAGCTCTGCCATGCGCCCAAACAGTGGTTCCCCCCCACATATGGGGTATCAGCGTACTCAGGACAAATTGGACAACAAATTTTGTGATCCAATTTCTCCTGTTACCCTTGGGAAAATAAGAAATTAGTGACTAAGAGATAATTTTTGTGGGAAAAAAAAGGATTTTTTATTTTCATGCCCGGGCATTATAAACTTGTGTGAAGCACTTGGGGGTTCAAAGTGCTCACCAAAGATCTAGATAAGTTCCTTAGGGGGTCTAGCTTCCAAAATGGGGTCACTTGTGGGGGGATTCCACTGTTTAGGCTCATCTGGGGCACTACTAATGGAACATGACCCCCATCAATGTTTGCATTCCAAAACGTTACTGCTTCCTTTCCAAGCCCTGCCGTGCGCCCAAACAGTTTCCCCCCCCCCACATATGGGGTATCAGCGTACTCAGGACAAATTGGAAAACAACTTTTGGGGTCCAATTTCCTTGGGAAAAATCAAAAATTTGGGACTAAAAAATCATTTTTGTGGAAAATTGTTTTTTTTTTTTTTTCACACCCAAGCATTATAAACTTTTGTGAAACACTTTGGGTTCAAAGTGCTCACAACAGATCTAGATAAGTTCCTTAGGGGGTCTAGTTTCCAAAATGGTGTCACTTGTGGGGGGTTTCCACTGTTTAGGCATATCAGGGGCTCTCCAAACGCGACATGGCGTCTAATCTCAATTCCAGCCAATTTTAGTTTGAAAAAGTCAAACGGCGCTCCTTCCCTTACGAGCTCTGCCGTGTGCCCAAACAGTGGTTTTCCCCCACATATGGGGTATTGGCGTACTCAGGAGAAATTGCACAACCTTTATCTGCCCATTTTCTCCTTTTACCCTTGTGAAAATAAAAAAAGTTTGTAAAAGATCATTTTTGTGGCTAAAAAGTTAAATATTAATTTTTTCCTACCACATTGCTTCAGCTCCTGTGAAGTACCTGAAGGGTTATTAAACTTCTTGAATGTGGTTTTGAGTACCTTGAGGGGTGCAGTTTTTAGAATGGTGTCACTTTTGGGTATTTTCTGCCATATAGACCCCTCAAAGTGACTTCAAATGTGAGGTGGTCTCTAAAAAAATGGCTTTGTAAATTTTGTTGTAAAAATGAGAAATCACTGGTCAACTTTTAACCCTTATAATTTCCTAACAAAAAAAAATTTTGGTTCCAAAATTGTGCTTATGTAAAGTAGACATGTGGGAAATGTTATTTATTAACTATTTTGTGTGACATATCTCTCTGTTTTAAGGGAAAAAAAATTCAAAAGTTTGAAAATTGCAAAATTTTCAAAATTTTCGCCATATTTGCGTTTTTTTCAAAAATAAACGCAAGGTATATCGAAGAAATTTTACCACTAACGTGAAGTACAATATGTCACGAGAAAACAATCTCAGAATCGCGAAGATCCGTTGAAGCGTTCCAGAGTTATAACCTCATAAAGAGACAGTGGTCAGAATTGTAAAAATTGGCCCGGTCATTAACGTGCAAACCACCCCTGGGGGTGAAGGGGTTAACCTACAAAATGGCTTGGTCCTTAAGGATGAGGAGGATCAGGAGGGGTGCAGGAACTGATGTAGGAGGTGGAGGAAACCCTGATAGAAGTAGGTTCATCACTCATCGGTATCTGTAGCACATGTGGCGGTAACAGGGTGGGACTCAGCCCTGGCTTTCACAATGTTCACCCAGTGTGCCATCAGGGAAATGTAGCATCCCAGGCCACGAGTGCTTGTTCACGTGTCAGATGTTAAGTGGAAAATCCCAGTAACTGTGTTGTTAACAAAACTAGTGATGTTCCTAGACACGTGCTAGTACAAGTCAGAGATGCCACATTGGGAGAAATTGTGGCAGCTGAGGACAGAGTACAGAGGGACAAAATTTGTACACCTGTACAGTCGTGGCCAAAAGTTTTGAGAATGACACAAATATTATATTTTCACATGATCTGCTGCCCTCTGGTTTTTATGTGTGTTTGACAGATGTTTTTATCACAGACAGAAATATAATAATTGCAAACATATGAGTAACAAAAGCTTATATTGACAGTTAGAATGAGTTAATGCAGCAAGTCAATATTTGCAGTGTTGACCCTTCTTCTTCAGGACCTCTGCAATTCTCCCTGGCATGCTCTAAATCAACTTCTGGACCAAATCCTGACTGATAGCAGTCCATTCTTGCACAATCAATGCTTTCATTTTGTCAGAATTTTTAGGTTTTTGTTTGTCCACCCGTCTCTTGATGATTGACCACAAGTTCTCAATGGGATTAAGATCTGGGGAGTTTCCAGGCCATGGACCCAAAATCTCTATGTTTTGTTCCCTGAGCCATTTAGTTATCACCTTTGCTTTATGACAAGGTGCTCCATCCTGCTGGAAAAGGCATTGTTGATCGCCAAACTGCTCTTGGAGAGTTGGGAGAAGTTGCTCTTGGAGGACATTCTGGTACCATTCTTTATTCATGGCTGTGTTTTTAGGCAAGACTGTGAGAGAGCCGATTCCCTTGGCTGAGAAGCAACCCCACACATGAATGGTTTCAGGATGCTTAACAGTTGGCATGAGACAAGACTGGTGGTAGCGCTCACCTTGTCTTCTCCGAATGAGGCGTTTTCCTGATGTCCCAAACAATCGAAAAGGGGATTCATCAGAGAAAATAACTTTACCCCAGTCCTCAGCAGTCCACTGCCTGTACCTTTTGCAGAATATGAGTCTGTCCATGATGTTTTTTCTGGAGAGAAGTGGCTTCTTTGCTGCCCTCCTTGAGACCAGGCCTTGCTCCAAGAGTCTCCGCCTCACAGTGCGTGCAGATGCACTCACACCTGCCTGCTGCCATTCCTGAGCAAGCTCTGCACTGCTGGTAGCCCGATCCCGCAGCTGAAACACTTTTAAGAGACGGTCCTGGCGCTTGCTGGTCTTTCTTGGGCGCCCTGAAGCCTTTTTGGCAACAATGGAACCTCTCTCCTTGAAGTTCTTGATGATGCGATAGATTGTTGACTGAGGTGCAATCTTTCTAGCTGCGATACTCTTCCCTGTTAGGCCATTTTTGTGCATTTCAATGATGACTGCACGTGTTTCTTTAGAGATAACCATGGTTAACAGAAGAGAAACAATGATGCCAAGCACCAGCCTCCTTTTAAAGTGTCCAGTGGTGTCATTCTTACTTAATCATGACAGATTGATCTCCAGCCATGTCCTCATCAACACCCACACCTGTGTTAATGGAGCAATCACTGAAAAGAGGTTAGCTGGTCCTTTTAAGGCAGGGCTGCAATGATGTTGAAATGTGTTTTGGGAGAAAAAGTTCATTTTCTAGCCAAATATTGACTTTGCAAGTAATTGCTGTTAAGCTGATCACTCTTTATAACATTCTGGAGTATATGCAAATTGCCATTAGAAAAAGTGAAGCAGTAGACTTTGTGAAAATTAATATTTGTGTCATTCTCAAAACTTTTGGCCATGACTGTAGAAGGCCAATTTTGTTTTTTGCTTTAAACAAATGAAATTGCACAGAAACAAAGCTCTACAGTATTTAAGACAATAGTCAATTTTTGAACAACCAAATTTGTACACCTGTAGCAGGCTAATTTTGTTTTTTATTTCAAACCAACAAAATTTTGCACAAAGCAGGTTCTACAGTATAAATGCAATAGTCAATTATTTAAACAAAAATGTTTTGTCAACTGTACCATGTGGTTTTTAAAAATTTGAACCTACCATAATTTTACACAAAGCACGTTACACTGTATGGATGACTAATTTAATCCATAAAAACTTTTGCAAGTTTTTTTAAGTTTTATATACCACCGTAATGTAACAAGAACTGCGTTAAACTGTACGTGTGACTAATTGAATTCAGACTTTTTTTATTGCTTTTTCGGAGTATTATATACCACCGTAGTGTAACACAAAGCACCTAATACTCTATGGATGACTAATTGAACACAGATAAATATTTAAATGCTTTTTGGAGTGTTATATACCACCAAAATATCACAGAAAGCACCTAATACTATAAGGATGACTAATTTAATACAGATACATTTTTCAACATTTTTAATGAACACCACCAAAATGTAAAAGAAAGCACCTAATATTGAATGGATGACTAATTGCATCAAGACAAATGTTTCAATGCTTTTTTGGAGTGTCATATACCACCCTAATTTGGTTTGGTTTGTTAGCCAGTAGAAAAAAAGATATAGAGTGCTCTCAATGGGAGAAGCAAAATAGGAATCTTGTGGTGTGATACCTTTTAATGGCTAGCAAAATATAGTGAATGATGTTACAAAGCAAGCTTTCGAGCCTGCTTACATCTCTTCATCAGGCTGATATAACAAAATATTTGAAGAAACCCAATTATATAGGGTATAACACCCTAATGTCACAGAAAGCACCTAATGCTCTATGGATGAATAATTGAATGTTAGCAACTTTTTCAATGCTTTTTTGGAGTGTAACATAACACCATAATGCACCACAGAGCACGTAGTACTGTATGGGTGACTAATTAAATCCAGACACATTTTTCAACTTTTTTTTGTAGTGTTATATACAACTGAAATATACCACAGAGCATGTAATACTGAATGGATGAGTGATTGAATCCAGAAAATAAATTCAATGCTTTTTTGGAGTGTTACATAACACAGAAATTTACCACAAGGCATGTAATACTGTATGGATGAGTTATTGAATCCAGATAAATTTTTTAATGCTTTTTTGAGTATTACATGCCACTGATTAAGTGAATAGAGAAAACAATTTTGAAAGTAAATATTTTGAACGTTTGATTGATGTACTGGTACACTCATAAGTGCTTTGTACAAAGTGCAGAGCCAGGAAAACTTTATTAGGAGGGTCATTCAAATATACATAGACTCTAGAAACTAAATAAGTGGCAGATCTCATTCAAATATTTTTAACGTTTTGTTGCTGTACTCCTACACTCATAAAGGCTTTGCACAAATTGCAAAACCAGGAAAAAATTATGAGGAGGGTAATACAGTAATCCTCTTTAGGTGTCCGCTTCTTCTGCTGCTTCCTCAAGGACTGCCTGTGCATGCTTCCTGGAGCCCAAATCCCAGGTGCCCGGCCTGTAAGTGGCCTGGCTTTGGGTTGTGCTGGTGTCATGGGTGCATCGCCACGAAGATCGTCGCGATTGCACATTCTGACTTCTCACAGCTGAGCTGCTGTTTCTTTGTGTTTGGTAATGAGAGAGTTAATTTTACCTAGCTCTTTGCTAAGACTAGGTCCAGCCTCGCCCGGCTGCTTTGGATTATGTTCTAATTAGTTTCCTTTATATTCCTGCCAGTCTGGGTGTTTGATGCCGGTGAAAGCATTCATGTAGTCTAGCAGACTGGATCGGTTCTGAGAATACTTAAGCTAAGAGCTCCTTAGTTGTTTTTACTCTTACAGCTTATAGTTTATCTCTGAGACCTTAGGTGTTCCTACTGTGTGTGAGTGTTGTATGTAAGACTTTATTTACTTTATTTCTTGTCTTTCTTTATGTCTTTCTGTTCATTAACCGTTACCTGTTCATTCCCTTTGGTGGTAATCAGGGTCCTTCTTAGGACTAGATTACAGTTGGCAGGGATTGATAGGAGACAGGGTTTACGCTGGTGGCCTGGACCTCTGTACCTTTAACAGTACCTCCAGGTAGAGGGATTAGTCAGGACCCCAGTTTAGGGTCAGCATAGACCCCGGTCACCCTCTAGCCGGAGACAGCGTATAACGGATTCCGTATTGACCCACTGGACATTCTGTCAGGTAATTCTATGTTATCTTATACCTATGCGCATGTTATATAGTATGTCGCCCTTTTGATATAGATTACTGACATCACATATATATATATCTGCTATACAGCGTGACATTTTCACCGGCCCATACTAAAGATTCTCCCCAGCTGTCATGGATCCAGTAGCCCAGCTGGCCCGGCAGTTGCAGGGGTTGTCCATGGAGTTTGCAGACATTAAGTCCAAGGTTTTGTCCCCCCTGGAGCAAACCAGATCTGAACCTAAGGTTGCTCTCCCGGACAGGTTCACTGGTGGGCGGGACAAATTTTTTACTTTCCGGGAGGCATGTAAATTGTACTTTCGGCTGCGGCCTCGGTCATCTGGGAGTGAAGAGCAGAGGGTGGGAATTATTATCTCGCTCTTACAAGGGGACCCTCAATCTTGGGCGTTCTCTCTTCCCCCGAGCTCCCCGGCCCTCCAGTCAGTAGATCAATTTTTTGCTGCCCTGGGTTTGGTGTATGATGACCCGGATCGAGTTTCCCTTGCTGAAACAAAGTTACGTAAAATACGGCAAGGAAATCGTCCAGCGGAGGAATATTCTTCTGAGTTCCGTAGATGGGCAACAGATACTCAGTGGAATGACCCAGCTCTTAGGAGCCAGTTTTGTCAAGGGTTGTCTGACAAATTAAAAGATGTGTTGGCTCAGTATGATTCTCCTCCATCACTGGAGGCTGCTATGGCCCTCGCTATTCGCATTGATAGACGTCTTCGGGGAAGACGCGAGGTAACTCCGCCCCCCGTGATGACTCCACCTACTAATAAAGTCCTTTATACTGAGGTTCCCCTGGTCTGTTCTGAGGAACCCATGCAGTTGGGAGGGACATCATTTTGTAGGAGGGAATCAGCGGTGCGCCGCAAGACTAGAAGGTGTTTCTTTTGCGGGAGAGAGGGACATTTTGTTGGGGGGTGTCCATCCCGGGCCTCTTTGAGCAAAGGAGTTAACCTGGGAGTGTGTATTTCGTCCCCAAATCCCTCTCAGTTTCTCGTGCCTGCGGAGGTGGTGATTGGTACTAGAACTGAGAGGATTTCTGTTTTTCTTGATAGTGGGTCCGGGGCTAATTTGGTGGACACTCGGTTTGCCCAGGTGCATGGTATGCAACTGAGTGTATTGGCCAAACCGGTCCCTATACTCTCTATTGATTCTAGACCTCTTGGTCAAGGTAGCTTGGTACAAGCTGTTCATAACATAGATCTTCGAGTAGGGGCAATACATAAAGAGCAATTGTCTTGTTATGTGTTGGAGGGTCTGCCTGCTCCTATTGTGTTGGGACTTCCTTGGTTGGCTAAACATAACCCAGTGATTGATTGGCAATCCAGAAAGATAAGCCAGTGGGGTGAATTTTGCAAGAATAACTGCATGAGCACGGTCATCGGTGCGGTTGTGCCTAGGACTTTGCCTCCTTTTCTGGAGGACTTTTGGGAGAAGTTCTCAGAGGAGGGGTGTAAAGAGTTACCTCCTCATCGCACATATGACTTCTCAATAAAGTTGCTTCCTGATGCCTTATCTCGTACTTTCCCAGGGGTCGGGAAGACGGATGATCCGGTTCCTATTCCTCAGGAGGGAGTTGTAGTGTCAGCTGTATGCTCTGAGCTTGAGGGGGAGGTATTGGGGGCTCAGGGGGACGCCCCTGTGGGACTTCCAGGGAGACTGATAGTTCCAGATCGCTTAAGACTGAAGGTTACGGAGAACCCTTACAAACGGATGGCTGATAGGAGGAGAGTTTCTGGTCTAGATCTGAGGGTGAACGATCTGGTGTGGTTGTCTACCAGGAATATAAAACTTAAAGTTCCCTCCTGGAGGTTGGGTCCCAGATTCATCGGGCCATACAGGATCAGTTCCATAATTAATCCTGTGGCATTTCGTCTGGACCTCCCTCCTACGTTTAAAATTCATAATGTGTTTCACAAGTCATTACTTAAAAAGTATGTGGCACCAGTCATACCGTCACCTCTACCTCCTCCTTCAGTGGTAGTCAATGATAACGCAGATCGATTGGTTCGGACCTTTCACACAATTTACCCGGACAGACCTGGTCATGAGGGTCCGGAGGCCCCTCGTAGAAGGGGGGGTACTGTCATGGGTGCATCGCCACGAAGATCGTCGCGATTGCACATTCTGACTTCTCACAGCTGAGCTGCTGTTTCTTTGTGTTTGGTAATGAGAGAGTTAATTTTACCTAGCTCTTTGCTAAGACTAGGTCCAGCCTCGCCCGGCTGCTTTGGATTATGTTCTAATTAGTTTCCTTTATATTCCTGCCAGTCTGGGTGTTTGATGCCGGTGAAAGCATTCATGTAGTCTAGCAGACTGGATCGGTTCTGAGAATACTTAAGCTAAGAGCTCCTTAGTTGTTTTTACTCTTACAGCTTATAGTTTATCTCTGAGACCTTAGGTGTTCCTACTGTGTGTGAGTGTTGTATGTAAGACTTTATTTACTTTATTTCTTGTCTTTCTTGTATGTCTTTCTGTTCATTAACCGTTACCTGTTCATTCCCTTTGGTGGTAATCAGGGTCCTTCTTAGGACTAGATTACAGTTGGCAGGGATTGATAGGAGACAGGGTTTACGCTGGTGGCCTGGACCTCTGTACCTTTAACAGTACCTCCAGGTAGAGGGATTAGTCAGGACCCCAGTTTAGGGTCAGCATAGACCCCGGTCACCCTCTAGCCGGAGACAGCGTATAACGGATTCCGTATTGACCCACTGGACATTCTGTCAGGTAATTCTATGTTATCTTATACCTATGCGCATGTTATATAGTATGTCGCCCTTTTGATATAGATTACTGACATCACATATATATATATCTGCTATACAGCGTGACAGCTGGAGCCCCTGACATGCAGAAATGGGCGACAGCCCCCTGTGTCACCTGCATAATCGCCTGCTCCTACATATGAGGTTGGAAACCATAAGGACAATATAGTCTCATCATGCTTGTGGTACATTTCTCTGTTATATAACACTCTTAAAAATTATTGAAAACATTTCTGGATTCAATTACTTATCCATACAGTATTACATTCTCTATGATATATTTTGGTGGTATATAACACTGTAAAAAAGCATTGTAAAAGTTTTCAGAATTCAATTACTCATCCATACAGTACTAAGTTCTCAGTGGTACATTTTGGTGTTATATAACCCACACCAAAAGTGTTGAAAAATGATTCTTGTTTCAATTACTCATCCATCAGTATTAAGTCACTCATTGAGCAACATATAGGCAAGGACAAGAGAGTGAACACATTCACATAATGAGGTAAGGGGTAATAAAGCTTGACCCCTTGACATTACCTTGCCCTGTCACAGAACTATCTGCCTTCTGGTACTTGACTGTACTTTTGCAGAAAGGGGGTTTCCTGCTAACAAACTTAATTTAAATCAACATTTTAATCAATAGATCTTTGAATAATAATAAATTTCACAATTGGATGTGCTTAAAAAAAAGTTTCTGTGCTATTATTCTGAGATAATCTTATAAGTGTGCCCCTCCTACGTCATTGAGTTCACCACAGATCAAATTAACCGCAGTGAAATTCTACCGGTGAACTGCGGTGAACTCACCTCTGCACCATGAGACTTTTTCTCACTGTGCTAGCGGTGATCCCTCTGGAGGGAGGTCATCACACTTCATTGGCCTAGCTGGAAACACAGCCTCAGTGACCAGCGGTAACATCGATGACCTCACTGCTGCTCACTGATGCTGCACTCGCAGCATCTCATTCACCAGTGGTTCTCAGCCTGGACAGTCTCATGGACCATCACATTTGATTACATCATGGGAAAGATCATTTGACAAGTGAGGGATACTGCTTTTTATTTTTGTTTTATTACAGGAGACGAGGGATTCAATGAAATGGGCGTTAGGTGAGTATAACTGTGTTTCAAGAACAGAAGAAGAATTTTGTCCGGCACACCATCCCGGTAAGATGAAATAAAAAACTTTATTGAGGCATGTCAAGACAAAGGTAAAAAGTGGATAAAAAGACCTGATGCGTTTCTGATGCGATAGATGTGTCCTTAGTTGTAGGAAGAAAGGGAATTTCCTGCTAACAAAGGTAACTTAAATCAACATTTTAATCAAAACATCTTTGAATAATAAGTTCCACAATTGGATGTGTTTAAAAAAATGTTTCTGTGCTATTATTCTGAGATAATCTTATAAATATGCCGCCTCTCACTGATGCTGCGCTCGCAGCAGCTCATTCAGCTGTGGTTCTCAGCCTGGATGGTTGCATGGACCATAAGGATAGAGTCACACTTAACGTATAAAAAAATTGGTCCGATTTTGACGGCCGAGAATCACACAAATGTTCCCCGAACAATAATCCGTGTGATAGGGATCGAGTTCCCTCTGCTGCACAAGGGGAATCTTGAGTCATTCCCGCTGCGGTCCCCTATCCGTCTCCGGCCTCAGTGGAGCCTGCTCAGCAGAGAAGTCGGTCCCAGCATCTCGCCCAGTCTAATACTGTGCAGAGGATGACTGCTGCCTCCCCAGGTCTTGCCATTGTAACCAGTGCAGGTCCGCTTCAAGCAGACATAGTTGGGACTAAGTCCTGTGTGTTCCCTTCTGAGCATGCTCAGGGTAAGATCTCTCATAGGAGATCAGGGGTCACATGGTTGGGTACTGCAGTGACTCCCATTGGTCCTCCAGGAAGGTCCTGAAGCTGCTTTAGTTCTGGAGCAGCTTTCCCATTGGTCCTTTTCTGGAAGGTCCTGTAGCTGCTACTATAAAAGGTGTGCATGACCGCACGGCCGTGCGCTAGTATCAAATCTGTTACGTGCTTGCGCCAGTGTGGTCATGTATGCATGTGGTTAGGGCCAGCTAAAATAAACCCCTAGAATACCGGCACCTCCGGTGAGGAGTTTTGTATGCACATGTTCTGTTCAGGGCTCGGCTGAAAACGCTATTAGAATACCGGCTACTCCGGTGAGGAGATTATTGCCTGTGTTCTGATTGCATGAGCACAGACTGCAATCCGCTGAGCAGTTATCTGTGTCCCCTGTGAGTCTGACAGGACACAGTCTTTGTCACAACAGCTCTGTGAATTAACAGAGTCCGCTTATATTGCCATATAGCACTACAGCATTTTAGTTAGCGACTCTGTGGAATAACAGAGTTCGCCCTTACCATCATATAGTGCTACCGCGTTTACATCTGCGACTCTGCGGGATAACAGAGTTCGCTCATACTGCCTATTTGCGCCGTCTTACTAGCAGCAGGCTCTGCCTGCACGGTGGACTCCGGGCTGAAACGCACATCTCCTTAAAATCTATTAGGAGCATTCCGCAGGCCCTTAACACCGTGTGTAATCCGTTTGCAATGCGAGGATGTGATTTCCTCACATCTAAGTATCCATGTGACATTCGTATGGCATCCGTATGGCTTTTCATTTCTCACTGCTTTTCCCTTTGAATTTAATGGCTCAATGGACTGTAATGAGGAAAATGTTTGCGTATTTCTCGCAAGTCACACTGATGGTCCGTGTGGTGTCCATTTTTTTCTCGCACCCATAGACTTGCATTAGCGAGACTCTGCCAATATACGCTGCAAATTGCAGCATTGTTATGATTTGGTAGCTGAGGAGGACCGTAGCCAAAATAGCCTAGGCAACCAGACACCCAAAGAAGTTGGTAACTAGCGGATTGCAGACCCCTAAACTGACAGCACAAGTAGAAGCAGCCATGGGACATACCTATGGTGCCCTAGACGCATCGACACAGCCTGAGAGCTAACTAAGCCTAAAGAGAGAAAGGGGAAAGCTAACTGCCCCGGAGTAAAGCCCCCAAAGGAATAGGCAGCCCCCAAATATATATTGGCGGTGAGACAAGATGAAATACAAACACAGGCAGAAAATAGAGCAAGCAAATGCTGGGGCACAAACTGTCTACATAGAACAGGACAGGAAAGAATACTGTCTGCAATCCAGCAAAAACTCTAAGAAAAACTCCAACACATCTGATATACAAAAATACTGAAACCACACAATCTCTCCCATGCTAGATCAGAACTCTGGTGTGAACTGGTAGCAAATCAGCAGATACTGAAATAACAGGGAACTGAAAATAATAAACAGTGGCAAAAGAGAAACAGAGTCCAGCGCAGGCCCCTGCAGGGGAACCAGGCTGTACTAACTCCAGAAGGGCAGAAAGCTGCGATAGACAAAAACAAATTCCACAGAAATAAACAGCAAATAACTTATCTGAAAGTTGCAGGACAGAGCAGGAAACAAGCTGACTTCCAAAAGGGACCAGGAAGAAACAAATCACCGGCAAGGATCATGGGAAGGTTGCTCACTTATATCTCCCCAGTCAGTCACACCTGATTGCCACTCATTGCCCCCAGGTGATAGACTTCTGTTAGCCAAAGCAGCTTCATTACTATCAGCAGCCACCAGAGGAAGCCCAAACTCAGAAGTCAGATCCAGAGTGTTCACATCAGTACCGCCCCCTTGAGGAGGGGTCACCGAACCCTCACTTACGCCTCCAGGTCAATCATGATGAGCCCGGTGAAAGGCGCGAACCAATCTCTCAGCATGAATGTCAGAAGGAAACACCCAAGAATTGTCCTCCTGACCATAACCTTTCAACTTGACCAAGTACTGGAGTCTCCGTCTAGCCAGACTAGAATCCAACACCTTCTCCACTTCATACTCCAGATTACCCTCAACCAAAACAGGCTCAGGGGTGCAGCCATAGGAACTACTGACTCAACAAACCTTTTCAATAAAGATTTATTAATGTGAATCTTAAACGACCCTGGAAGAGCCAAATGGAAAGAAACGGCATTAAGGATTTCCAAAATCTTATAAGGTCCAATGAACCTTGGCTTAAATTTTGGAGACGCAACCTTCATAGGGATATTTTTTGAAGACAACCAAACCATGTCACTACTTTAGACCGGGGACCATCAGTCCTATGCTGATTGGCAAACCGTTGGGCCCTCTCCTGAGAGAGAGACAACTTATCCACTACTTGATTCCAAATCTGCTGCATTCTCTCTACCATAGAGTCAACATCCGGACAGACAGAAGCCTCCACCTGCACTCAAGAAAACCGAGGATGAAACCTGAAATTGCAGAAAAAAGGGGACATCAAAGTGGCAGAACTAGCCCTATTATTTAGAGCGAATTCAGCCAAGGGCAAAAAAGAGACCCAGTCATCTTGATCAGCAGATACAAAGCATCTCAAATAAGTTTCCAAAGTCTGGTTTGTTCTCTCAGTCTGCCCATTGGTCTGAGGGTGGAACGCACAGGAACAAGACAACTGAATTCCCAGTTTAGAACAAAAGGCTCTCCAAAATCTGGAAACAAAATGGACTCCTCTGTCAGACACAATGTTCTCCGGAATGCCGTGCAAACGAACCACGTGCTGAAAAAACAAGGGCACCAACTCGGAAGAGGATGGCAACTTCGGCTGTGGCACAAGATGGACTATCTCAGAGATAGGGAGGTCAGAAATAAAATCCATAGAGATATGGGTCCATGGCCTCCTGGGCACAGGCAGTGGCATTAACAATTCACTAGAGCGAGAGCAGGGTTTGGACCAAGAACAAGTCCCACAGGACTTCACAAAATTCCGGACATCACGAGATAAAGTAGGCCACCAAAAGGACCAACTCACCAAATCTCTGGTACCAAAAATACTGGGATAACCAGCCAATGCGGAGCAATGAATTTCAGACATTACTTTCTTCCTCCATTGGTAGGGGACACACAATTTCCCCACAGAGCAACGTTCCGGTTTATCCCCTTGAAATTCCTCCAGGGCCCGTCTCAAATCGGGTGAGATAGCGGAAAGAACCACACCCTCCTTCAGAATGGCAGTAGGCTCAGTCACATCAAGAGGATCAGCAAAGAAACTCCTAGAGAGGGCATCCGACTTAACATTCTTAGTGCCCTGAAAAAAGGAAACCACAAAATTAAAACGCGTGAAAAACAAGGCCCACCTGGCCTGTCTAGGATTTAATCGCTTGGATGATTCGAGATAGATCAGGTTTTTGTGGTCAGTGAGGACCACAACTTGATGTTTGGCTCCCTCCAACCAATGTCTCCACTCTTCAAAAGCCCATTTCATAGCCAATAATTCCCAATTCCCCACATCATAATTGCGTTCAGCTGGGGAAAATTTTCGAGAGAAAAAGGCACAAGGGTTACTCTTAGAGGTTACAGGATCTTTTTGGGACAAAACGGCTCCTGCACCAATATCAGAAGCATCTATCTCCACCTGAAATGGTAGAGAAACATCAAGTTGCTGTAGAACAGGAGCAGAAGTGAATCTCCGCTTAAGCTCCTGAAATGCAACTACATCAGAACCCTTTTTGGTCAAATCCGTCAGTGGTTTCACAGAAATTACTTATAAATTTAAGGTAAAAATTAGCAAAACCCAAAAATCTCTGAAGAGCCTTCAAGAGAGTGGGCTGAACCCAATCACAAATGGCCTGAACCTTGACCCGGTCCATTTCAATAGCGGACGGAGACAAAATGAATCCCAAAAACGAAACTTTCTGTACGCCAAAGAGACATTTTGATCCATTAACATACAAAGCATTTTCTCTCAAAATCCGGAATACCATCCTAACATGTTCCACATGAGAATCCCAGTCATTGGAAAAAAATCAAAATATCGTCCAAATAAACGATCAGAAACTTATCCACAAAATCCCAGAAAATATTGTTCATGAAAGATTGGAAGACAGAAGGGGCATTAGTGAGCCCAAAAGGCATTACTAGGTACTCAAAATGCCCCTCAGGAGTATTAAACGCCATCTTCCATTCATCACCGTGCTTAATGTGAATAAGATTATATGCCCCCCTAAGGTCAGGCTTGTTAAACCAAATAGCACCTTTCACTCGAGAATAAATCGGAAATCAGGGGTATTGGAGACTGATATTTGACAGTGATCTTATTAAGGAGACGATAGTCAATACATGGCCTCAATGAACCATTCTTTTTGGCCACAAAAAAAAGCCGGCACCTAAAGGTGAAGAGGGCGGTCTAATATGACCCTTCTCCAAAGACTCTTTGATATAAGATCGCATAGCATCATGCTCAGGTACAGAGAAATTGAAGAGCCGACTCTTGGGAAATTTACAACCGGGCACTAACTCAATCGCGCAATCATAACTTCTGTGAGGAGGCCAAGACGCAGACTTAATCTCACTAAACACATCAGTAAAATCAGCCAAATAGTCGGGGATGTCCTAAGACTGGGGAGAGGTAGAAAAAACAGGAGTGTCACCACGAACACATTGACAACCTCAACTGACCACAGACACACACTTCCAATCCAAAACAGGATTATGGGTCTGCAACCAAGGAAAACCCAGTACAATAATGTCATGTAAATTATGCAACACCAAAAATTTACAATTCTCTTGGTGGTCTAGGGCTACCCGCATTATCACCTGGGTCCAAAACTGGGGTTTATTCTCCGCCAAAGGGGTAGAATCAATCCCCAGCAAAGGAATAGGAGTCCACGGGGTACCATGGGAAAACAACAACATTTGGCAAAGTCGAAATCCATCAAGTTCAGGGCTGCTCCTGAATCGACAAAAGCCTGAGCAGAAAATGAGGATAAGGAGCAGATCAAGGTAACAGTCAAGAGAAATTTAGGCTGTACATTGCCCAAAACAAATGAGCGCGCAAAACGTCTTCCCCACCTAGGGCAGACAGAAATAGTATGAGAAGCGTCCCCACAATAGAAGCACAACTTATTACGTTTTCAAAATTCTCGACGCTGAGCCCCAGAAACTAACCCATCACACTGCATGGGCTCAGAGGTTCGTTCGAAAGACATTACTGTTATGTTTTGGTAGCTGAGGAGGGCAGGAGCAAAAAAACCACAAAGGCAGCTAAGCACCAGAGAGGTTGGTATCTAATGGGTTGCAGACCCCTAAACTAACCGCACAACTAGAAGCAGCCGTGGTACGTTCCTACAGTGCCCAAGACGCCTCATCACAGCCGAAGAAATTAGCTACCCCTGTAGATGGAAAGAGGAAAGCTAACTGCCCCGGAGTAGAGCCCCAAAGTATTAGGAAGCCCCCAAACATATAATGGCAGTTAGACAAGAGGAAAACATGAACACAGACAGAAAATAGAATGAGCAAATGCTGGGGCCCAAAACTGTCTAGATAGGATAGTACAGGAGAGAATACTGTCTCAACCACCTATATCAGATCTCTGGTGTGAACACGCAGCTACCCAGCAGTAAAATATCACAGGAACAGAGCACAAGAGCAAATACAAAAAGAGAACAGAGACCAGCACAAGCCCCCCAAAGGGGACCCGGCTGAACTCAAAAGCAAGGCCGCATAAACAAGGGAAATCAAACCACAAAAAAAAACAAACAGAAAGTAACCTATCTGAATGATAGCAGGAGACAGCAGAAAAGCAAGCTGAATTCCAACCTAGAATAGGAAGTAACAATTGATCACCGGTGTGGCTCATGGGAGGCCAGCTCACTTATATCAGGCCAGTCCGTCCCCCCTGATAACCATTCATCCATTACAGGTGGAGAACTCTTGCTGTTCAACATAGGTTCAATACCCTCAGCAACCACCAGAGGGAGCCTCAGCTCCAAAGTCGTCTCCAACACGTTCACAACATATCACCACCTCTCGCATATTTCTACGTTCACGTAAACGTCTGTCAATTTGAATGGCTAATGACATAGAGTCGTTGAGACCAGAGGGGACAGGAAATCCCACCATAAAATCTTTTACGGTTTCTACCAGACCCTTCCGAAAAAGAGCCGCAAGGGAATCATCGTTTCATTTAGTAAGGACTGTCCTCTTTCGGAATTTCTGATAATATAACTCTGCCGCTTCCTGACCCTGGTTCAATGCCAACAAGGTTTTTTCAGCTTGATCAATAACATTAGGTTCATCATACAACAACCCCAGAGCCTGAAAAAACGCATCAACATTAGCCAAAACAGGATCCCCAGGTGTCAGGGGAAAGGCTCAGTCCTGAGGGTAGCCACGCAACAGGGAGTTGACAATTTTAACCTGCTGCGCCGCGTTCCCCGAGGACTTAGGTTTCAAGGCAAAAAACAACTTACAATTATTCTTAAAGTTCAAAAATTTAGACCAATCCCCAGAAAATAAATCAGGAATAGGTTCCACAGCAGACGACTGAGGGAGATAGACAGAAATTCTCCGAACTTCTGCTCAGCACGATCAGAGAACTGCCTAATCTCCATTGAAGAAAAAATCCACCTACGGCCCACAGAGAAAAAAGGAAAAAATATATAAAAAATTCAGAAACTTTTTTTTTTTTTTTTTACTATTCTTTCCTTCTTTTGAGTACCTTAGAATTTACAGTCTGGCCGGTGATTCTGCTATGATTTGGTAGCCGAGGATGACCGTAGCCAAAATAGCCTAGGCAACCAGGCACCCAGAGAAGTTGGTAACTAGCGGATTGCAGACCCCTAAACTGACAGCACAACTAGAAGCAACCGTGGGACGTACCTATGATGCCCTAGACGCCTCGACACAGCCAGAGAGTTAACTAAGCCTAAAGAGAGAAAGGGGAATTCTAACTGCCCCGGAGTAGAGCCCCCAAAGGAATAGGTAGCCCCAAACATATATTGGCAGTGAGACAAGATGAAATACAAACACAGGCAGAAAATAAAGCAAGCAAATGCTGGGGCCCAAACTGTCTAGATAGAACAGGACAGGAAAGAATACTGTGTGCAATCCAGCAAAAATTCTAAAAAAAACTCCAACACATCTGATATACAAATATACTGAGACCACACAATCTCTCCCCCGCTAGGTCAGAACTCTGGTGTGAACTAGTAGCAAATCAGCAGATACTGAAATAACAGGGAACTGAAAATACATAAACTGTCTCTGGTGTGAACTGGTAGCAAATCAGCAGATACTGAAATAACAGGGAACTGAAAATACATAAACAGTGGCAAAAGAGAAGCAGAGTCCAACGCAGGCCCTTACAGGGGAACCTGGCTGTACTAACTCCAGAAGTGCAGAGAATTGAGATAGACAAAAACAAATGCCACAGAAATAAACAGCAAATAACTTATCTGAAAGTTGCAGGACAGAGCAGGAAGCAAGCTGACTTCCAAAACAGACCAGGAAGAAACAAATCACCGACAAGGATCATGGGAAGGTTGCTCACTTATTTCTCCCCAGCCTGATGAAGAGACCTGAGTAGTCTCGAAAGCTTGCAATTTGTTATCATCTTTTCAGTTAGCCATTAAAAGGTATCAACCACTGAGGACTCTCAACTCTAAATATTTTTCTATCTACTGGCTAACATGGTACGAAGATATACATCTTTATTATATCTCCCCAGTCAGTCACACCTGATTGCCACTCATCACCCCCAGGTGATAGACTTGTGTTAGCCAAAGCAGCTTCATTACTATCAGCAGCCACCAGAGGGAGCCCAAACTCAGAAGTCAGAGCCAGAGTGTTCACAACACAGCATGCTGCGATTTCAGTCGCATGTACAATACAGACGAGAACATAACGGATGATGGGAGCTGTCTCATAGATTAACATTGGTCCGAGTGCTATGCGATTTTTTCTTGCATAGCACTCGTCCGTATTTCTCTCTAGTTTGATGCCGGCCTAATATGAATTACGGCATGGGACAGATTGTCGGACAGGTGAGGGATATTGTTTTTTATTTTTGTTTTATCATAGGAGACGATGGATTCAGTGGAATGGGTGTTAATAACTGTATTTGTTATTCTTCAATGAAAAAGGAAGAGTGTTTTGCTTTTATTTGAAATAAAAGGCTTCATTTTTGCTGTGTTTTTTAATTCCAATATAACTATAGGATTATTAATGAATAGGCATCTTATGGACACCTATCCATTACTAAATCGTGGGCTTGATGTCACTGGACAATACAAAGGTGACATCAAGCCCACGAATATTACCCCTCTTGCTACCACCACAGGACAAGTGGGAAGAGCCGGGCAAATCATCATAATAGTTGTGACTTTTCTCTGGTGGCTGCAGGCTGCTATCTTTAGGCTGGTGGGGCCAATATCCATGGCTTCTTACCAGCCTGAGAATACCAGCCCCCAGTTGTCTTCTTTAGCTTGGCTGGTTATCAAAAATGAGGGGTCCCCCACGACGTATTTTTAAATTATTTCTTTAAATAATTAAATGGTGACCCGTCTATTCTTGATAAACAACCTTGCTAAAGCTGACAGCTGAAGATTGCAGCCCCAGCTGTCAGTTTTACCTGGCTGGTTATCAAAAATATAGTGGAACCCATGCTGTTTTTTTTTTTAATTTGTTTAGAATGCAGGCGCCGGCTGATGAATACTCCCATCAGCCACCACCTGCTCTCACTGTTATTAGCGGCAGCAGGCATCGGCTGATGGGATTAGTAGTCCCATTAACTGACACCACTCACCAGAGGTAAAGTTTTTACCTTCAATTACAGCTGCGTGCCCATGCTGTCATTTGATTTTGATTTTGCATGCCGATCAGAAGCAGTGTTTGCAGCACTATCATGCACATGCCAGTGTGGCAAACACTGGATGTTCAGGCCCCCCATTTAAGTCCATGGGATTTGGGTTCGGGTCTGAGAACTGTTCTGATACGCGAACCCGAACTTTTTTTTAACTGTCCAGCCTAACTCGCCAGACCAGCGGTCCGCCCATCTCTGGGCTTCTGGCCAAAGTGATCCATCTCATTTATGTAAAATAATAGTCAAAACACAACTTTTTGTAGCTTATTTGTGGCTTATTTGTAGCTTATTTGTGGTCAACAGAAGTCATCTGGCCACTAGACAGGTTGTAAAAAATCATTTATTAACATTAAGAGGGAAAATTTGTCTTGCTAAGTGGAATCCTCAATGGGGTTTTACCATGAACAAAGTACATTTCTATTAATAGATGTTGAAATAAAAATAAGTTCCCACAATTGGATGTGTTAATAAAAAGGTTACTGTGCTGAGATAATTTTAAGCATGCAGAGATTGCCAGTGCATCACTGTAATGCCATAGCCATCTTGGTAGCGGCATTACATTGACTGACCATCTAACATTGTCAGAGATTATAAAAGGACAGGCCCTGCCAGGCTCAGCACACTGATGCAGATGCACAGCTTTGTGATAGTTGTTATTGGAGGTAGAGAGTAGAGATGAGCGAATATTTCAATGTTAAGTTCGGATTACGATCACCGATTTTGAAATATTCACCAATTTATTCCTTGAATATTCGCCGAACATAGTCAAACGTCATTGAAGTAAATGGGAGACAAAAACAAACGCATGCACAACACCTTCAAACGGGCCAAAAAGCTGCCAAAACACATCAAATTAGGGGCAGACACCAGGAAAGTGGCCACAATTCACTCACAGTACAAATTTTAGAATGGCACGGCAGCAATCAGCCATGCATAAGGTATCAGAGTCTGAGCCAGAATTTACAGCTTTGAATTGAACTTCACATTAATACGATGTGGGTGAGGCATTGTGTAGGCCTGCTGTGCTGGCATCCCTAATATGACATGCAACAGTTCAATCTGCTGTTATGCTCAGCCCCACTCAGGTGGCTCAAATATCAGTTTCGTAGACTAATATTGTGATAAAAATGTAAGGACAGTAACACAAGCAACTGATGCGAAGGGAGTGGAGGCCTGCCGGTCTCAGAGGCCTACTGATACAGGCAACACACATGAAGGAGACCCAACCAGGAGTCTTCAAATTCAAAGTGATTATTGGCAGACACCACCAAAGTGGCATCAATTTCACCAGAGTAGAAATAGTATAATGGGGAGCGACATCTCTTCCACAACAGCCAACTCAGCAGATGGACACTCAACCAGGAATGTAGACATTTACAAAAATTAGTTGTAGACACCAACAAAGTGGCATCAATTTCACAAGAGTAGAAATTTTATAATAGGGACAGACACGTCTTCCACTACAAACAACCCAGCAGATAGAGACACAATCATGAGTCTTCAAATTTAAAAAAATAGGGCCTGACACCATTGAAGTGGCATCAATTTCACCAGAGTAGAAATAGTATAGGAGTGACCGACACATCTTCCAATGCAGCCAACCCAGCAGATGGAGAACAACCATGACTGTTCACAATTCCACAAATTTGTGTTAATATCTGCAGCAGCAGCAACAGCAGGCACAGAAACCACACTAAAGATATAACAAGAGAAACAAAATCTCAAGCACAGAAACCATTATTTATAATCGCTCAATATTAATCCACAGCGGTATCACTTTGGGCAAATGCCCTATGGAGCTCCTAACATGTTCACAACACCAAAAATATGGAGCAAAAAATACCATAGTTCAAAATACTTAGTAGTATCAAAACAGTATTTTTTAATATAGTTTAAAATACAAACATGAAATATATAGTGTATAAGTATGAAACAAACAAGTGTTCAATGCGGAACTAGGTAGCTAGAAATGTATCATCACTACATATAGAATACACCTATGGGTTATAAGGTAACAGAGTTTCCCACAATCATATCAGTATGGGTGGAGTAATGACTTTTTTTGCATTACTTGTTTGATACACAATCAGTGATATGATTGTTACGGTGGATTGATAAAGTTGTGATGTGCTCGTTCATAGAGATCGGTTAAAAATAGCATTCATGTCCGCCTCCGTTACAGCTGATGGGCTCTCACGCACCCTGTCTGGAGTGAGTAAAGAACTGGAGGTTCTGCAGTCAGAGAACATTGACAATTCTTGGCACAGTAACACAGGAGTAGGAAGAAGCATCAGATGTGATTAATGGGGCGGCTGGTGGTTGTTGAGGTCTGCTGGTCCGCATTTTAGAGCAGTGGGATTCCCAGAGTAACGCACATTGATTGCAAATGTGAAGGTGTATGCATGTAATAGTCAAATTATTGCACTTTTTACTTCTACTCAGTTATTTGCAAAGTTTGCAAATTACGTGAGTTGGTTCATCCTTTGCAGTGTCAATAAAAGCCTAGGCTAGTCACCTGTTGCTGCCCCTGCGAGCTGCAGAACCACAAAAGCTGCTGACTACAGCCACAGTTGTAGCTGAGGATGCAATGCTTGTCGTGGCTGCATCACTCCATGTCTGCACCATATGGCGCAATGCAACCTCCTTATCTTCCTCCACTTCCACCTCCTCAGATGACCTACTCAGCTGCATGCCTATGTGTTCACCCCAAGTGAGATCTGCAACCTCATCATCATCCTCTGTGTTAACACATTCCTCATCCTGAGAGTCACCCTCCTCCTTTTCCTGCCCTGAAAGCACCTTGCAGTCCTCATGAGCATCAGGATAACCTTCTCCCCCAGGGGTTAACGACTGGTGATGAGGGTCAGGATGTTGCTCGGACCCTACTTTGTCCTGTCCCAGATCCAAGCTAAAAATATTTTGGGCTTCTGTGCAGACGATTTCCTCCTCTTGACTCTGTGAATCTTTGGAGTATACTTCTGATGCCCATGACTTAGAATGTGAAGACACACCCACCTGTTCCCTATAGCCACTAAATGACAAGGTGGGATATGGCAGGGAGGTGGGATATGGCAGGCTATTTAGATACAGAATTTGTTTTATTTTTTAGTGTGCAACAGCTGTACAGAAAGATGAATTTCGCCGCCGCTAAATGACAAGGTGAGATATGGCCTACTGAATCACATTAGCAGCTGCAAAAAATATTTTTTTTACTGTACAACAGCTTTGAACACAGAACAATTTCACTGCCACTAAATGACAAGGTGAGATATGCCTGGCTGTATCACATTTAGCAACTGATAAAATAAGATCCATAGAGGTCTACACGTGCATGGCGCACAATAGAAGCAGTACAGAACACACTTCTATGAAATGTGCCCTGCTGTCTTTGTCTGTGGACCTCAGTAATTGCAAAAAAAATAAAAAATCTCCTGAAAGGTCGATTTCAGAGCCACACAGGACACTAGCTATCTAAAATATCTGACTTAGAAACAACAGCCTAGCTAGCTGAAATCTATCAGCACCCAGGACAAGAGTCAGGAGTATCCTCCCTTCACTATTATATTGACAAAATTGGGCTAAAACAAGGTGTCTGCTCTTTATATATAGAGGGACATGTGAGTTCAGCTGCCAGTGACACAAGCCGTTGTGTTAGGACATTGTTGATGTTTACTGCGCTCTAATTGGCCAACCGCAATGTGCACACGTAAAGTTAGAAAAAATTTTTTTTACAATCACGCCACACCTCTGGGCTCTCCTCACCCCTTCCCCTCATCAAACTCATGTCCCAAGCTCATCATACACCACTACTATCCTAGCCAAAGTGCTCAAAATACTTTTATGGTAATGCAAATATTTTCCCAAATTTTTTAATGACTGTCACCGATTTTTTTCTATTTTATAAAAATGGACATTGTGCAAATCACACTTGCAGAGTGGGCACAGATAAAGAACATCTGAAACCTTCAGCACAGTTTTTAAATGGCTACAAAGATGGTTAGCACTGACAATGCCATCATCAGCATCACTATTCCGAATGTTCTACATTCCTGCTGAATTTGAAATTGGCGAAAATTTTCCTAACAAGTTTTCTCATCTCTAGTCACATCCAGCAGCTTTATATTTATCAATAGACTGCATAGCCCTAAGCCCGGCCTAGAGGCTGTATCCAGCCACTGTCTCTGCTGCAGAAACTGTCCCTATGCTAAATGCAGAATGTATCGCATAGAAACAGCAAATCACAAAGTTAGCAATTAGAAGAACTTTTAGTATGGTGGTTCAGCAACGGTATCACCACTAGAGCTATCATACTGCTGCGATGCAGGTAGGTGCAGGCTCCACAAGATGGCAGTAGAGTGGAAGCAGGACTGCACCTAAACAGAGCTGGCCTGCAATGCAGCAGCAAGGCTGCCACAGGTGGCAGCAGAATAGTCAGACAAGCCGGGTCAAATCCTAGACTGTAGCGCAGTACCAAAGGATTAAGCAAACTAACAGTCAGAGACAAGCCAGGGAATCAGCAACGGTCGAAAGCGGATAAGATAAAGAGAAAAGGCAGAAACAGGTCAGGATACAAGCCAAGTCACAACCAGGGAGTCAGTACACTAAAGTGAAACACTGAGTCAGGATGGGAAAGGGGGAGAAAAAAGACATGGGATCAGATAGCAAACATATACGGACCAATCAGAGCAATCAGAGTCAGCTACAGCAGGCCTAGGCAAAAACTAAAACTGACATGCAGGAAGCAGCGGCAATAAATAGCCAATCAGAACCCAGACAGAGGCTAAAAAAAGTTAACTCTTGACATGACCACACCGGGAAAAAAGGGAAAACAGGACTCAAAACCCAGTCTGGATTATGACAAGAGCACTCTGATTCCTGAAACTGTGCCTAAAGGCCTGGACAGCTATGCTCTCCTTATAATGAGAACTGTCCCTAAGCTGTGTAATGATGTCTGTGAGCTGAACTGGTATGGGTATTTATTAAATGACTATATGACTTGTCTATAAACATGGCACTCATCCTTTTTGATGAGGAGAACAATAAAATTATCACTTTTTCATTGAACTCAATTAGTGTGTGCGGTGAATTCTATCTCTTTAGTTGATGTTGGTACCTGCACGGTCCAGATTCACCAGCACCTTTATTATCTTTGACCTGAATGCACACCTATTCCCTATTACTGTGAGCTGAACTTGGCATCAACAGTCCTTTTATAACCTCTGATACGGTAATGCGGCCAGACAATCACAGTAATGCCATTACCAAGATGGCTAAGAAATTACAGTGACTAGCTGGCAATCCCCGCATGTTTATTGTCTGTGTAACAGGCATCAAACATTGGGTCTGGGATTCGAGCATTAAATCGGAGCACCACCAAATGCTCGGCGAGTGCCGAGCACATCCAAGCACCAAATATTCTTGTAATATCCAAGTATCACCCAGCACGTTCACTCATCTCCATTAGCGACATATTAATCTAAGTGTGATATTATAGTTGTCAACTATTAAGATAAATGTTAATATAATGTTTTTTAAAATATTATGAGTGATCTCTTTGAGTTCATTGCCTATATAAAAACATTTTATTTTTAAAAATGTGAAATATAGCCGGGATTCAATTTAATACTGTAATTTACGGAATGTCTCAATTTTAGGTGATGTATATTCATTGCACAATGCATGGCTCATTGAGAGGCAATCCAACTTCCCAGCTACTGAAACTACTTTATATGAATATGCATAGAAAGATATGAATGTCTGTGTTCTGTAGACTTGTTTGTAACATTACGGCCCTGAGGATTTGCTTTCTCCTACATTTATATTCTGCCTCATTTACAATAGATGTCTATTTGTTAAAAGATTACTTTTCAGCACAACTTTTCAGTGATATTCTGCAGGGAATGGAGAAAAATGTAAAAACAATAAAGGAAGTTGATTTGTGTAAAAGCAAAAAATTATTCTTAAACTTTTCCCAACACAAAAACGAACACACGTGCACACATTTACGATCACTCAAAATTGCAATTGTCATAAATGTTAGTTGTCAATTGACTAGTGATGAGCGAATTTGTTTGGAAAACAATAGCCAAACATAAATTCGGCACAAATATGGCACATTCAGATTCGTGATCGGAAACACGAGCAAAATTTTATAAAATCGTGAAAAATTGGTAACATTCTGTAAAAGTGCGGGAAAATATTTGGGTAGCCGCAAAAGTATTTTCAGCACTTTAGCAACAATGATGGTGGTGTATCATGAGCGTTTGGCACATGTTTGATGGGGGAGGGGGTTTGCAGAGCTCAGAGGCACGGCGTTCTTGTAAACAGTAGTGATGGGCGAGCACTAAAATGCTCGGGTGTTCGTTGCTCGGGTCGAGCATATTGAAATGCTCGGGGTGCTCGACTTGAGCACTGAGCCCAATGTAAGTCTATAGGAAACTCGAGCATTTTAGAGTCTAAAAACAGTTGAAATCTATGGGAACAGTAAACAATTGACATGAGAACATCATGGGGAAGATCCCTGGAAGCATTTCTGATTCCCAGGTCACTGCTGTGAACAATGTTGTCAGAATCTTACGCCGCTTTTACAGGCGCACAATAAAACATACAAAAGCGAAACCAAAATGGGTTTTCCTGGGAAATATGTTAAGGAACATCCTTTCCAGGGTAAAGATTTGTATGTAAGGTAAAAAAAAAAAAAGTTCCTTCACCACTTGGGCTATGTTCACACGTAGCATTTTTGATGCATTTTCAACTTTTGCATTGCTTTTAACCAAGACAAACGCAGTCACTGGGAAATGTCATTTTAACATTTTACAACCTTATCTGGCCATGTGGTGTGGGACACATCATCTGACACATCATGTTTTATTTATGAAGGCTGGACTCAGAAAGTCACAAAGCCTATTATTATAGGGCCATCATGCGGCCTTTACTATTCTTAAAGGGCAAGCAGTCGGTCCTCACTATTCTTAGAGAACCATCAGCTGGCTATGCTTTGTTGTTCCCATTATTAAACAGTGGCTGTCAGTATTCCGGGTTTTCTAGGTAACTTTGTCAATGATTTTGCCCTTTGTTAAAATGGAGTTTGCTGTTTTCTGTGCCCTACTTCCTGTTCGTTTGTTTAAAACCCGGCTCAGGTGCTGGCTTCACTGCTGGAATATTCTGCTTCCGTTTCCCTGCAACCCAGCTGCTTGTTCCTCACAGATCGTTGTGTATTTACCAGGGAAGTGCATAACCAGGTTATCTTCAGGTGTTTCTCTGCCACAGCAGTTTCTACCCATGGCTCTGGACATTCTCTGCATATGTAAGTTGCACATACTGTGTTGTCACTAAACTGTTGACTTGGGAATTTAACCCTTGGTTCACTCCATCTGATAAGAACTGTGTTTCTGAACTGTTGCTGTTTAAACCCTTTGTGCATTACCTCTGGTGAGAGCTGTTGGAACTATTACTGGAACCTTACTGACTTATGAACTTGTTGTTGGACTTCACTGAATTAAGCCACAACTGAGATTAACTTGTTCCTGGACCTCCCTGTGTTTTCTGCATACCTGGATCTGACTCTTCACACACCAGCAGTGTGTAAATCCAGCCACGTAACCTATGCATCAGACTTACCTTGTGGTCACATTTGTGTGAGGACTCCGTCGTAGGAACTTTGCCACCCTCGCTATAGAGGTTCAAGGACTTATATATCCGGATTCATATGACTGGACTTGTGTATATATATATGGACTCATTGCATGTCACTGCGGGTTGTTTGAATATTGTTTTCGAGGGTTTTGCTGTTTGGGGGTTTTGCTGTTTCACAAATACATTATTTGCATTCAAAGAAACCCGTCTCTGATTGTTCATTGCCCCACGCTATCAGAATCCTCGAGTTCCTACAATAGTATTACAGGATATTCCAGCCTAAAAAAGAGGATTCTGCTGGGGCAATGACGGAGACACGGGCAGACAAACTGTTCACCATAGTTAACTCCTTGCAGCAGGAGGTGGCGGCTGCACTCAATCAGTTTAGAGACTTGGAGTCTCGGGTTAATCATAATGCACAGGGGTTTGGTCAGGCTCTCCAAGATCTACGTTCTAGGTTAGGAGTCCTGGAGGCCTTACCTACTGAGCCTACCTCATCCACCAGTATGCCCAAATTGCCTCCATTCCGTTTTAATGGTGACCGAAGTCAATTTCGTGGGTTTGTTAATCAATGTATATTATTTTTTGATGTACATGCCTCTTACTACCGGTCTGATAGATCTAAGGTTCTATGTATTATTATGTTGTTGACATCACGTGCACTGGCTTGGGCAAATCCTATGGTTGAAAGTCATGATACCCGTCTAAATAATTTGGACAATTTTCTGGCAGCCATGGCGCAAATGTTCGACGATCCCAACCGCCGTGCTACCGCTGAATCTGCCTTGCTTTCCTTACGCCAGGGGAAACGGTCAGTCATAGAATATGTTACTGAATTTAAAAGGTTAGTGGTGGACACCCAGTGGGAAAACAATGCTTTATTACCAATCTTTAGAAAAGGTTTGTCAAATGTAATCAAGGATGAGCTAGCTCGTTCAGAGTCTCCACAGGAGTTTGAATTGTTTATACAGCACTGTGTACGTATTGATATCCGTTTAACTGAACGCAGACAAGAAAAATGGGCCGCTGTAAATCGCATTACTAATTACTCTCTTCCGTCCAGGGAAACCACAGGCAAAAACCCGCGAGAGGCTGAGGAGGTGCCTATGCAGGTGGACTCACTGCAGAGACGTGAGAATAATGAACGCCGCGAACACCGTTTCCGTGAGCGCTTATGTTTCTATTGTGGTCAATCGGATCATTTCCTCATCAATTGTCCTAAATGTCCTAGGCGACCCAACAAGGTGTTGGCGGTAGTAGGGGATTATGATAACACAGACGCTGAGTCTGAAGTTTCGGAAACCAGTCTACATCTAGATGCGGTTTTTCCCCCAATACTGATGCCGACTTCCCCTAAAGATCAAGGGGAGAAATATTCACATTGTTCTCTTCCTATACAGATTCAGTGGGAGGAACAGTGGATATCAAGTTCTGCCATGATAGACTCTGGAGCAGGTGGGAATTTCATGGATTCTTCTTTTGCAGAGGAACATGGTATAAAGACACAACTAAGAGCTTCACCAATCACTATGGAAACGGTGGATGGTTCCCCATTAGTTTCTGGACCAGTAGATCGGGAGACAGTGCCTCTGGAGTGTAAGATGGAACCAGATCATCAAGAAACACTTTCATTCATGTTAATATCTTCTCCTCATTTTCCTGTAATTTTAGGAATTCCCTGGTTACGGTCACAAAATCCAATCATCAATTGGGAAACCAAGGAGATAACCTTTCTCCCGAAGTGCAGTTCTACCATCAGTCCAACTGTAGCGGCTCCAGTTACCCAGAACTTGGAAGAGGTGATACAGGTACCTACTCTCCCTCTGATTTATCAGGAATTCTCAGACATTTGTGATAAAAGGAAGGCAGATCAACTTCCCCCACATAGACCGTATGACTGCCCCATAGAATTGCTTCCTGGAGCAGCGATTCCTTTCGGCCATGTTTACCCGTTGGCGGCTCCGGAATTAAAATCTTTACGAGAGTATATAGATGAGAATTTAGCCAAGGGGTTTATCCGACCATCTTCTTCACCAGCGGGAGCTCCAATATTCTTTGTAAAGAAGAAGGATGGTACTCTAAGACCCTGCATTGACTACCGGGAGTTAAATAAGGTAACCATTCGTAACAGGTACCCGTTGCCCCTAATTCCAGAATTGTTGGAAAGAGTTCGCCAGGCCAAAGTATTTACCAAATTAGATCTTCGTGGGGCATATAATCTACTCCGTATACGGCCCGGAGACGAATGGAAGACAGCTTTTAGATGCCGGTATGGACATTTTGAATATTTGGTGATGCCATTCGGACTCTGTAACGCTCCTGCTGCTTTTCAACATTTAGCCAACGACATTTTCAGGGATTTATTGGACCAATATGTGGTAATTTACCTTGATGACATCTTAATCTTTTCTGACTCCTTACAGGAACATCAGGAACATGTCAAGACCGTACTTAGACGTTTGAGAGATAATCATTTGTACATCAAACTCGAAAAGTGTGAGTTCCATTGTTCTGAAATTCAATTTTTGGGCTATGTTATCTCGCCTCAGGGATTGAATATGGAGTCCAGCAAGATCCAGGCAATCTTGGACTGGCCGGTACCAGGAAACATTAAGGAGGTACAACGATTCATTGGCTTTGCTAACTTTTATAGACGGTTTATCCGAAATTTTTCAGAAATTGTCCGTCCCATCACTCTCCTCACCAAGAAGGGGAGAAAGTTTGAATGGTCTTCGCAAGCTCAGGAAGCCTTTGATCGCCTGAAGGGTTGTTTTACCACAGCTCCAATATTGATGCATCCGGATCCTGCACAGCCTTTTATCGTGGAGGTGGACGCGTCTGACTGTGCATTGGGAGCTATCCTCTCACAACGTACCGGAGACAAAGGTTTGCTGCACCCGTGTGCCTTCTTCTCTCGTAGGTTATCTTCTGCAGAACTGAACTATGATGTGGCAGATAAGGAACTTTTGGCAATTATTTCTGCCTTTAAGGAATGGAGACACCATTTGCAGGGGGCAACTCAGCAGGTAGTAGTACTCACGGATCATCGCAATTTGGAATTCCTTAAGTCTGCCAGGTGTCTTTCTCCTCGACAAGCTAGGTGGAGTTTGTTCTTGAACCAGTTTAATTTTATTATTTCGTACCGCCCAGGTTCACGTAATGGGAAAGCTGACGCATTATCCCGAATCCATACCGTGGATTCCGTGCCTGGGACCCCGTCGAAGACCATCTTGTCGGAGGCCAATTTCGTTGGAGTGCTCCGGAACCGGGACTTGTGGCAGGAGATCAAGCTGGCCTATGACGGTGACGTATTTCTTGCAGCTCCACCTGACAATGTGAATCTTGTCCTTCGGAATGGTGTGTGGCTTAGAGATCGATGTATTTATGTCCCAGAGGCTGTAAGACTTCGAGTTCTCAGATTGGTCCACGACTCTAAATTGGCTGGTCATAGGGGGGTACAGAAGACGCAGGAATTGTTAACTCGTTTTTTTTGGTGGCCTACCTGCTTGAAGGATGTGAATGACTATGTCCGCTCTTGTGAAGTTTGTGCCCGGTACAAGGTTCCTCGTGTCTCACCTACTGGTCTTCTTAAACCGCTACCTGTACCGTCTCGCCCTTGGGGGTCTATTTCGATGGACTTTATTGTGGAGTTACCCACCTCTGGTGGTAAAAATACTATTTTGGTGGTAGTAGATCGTTTAACGAAAGCTGCTCATTTCATTCCGTGCGCTGGTCTTCCCTCAGCTACAGAGACAGTAGATCTAGTTATCCAGAACATTTTCCGGCTGCATGGGGTACCAGATGACATCATTTCTGACCGGGGAATACAATTTACCTCTAGATTTTGGAAAGGATTTTGTTCTGCGCTCCACATTAATGTTTGCTTGTCTTCTGCATACCATCCTCAGACCAACGGGCAGACCGAACGGACAAATCAAACCTTGGAGCAATATCTACGCTGTTACGTCAGTCATTTGCAGGACGATTGGCTGAAGCTACTTCCTCTAGCGGAATTTTCGTACAACAACTCCCAAAGCAGTTCCACGAAGGTAACGCCTTTTTTTTGCCAACCTGGGTTATCATCCAAATATTTTGCCTAGGTCTCCGGTTACGATTTCGGTACCAGCGGTTGAAGACAGAGTGACGGCGTTGCAACGTAATCTTGAAGTTTTGAAGGACTCCCTGACCACAGCACAGGAGCGTTACAAAAAGTCGGCCGATAGATTCCGGAAACCAGCACCTATGTATAAGGTAGGAGACTCAGTTTGGTTGTCCACCAAGAATCTAAAATTGGGTGTTCCTTCGCAGAAACTGGGACAGAAATTCATCGGTCCATTCAAGATCACGGGGATTGTGAGCTCTGTTGCCTGTCGGTTGAAGCTACCACGGACTTTAAAGGTACACCCAGTATTTCATGTTTCCTTATTAAAACCAGTCTCTCCTAACACATTTCAGGGACGTATCGTACCTCCCCCTCCACCAGTGTTGGTTGATGGCGAAGAACAATTCGTGGTACAGGATATTGTTAATTCGAGACTTCATAGAAACCGGCTTCAGTATCTAGTTAGATGGCAAGGTTACTCTCCTGAAAATGATTCTTGGGAACCAGTAAGTAACATCAATGCGCCTCTGAAGATTGCTCAGTTTCATCGGAGATACCCGGACAGGCCTGGTCCAGGACCGTCCGGAGGCCGTCTTTAGGGGGGGGAGTAATGTCAGTATTCCGGGTTTTCTAGGTAACTTTGTCAATGATTTTGCCCTTTGTTAAAATGGAGTTTGCTGTTTTCTGTGCCCTACTTCCTGTTCGTTTGTTTAAAACCCGGCTCAGGTGCTGGCTTCACTGCTGGAATATTCTGCTTCCGTTTCCCTGCAACCCAGCTGCTTGTTCCTCACAGATCGTTGTGTATTTACCAGGGAAGTGCATAACCAGGTTATCTTCAGGTGTTTCTCTGCCACAGCAGTTTCTACCCATGGCTCTGGACATTCTCTGCATATGTAAGTTGCACATACTGTGTTGTCACTAAACTGTTGACTTGGGAATTTAACCCTTGGTTCACTCCATCTGATAAGAACTGTGTTTCTGAACTGTTGCTGTTTAACCCTTTGTGCATTACCTCTGGTGAGAGCTGTTGGAACTATTACTGGAACCTTACTGACTTATGAACTTGTTGTTGGACTTCACTGAATTAAGCCACAACTGAGATTAACTTGTTCCTGGACCTCCCTGTGTTTTCTGCATACCTGGATCTGACTCTTCACACACCAGCAGTGTGTAAATCCAGCCACGTAACCTATGCATCAGACTTACCTTGTGGTCACATTTGTGTGAGGACTCCGTCGTAGGAACTTTGCCACCCTCGCTATAGAGGTTCAAGGACTTATATATCCGGATTCATATGACTGGACTTGTGTATATATATATGGACTCATTGCATGTCACTGCGGGTTGTTTGAATATTGTTTTCGAGGGTTTTGCTGTTTGGGGGTTTTGCTGTTTCACAAATACATTATTTGCATTCAAAGAAACCCGTCTCTGATTGTTCATTGCCCCACGCTATCAGAATCCTCGAGTTCCTACAATAGTATTACAGTGGCTCTCCTATGCTGTTATTGCCTATGCATTGAATGCAAGGCATTATTGGTTGCACCCCAATAACCCTTTGAACAGACATCCTGGATAGCCGCATGAAACCAAAGTTCCCATTGTTACTCATTTGGTACTCCCATACTGTTTGCCTATGCATTGAATGCAAGGCCTGCCCTGCCCCAAAGTTACACGCACCCCAATAACCCTTAGAACAGACGTCTTGGATGGCCACATGAATCTCAAGTTCTTATTATGCTTGTTTTCTTTACTCCCATACAGTTTGCCCATGAAGTGAATGCAACACCTGCACCCCAATAACCCTTTGAACAGTCATCCTGGATGACCACATGAAATCAAAATTCCTATTATTATTCATTTGGTACTCTCATACTGTTTGCCCAAGAAGTGAATGCAACGCCTGCACCAAATTTGGACGAACCCCAATAACCCTTTGAACAGACGTCCTGGATGGCCACATGAAACCAAAGTTCCCATGATTATTCATTTGGTACTCCCATACTGTTTGCCCATGAAGTTTTTGCAAGGTCTGCTCCAAATTTGGACGCACCCTAATAACCCTTTGAACAGACGTCCTGGATGGCCACATGAAACCAAAGTTCCCATTATTACTCATTTCGTACTCCATACTGTATGCCTATGCACTGAATGCAAGGCCTACCCTGGCCCAAAGTTACAAACACCCCAATAATCGTTTGAACAGACGTCCTGGATTGCCACCTGAAAGCATTGTTCCCATTATTAGTAATTTGGTACTCCCATATTGTTTGCCTATGCATTGAATACAAGGCTTGCCTTGCTCCAAAGTTACACACACCCCAATAACCCTTTGAACAGTCGTCCTGGAAGCCACATGAAACCAAAATTCCTATTATTATTCATTTGGTACTCTCATACTGTTTGCCCATGAAGTGAATGCAAGGCCTGCTCCAAATATGGACTCACCCCAATAACCCTTTGAACAGACATCCTGGATGGCCACATGAAACCAAAGTTCCCATGATTATTTATTTGGTACTCCCATACTGTTTACCCATGAAGTGAAGGCAAAGCCTGCTCCAAATTTGGACGCACCCCAATAACCCTTTGAACAGATGTCCTGGATGGCCACATGAAACCAAAGTTCCCATTATTACTCATTTGGTACTCCCACACTGTTTGCATATGCATTGACTGAAAGGCCTGCCCTGGCCCAGAGCTACATGCTCTCCAATAACCTTTTGAACAGACATACCGGATGGCCACCTAAAAGCATTGTTCCCATTATTAGTAATTTGGTACTGCCATACGGTTTGCCTATGCAGTGAATTGCACTGTTGAGCCTGAAGAACCAGCAGTGGAGAATATCAGTGTTGAGGCTGAAAAACCTGCAGTGGAGAATTTCAGTATTGAGGCTGAGGAAACAGCAGTGGATAATTCCAGTGTTGAGGATGAAGACCCGGCATTGGAGCATTTCAGTGTTGAGGCTGAACACTCAGCAGTGGTGCATTTCAGTATTGAGCCTAAAGAACCTGCACTGGAGAATTTCAGTGTTGAGGATGAAGACCCGGCAGTGGAGAATGTCAGTGTTGAGTCTGACAAACCTGCATTGGAGAATTGCAGTGGTGAGCCTGAAGAACCAGCAGTGGACAATTGCAGTATTGAGACTGAAACCCAGCAGTGGACAATTGCAGTCTTGAGGCTGAAGAACCTGCATTGGAGAATTAAAGTGGTGAGCCTGAAGAACCAGCAGTGTTGAATTGCAATGTTGAGATTAAAGACCCGGCAGTGGACAACTGCAGTGTTGAGGCTGAAGAACCTGCATTGGAGAATTGCAGTGGTGAGCCTGAAGAACCAGCAGTGGATAATTGCAGTGTTGAGGCTAAAGACCTGGCAGAGGACAATTGCAGTCTTGAGGCTGAAGAACCTGCATTGGAGAATTGAAGTGGTGAGCCTGGAGAACCAGAAGTGGGGCATTGCAATGTTTAAGATGAAGACCCGGCAGTGGACAATTGCAGTGTTGAGGCTGAGGAACCTGCATTGGTGAATTTCAGTGGTGAGCCTGAAGAACTAGCAATGTTGAGGCTGAAGACCCGGCAGTGGACAATTGCACTGTTAAGGCTGAAGAACCTGCATTGGTGAATTGCAGTGGTGAGCCTGAAGAACCTGCAATGGACAATTGCAATGTTGAGACTGAAGACCCGGCAGTGGAAAAATGCAGTGTTGAAGCTGAAGAGCCTGCTTTGGATAATTGTAGTGTCGAGCCTGAAGAACCAGCAGAGGCGAATTACAATGTTGAGACTGAAGACCTGGCAATGAATAATTGCAGTGCAGATGCAGAAGAACCTGCATTGGAGAATTGCAGTGATGAACCTGAAGAACCAGCAGTGGAGAATTGCAATGTTGAGATTGAAAACCCGGCAGTGGACAATTGCAGTGTTGCGGCTGAAGAACCTGCATTGGAGAATTGCAGTGGTGAGCCTGAAAAACCAGCAGTGGACAATTTTAGTGTTGAGGCTGAGGACCCGGCAGTGGACAATTGCAGTGTTGAGGCTGAAGAACCTGCTTTGGTGAATTGCAGTGGTGAGCCTTGAAGAACCAGCAGTGGAGAATTGCAATGTTGAGGCTGAAGACCCGACAGTGGACAATTGCAGTGCTGAGGCTGAAGAACCTGCATTGGTGAATTGCAGAGGTGAGCCTGAATAACCTGCAGTGGACAATTGCAGTCTTGAGGCTGAAGACCCGGCAGTGGAGAATTGCAGTGTTGAGGCTGAAGAACATGCATTGGTGAATTGCAGTGGTGAGCCTGAAGAACCAGCAGTGGACAATTGCAAAGTTGAGGCTGAAGACCTGGCAGTGGACAATTGCAGTGTTGAGGCTGAAGAATCTGCATTGGTGAATTGCAGTGGTGAGCCTGAAGAACCAGCAGTGGAGAATTGCAATGTTGAGGCTGAAGACCCTGTAGTGGACAATTGCATTGTTGATGCTGAAAACCACCAAAGTTCATATTATTAGGAAGTGTGTCTCCCATACTGTTTCCCTTTGCAGTGAATGCAAGACCTGCCCCAAAAATTTGGACACACCCAATACCCCTTGAAAGAGACATGGAGGAGGGCCTCCTAAAAATTTGGTCCCATTCCAAAGGAGCGGGTGTCCTATATTTGAAATGCCCATACAGTAAGTGTATGCTCTGACAAACATTTCCCCCTGGGGGTTTATATCAACATACTGTATAACATTTTTGTTTATGGGCATCATAGACACCCATTAAAATAATAATGTGGGTGTTGCATCACAGACCACGGTCCCCCTGGTGATCCAGTGGTGGTGGATGAAGAGAATTGGAGGAGGGCCTCCTAAAAATCTGTTCCCATTACAAAGGAGCGGGTCTCCTAGACTTGTAATGCCCATACAGTAAGTGTGTTGGCTGACAAACATTTCTCCCTGGGGGGAATACATCAACATACTGTCTAAAAAATTTGTTTACGAGCATCATAAACACCTTTTACAACAATAATGTGGGTGTTGCATCACAGACCACGGTCACTTTGGTGACCTAGTGTTTGTGGATGATGAGGATGAGGTGAGGGAGGAGGACAACAGCAAAAAAGCAAAATCAGGAAGCATATGCCCATGTGTGGGTGTGAAGAGGTGCATGGGAATAGACCTCCCAAAAAAAAGACACTGGATTGGACTTTATGTTACGCTGCTCTCATTCGTTGGTGTAGAGAAGTTTGGTCCAATCCAGCCCTTGCTCATTTTTATGAGTCAGCCTGTCAGCCTTTTCAGTTGACATGCGGATGCACTTATCAGTTATAATTCCACCAGCGTCACTAAATACCAGCTAGCTGCAGGGCAGGCCAGGACCTCCAAGGTGTAGAGAGCCAGTTCATGTCACGTGTCCAGCTTAGATACCCAATAATTATAAGGCACAGAGGAATCACGGAGGACGTTGGTACAGTCAGCAAGGTACTCCCTCACCATCTTCCATAACTTTGCACTAATTGAGAGAGTACCCCGTGCCTAAGGGCCAGTGCAAAGGGAGGGTCTGAGAAAACTCTCCAAAAACTTTGACAGAGTTCCCCTGCATCTGCTGGATTTGAGCTGTGTCTCTCTAGCCTATACTCCTTGATTTTCCAACAAACTGTGACCTCTGCAGCTATTGTTTTCAGATGGGAATTTTTTTAATAATTCCGCATAAATGGCCATCTGGTACTGCACCATTTTAGTTCACCTGTCTGCCTTTGGAATTGTAGATTGGGTCTAGAAGAGTCACCAACCAGTAATGGCTGTCACCCAAAATTTTGAGAATGCGAGAGTCACGGGAAAGGCAGCATAACATAAACTCAGCCATGCGTGCCAGACTGCTAACAGGCAAGACTTCCGTGTCTTCACCAAGAGGACGAATGACCATGCTCTCCTCCTCTTCCTCCTCCTCCCTGTCCTCAAAACATCCACGCTGAACAGACAGTATGACAGTTGTGCTTGTAGTACCGTCTATAGTGCATGAAACTAACTCTTGTTGTTCTTCCTCATCTTCTTCATCATTGTCAACCAATCCACATTGGGATGAGATGAGGCTGGGCTGTGTGTAATCACCCTGTATGATTCCTTGCTCCACCTCTTCTCCGCCTAGTCATGCTCCGCCTGCAATGCATCCTCTTTGATTGTGAGCAGAGAGCGTTTTAGAACACAACACGCTCACCATCTTGGCGGAGTCCTCAAAGTTTTGGAGGATGGTACATATGTCTGACATCCATGTCCACTCCTGAGGTCTTATGTGTGGAGTTTGAACTGAATACCGACTGCCTTGTTGATGCTGGTAGTCAATAACTGCCCTCTTCTGCGCACAAATCCTTTACAACATGTGCAGTGTAGAGTTCCAACCAGGGGTGAACCTAGCCTCTCTGCTGCCTGAGGCGAACTGCAAAACGGCGCCCCCCGCATTGTAAAATCAGTACAAATAAATCTGGTTTACTCTTACTAACCTAACGTGACGCACATGAGAAATACATACACTTTTAGGGTATGTGCAGACGTTGCAGAATCTGCTGTGGAATTTTCCACGCAGATTTAGCTAAATCCGCAGGTAAAATGACCTGCGTTTTACCTGCGGATTTGCCGCGGTTTTTGTGCGGATTTCCCCTGCGTTTTGAGACCTATTTAGAGCAGGTCTCAATACTCTGCGGAACTGCACAAAAAAAGTGACATGCTGCGGATTTAAATCCGCACCATATCCGCGCGGAAAAATCCACAGCATGCGCAATGCAGCAGATTCCGCAACGTGTGCACAGACCCTTAAATAGGAATGTTTGAAACATTGATTTTTATATTTGTTAAAGTTCTGTCTAAGTAGTACACCTTGTAAACACATGGCTCCACTCCGTAAATCTGGTACACATGCGGCTTTGGACCATACACCTCATACACATGCGGTTCCGCTCCGTACACACGCGGCTCCACTCCGTACACCCCGTACACACATGGCTATGCTCTGCTCCGTACAACACGGCTCAAGCACGGAGCCCTGTGTGTACGGAGCTGAGCGGCTCAGCTCCGTACACTACATACACACAGGGCTCTGATTCGTACGCCCGTACACACATCACTGCTACTTCCACCTCGTACACACACGGCTCCGCTCCGTACACTTCGTACACACACGGCTCCGCTCCGTACACTTCATACACACACGGCTTCGCTCCGTACACTTCGCACACACACGGCTTTTCTCCGTACACACATGGCTCCGCACACCTCGTACACACGACTCCGCTCCGTACACCTCGTACACACACAGCTCTGCTACATCCACACTGTAAACCCCTACTGATCCCACACATAAACTTACCTTCATCCAGCACCATGACAACCAGGCCAGCAGACCTGCACACAGGAAGCTTGACCATGTGACCCCTGACTCCTCCCCCTCCTGTGACCTCATCACAGGTCCTGCTCACACATAAGAGGACAGCACATCAACGGACTCCTGGCTGCCAGAAGCTGAAGTGGAAAGGTGGGAGGGTGAGGAAGGGGTGCATGGGGGGCGTGGCTGCTTCTCACTGCGGGACACATAGCACCCTGCACAGGAGTGTAAGACTCAGCAGGGATTAAGGAGAGCCGGCACCAGTGGCGTAGCAACTGTTTGTGGCACCCGGGGCGGTCGAAAAATTTGCCGCCCCTTTTTACACCAGACATGGTGTAACCAGACATGGCGCGTCCACCGCTGGCACCAGACGTGGTGTAACCAGACATGGCGCGTCCACCGCTGGCACCAGACGTGGTGTAACCAGACATGGCGCGTCCACAGCTGGCACCAGCATTATATCCCAATATATAATATTATGGGTATATGTGTGAGACCACCTGCCAGCCCAGTGCGCTATCTGCAGCATACATAGCTATCAGGGCATGCTGGGAGTAGTAGTTCCACCACAGTTGCAAGGCTGCAGGTTCCAGACCTTCCATAAAGTACATAATGGACGGATGAGGGTCCTTCCCGCACACCACACCCCGCCTGCACCGTGCAAGGAGCGGTGCACAGGATACACCGGCGCCCAATATCTCCGGGCTGCTGCAGCACACAGCCAGGCGGAGGGGGAGAAGTTTACAAAGTTGCCTCAAAGTTCCCTGAGAGAGCGGCGGGGCTCGTCCTCTTACCGGCGCTGCGGACCACTCTCCACGGTCCCTGGGGCTTCACTACCGGAGACATCTCTGCTCTGCCGCCCGCGCTCTCTCCTGCCTGTCACTCAGCTCCGCCATGGGGGCAGCAAGTGGGCGGGGCGTAGAAGAGGGCGGGGCTACACACGGGCGCTGTGTTCTCCCCGGCCGCCATCTTGGAGGAGGATGAGAGAATATTGAACTGCTACAGTACAGGCAGACTGATATGGAGGCAGCTATGTGGAAAACCAGCCCGCCAGCATCCGATTCCTGGCGCCGCGTCCTTTGGGGCAGTGCCCGGGGGAGTGCGGAGCACGGGGCTGCTGCTGCTGCACAGTCTGTGCCTCCGCGCTTCTCCCACAGAGGAGAGGAATCCGAATTGCTGCCGCGCCGCCCCCACACACGTGCCGCCTGGGGCGGACCGCCCCCCCCGCCCCCCACGCTACGCCACTGGCCGGCACCACACCATGTGATAAACATAAGTCCATAAACACTCGGTATTAATACTGAATGCAAACTACAGAGTCTGTAGGAAACTTCAGAGGGAAATGCAATCTAACGGAGCAGACTGTGAATCCAGGTATACTTGAGATTACTTGACACAAATAAGTCTTTGTTTAGTCCATACACTGATTAATATATATGGAGAATCCAGTTCAAATAATGTATCAATTCATCCTGGGAAGTCACAGGTATTTGCAGAGCAGCAACAGCTTACATGTTCAACAAAAGCAGATGGCAGCAAGGCGCACAGCCAAACACAGGAATACTGAAAACCGGTGAATGCAGCAGAAATTCTGAGAGTGGAGAAACAGGATATCACACAGATCTGCAGAAGCAAGTAGTAAGTCAGTAAGCCACCAGGGTCAGGAGCTGGACACAGGCAGAATACTCTAGCACAGACTAAATGCTGGGGTGGGGTTAAAAAGCAGGAAGACACAGGGCACATGAAACAAAAGACGCCATCTTGAAAGAGGGCAGGAATGCACAAAAGTTAATCACAAATGTTCAGAGTCCTGACATTACTCCCTCCTTAGAAGCAGCCTCAGGATGATCTTGGACCTTGTTTCTCAGGGAATCTCTGATGAATACGAGAAATTTTCTGTTGGGCATTGATGTTTTCCACAGGTTCCCAGGAGTCCACTCCAGTGGGATACCCCTGCCATCTTATCAGACATTGGAGCCGATTCTTGCGAATCCTAGAATCAATAATTTCTTCTACCATAAATTGTTCTTGCCCGTCAATCACCAAAGGCTGCAGAGGTGGCACAACACGTCCCTGGGAGGTGTTAGGAGGTACAGACTTTAGTAAGGAAAGATAGAAAACTGGGTGTACCTTCATAGTCCTTGGCAGCTTCAGGCAGTATACCACAGAGCTCACAATACTGTTGATCTTGAAAAGGCCAATGAATTTCTGTCCAAGTTTCTATGAAGGAATAACCACAGGGAATCTCCTACCTTGTATATGGGTGCCGGTTTACGGAATCTATCAGCCGATCTCTTGTAATGTTCTTGAGCTGTGGTCAGGGATTCCTTCAGAACCTCCAAATCTTGTCTCATCTCAGTCAGCCTTTCCTCTACAGCAGGAACCAGAGCATTAATTGGGGATCTAGGTAAGAAACTCGGATGGTAACCCAAATTGGCAAAGAAAGGTGTAAACCTAGTGGAGGCACTCTGAGAATTGTTATATGAGAATTCAGCTAATGGGAGTAACTAAAACCAGTCATCCTGATGATGGCTGACGTAGCATCGTAGATGCTGTTCTAAAATATGGTTGGTACGCTTAGTCTGACCATTCACCTGGGGGTGAAAAGCGTAAGAAAGACAAACATTAATATTGAGTGCTCCAGAATCATGAGGTGAACTGCACTCCACGGTCAGAGATGATCTCATCCGGGACCCCATGTAGCCGAAAAACATTCTGTATAACCAAGTTCACTGTATCATTAGCTGAGGGGAGGCTGGTGCATGGAACAAAATGAGCAGCCTTAGTCAGGCGATCGACCACCACCAGGATCTTATTCATGCCCCCGATGTAGGCATCATTACCCTGGAAAGGATGTTCCTTAACATATTTCCCAGGAAAATCCATTTTGGTATCATTTTTGGATGTTTTATTGTGCGCCTGTAAAAGTGGCGTAAGACTTGTTCACAGCTGTGACCTGGGTGTCAGAAATGTATTCCCCGTGATGTTCCCATGTCATTTGAGCACTGTTTCCATCAATTTCAGACATTTTTAGACCCTAAAAGGACCCCGGGGGGGTCGCGGCAAAAATGTTCGGTTTTCCCATAGACTTACATTGTGCTCGTTGCTCGGGTCAAGTACCCGAGCATTCCAGTTTGCTCGACCCGAGCAACGAGCACCCTAGCATTTTAGTGCTCTCTCATCACTACTAATGAAGTCTCCTTTAATCGGAAGAAATTGTGGCTGGCGGAGACAGAAACTGAGTGTCGGCACATCAGTCACTGCTCCCACAGCATTATTCAGTGCCATGGATGGTAAATGAGTGCATCACCACTCCAAAATGATGAACTGTTCTAGGCTGGTTGATAGATGCTGTAGAACAGTGAGTGGAACCTCAGACTCCTTAGGACACCTTGTTTGAGAATACAGTCCAATGAATCGCCATAAGCAGTGAAGTAAATAAACATTATATAGAAAAGAGATTTATATTTACGCTAAAAGACCAGAGAGTACTAAGGAGGAGAAAATCACAACAATGTGTAGGTATGAATATGTATATTCTTGGAAAGAAACAATTCTAATTTTGTAAAGCTAGATGGAAATAAAAGAATGAGTGTCAGATTACCTTTGCATGAGAAAATAACAACATGGGGATTACGGTCCCAATTGAAGAAGGTCCTTTTGGTGTGCAAGTAATGTTCCTTGTACACAATACAATGTTCCATTTAAAATATGGCGTCCTCGTCAAAAAGTGCAAAGAAGAGGAAAAAATTCCTAGATAGTTGGGGCGCCGCCACGGCCGATGACAGACACCCCTCTCAGGCCTCTTTCACATATCAGTTTTTTGCCGTCAGGCGCGATCCGGCATTTTTTAAAAAAACGGATCCGTTTTTTTAACCGCCGGATCCGTTTTTTTGTCATTGACATGCATTAGCGCCGGATCACGCCGCATGTCATTGAATTTAGTCCGTTTTAGCCAGATCCGTCCTAGATTTTAATTCCGGCGGCCGGACAGAGTGCATCATGTAACGTTTTTTTTTTCTGCCAGAAACCCCTGACATCGCCTGAAGCGGAGCATCAGGCGGCCGGAAACAATACAACTCTATGGGACCGGATCAGTCTTTTGTGCAATCCGGCAAAAGACTGATCCGGATTCTGGAAATCAAGGACTACTACTACTACTACTCATTTTCCAGCTTAACCCCTTCACCCCCAAGGGTGGTTTGCACGTTAATGACGGGCCAATTTTTACAATTCTGACCACTGTCTCTTTATGAGGTTATAACTCTGGAACGCTTCAACGGATCTTCGCGATTCTGAGACTGTTTTCTCGTGACATATTGTACTTCACGTTAGAAGTAAAATTTCTTCGATATAACTTGCGTTTATTTTTGAAAAAAACGCAAATATGGCGAAAATTTTTAAAATTTTGCAATTTTCAAACTTTGAATTTTTATTCCCTTAAAACAGAGAAATATATCACACAAAATAGTTAATAAATAACATTTCCCACATGTCTACTTTACATCAGCACAATTTTGGAACCAAAATTTTTTTTGTTAGGAAGTTATAAGAGTTAAAAGTTGACGAGCGATTTCTCATTTTTACAACAAAATTTACAAAGCCATTTTTTTTAGGGACCACCTCTCATTTGAAGTCACTTTGAGGGGTCTATATGGCAGAAAATACCCAAAAGTGACACCATTCTAAAAAATGCACCCCTCAAGGTACTCAAAACCACATTCAAGAAGATTATTAACCCTTCAGGTGCTTCACAGGAACTAAAGCAACGTGGAAGGAAAAAATGAATATTTAACTTTTTAGCCACAAAAATGATCTTTTACAAACTTTTTTTTTATTTTCACAAGGGTAAAAGGAGAAAATGGACAGATAAGGTTGTTATGCAATTTCTCCTGAGTACGCCAATACCCAATATGTGGGGGAAAACCACTGTTTGGGCACACGGCAGAGCTCGTAAGGGAAGGAGCGCCGTTTGACTTTTTCAAACTAAAATTGGCGGGAATTGAGATTGGACGCCATGTCGTGTTTGGAGAGCCCCTGATGCGCCTATACAGTGGAAACCCCCTACAAGTGACACCATTTTGGAAACTAGACCCCCTAAGGTACTTATCTAGATCTGTTGTGAGCACTTTGAACCCCCAAGTGTTTCACAAAAGCTTATAATGCCTGGGTGTGGAAAAAAAAAAACAATTTTCCACAAAAATGATTTTTTAGTCCCAAATTTTTGAATTTTCCCAAGGAAATTTGACCCCAAAAGTTGTTGTCCAACTTGTCCTGAGTACGCTGATACCCCATATGTGGGGGGGGGAACTGTTTGGGTGCACGGCAGGGCTTGGAAAGGAAGTAGTAACGTTTTGGAATGCAGACGTTGATGGGGGTCATGTTCCGTTTGCAGTGCCCCAGATGAGCCTAAACAGTGGAAACCCACCACAAGTGACCCCATTTTGGAAACTAGACCCCCTAAGGAACTTATCTAGATCTTTGGTGAGCACTTTGAACCCCCAAGTGCTTCACACAAGTTTATAATGCCCGGGCATGAAAATAAAAAATCCTATTTTTTTCCCACAAAAATTATCTTTTAGTCACTAATTTTTTATTTTCCCAAGGGTAACAGGAGAAATTGGACCACATAAGTTGTTGTCCAATTTGTCCTGAGTACGCTGATACCCCATATGTGGGGGGGAACCACTGTTTGGGTGCACGGCAGAGCTCGGAATTGAAGGAGCACCATTTGACTTTTTCCAACCAAAATTGGCTGGAATTGAGATTGGATGCCATGTTGCATTTGGAGAGCTCCTGATGTGCCTAAACAGTGGAAACCCCCCACAAATGACCCCATTTGGGAAACTAGACCCCCTAAGGAACTTTTCTAGATCTTTGGTGAGCAATTTGAACCCCCAAGTGCTTCACACAAGTTTATAACGTAGAGCCGTAAAATTTAAAAATCATATTTTTTCCACAAAAATGATCTTTTCACCCCAATTTTTATTTTTCCAAGGGTAACAAGACTCCAAAAGTTATTGTGCAATTTGTCCTGAGTGCGCTGATACCCCATATGTGGGGGTAAACCATGTTTGGGTGCATGGCAGAGTTTGGAAGGGAAGGAGCGCCGTCTGACTTTTTCAACGCAGAATTGGCTGGACGCCATGTCGTGTTTGGAGAGCTCCTGATCTGCCTAAACAGTGGAAACCCCCATAAATGACACCATTTTGGAAACTAGACCCCTCAAGGAACTTATCTAGATGTGTGGTGAGAACTTTTAACCCCCAGGTGTTTCACTAAAGTTTATAACGTACAGCCGTAAAATAAAAAATCTTTTTTTTTTTTACAAAAATGATTTTTTCGCCCCCAGTATTTTATTTTCACAAGGGTAACAGAAGAAATTGGAACCCAAAAGTTGTTGTCCAATTTGTCCTGAGTACGCTGATACCCAATATGTGGGAGAAAACTACTGTATGGGCGCACGTCAGGGCTCGGAAGGGAAGTAGTGACGTTTTGGATTGCAGACTTTGATGGAATGGTCTGGGGGCGTCATGTCACATTTGGAGAGCCCCTGATGCACCTATACAGTGGAAACCCCCCACAAGTGACCCCATTTTGGAAAATAGACCCCACAAGGAACTTATCTAGATGTGTGGTGAGCACTTTGAACCCCGAAGTGCTTCACAGAAGTTTATAACGTACAGCCATAAAAATAAAAAATCCTTTTTTTTTTACAAAAATGATTTTTTCGCCCCCAATATTTTATTTTCACAAGGGTAACAGGAGAAATTGGTCCCCAAAAGTTGTTGTCCAATTTGTCCTGAGTACGCTGATACCCAATATGTGGGAGAAAACTACTGTATGGGCGCACGCCAGGGCTCGGAAGGGAAGTAGTGACGTTTTGGATTGCAGACTTTGATGGAATGGTCTGGGGGCGTCATGTCGCATTTGGAGAGCCCCTGATGCGCCTAAACAGTGGAAACCCCCCACAAGTGACCCCATTTTGGAAAATAGACCCCACACGGAACTTGTCTAGATGTGTGGTGAGCACTTTGAACCCCGAAGTGCTTCACAGAAGTTTATAACGCACAGCCGTAAAAATAAAAAATCTTTTTTTTTTTTTGCAAAAATGATTTTTTTGCCCCAATATTTTATTTTTACAAGTGGTAACAGGAGAAATTGGACCCCAAAAGTTGTTGTCCAATTTCTCCTGAGTACGCTGATATCCAATATGTGGGAGAAAACTACTGTATGGGTACACGTTGGGGCTCGGAAGGGAAGTAGTGACGTTTTGGATTGCAGACTTTGATGGAATGGTCTGGGGGCGTCATGTCGCATTTGGAGAGCCCCTGATGCGCCTAAACAGTGGAAATCCCCAACAAGTGACCCCATTTTGGAAAATAGACCCCACAAGGAACTTACCTAGATGTGTGGTGAGTGCTATGAAGCCCCAAGTGCTTCACAGAAGTTTATAATGTACAGCCGTAAAAACAAAAAAATAATTTTTTTTGTACAAAAATGATATTTTCGCCCCCAGTTTTTTATTTTCCCAAGGGTAACAGAAGAAATAGGACAAATTGCACAATAACTCTTGGGGTCCAGAGTACGCTGATACCCCATATGTGGGGATAAACTACTGTTTGGACGCATGGCAGAGCTGAGAAGTGAAGGAGCACCGTTTGACTTTTTCAACGCAGAATTGGCTGGAATTGAGATCAGACGCCATGTCACATTTGGAGAGCCCCTGATGTGCCTAAACAGCGGAAACCCCCCAATTCTAACTCCAACCCTAACCCCAACACACCCCTAACCCTAGTCCCAACCCTAACCAAAAACCTAACCCTAACACACCCCTAATCTCAACCCTAACCCTAATCCTAACTTTAGCGCCAACCCTAACCCTAACTTTAGCCGCAACCCTAACCCTAACCCTAATGGGAAAATGGAAGTACCTTAACCCCTTCACCCCCCAGCCTATTTTGACCTTAAAGATCTTGCCATTTTTTGCAATTCTGACCAGTGTCCCTTTATGGCCGGCGTCACACTACCGAGTGTGATGCGAGTTAGTCGCACGACTAACTCGCATCAACACCCGGCACGGCCGCCCGCTCTCGGACCAGAGTGCGCGGCGGCATAGAAATACATGCAGCCGCGCACTCTGGTCCGGGAGCGGGCGGCCGTGCCGGGTGTTGATGCGAGTTAGTCGTGCGACTAACTCGCATCAAACTCGGTAGTGTGACGCCGGCCTATGAGGTAATAACTCAGGAACGCTTCAACGGATCCTAGCGATTCTGAGATTGTTTTTGTGTGACATATTGGGATTCATGTTAGTGGTAAATTTAGGTCGATAATTTTTGCGTTTATTTGTGAAAAAAAATGGAAATTTGGTGAAAATTTTGCAATTTTAAAATTTTGAATTTTTATTCTGTTAAACCAGAGAGTTATGTGACACAAAATAGTTAATAAATAACATGTCCAACATGTCTACTTTACATCAGCACAATTTTGGGAACAACATTTTTTTTTGTTAGGAAGTTATAAAGGTTAAAAGTTGACCAGCGATTTCTCATTTTTACAACAAAATTTACAAAACCATTTTTTTTACGGACCACCTCACATTTGAAGTCACTTTGAGGGGTCTATATGGCAGAAAATACCCAAAAATGACACCATTATAAAAACGGCACCCCTCAAGCTACTCAAAACTACATTCAAAAAGATTATTAACCCTTCAGGTGCTTCACAGGAACTAAAGCAACGTGAAAGGAAAAAATGGACATTTTAATTTTTCCAACAAAAATTTCCTTTTAGCCTCAGTTTTTTCATTTTCACATGGGCAACAGGATAAAATGGATCCTAAAATTTGTTGGGCAATTTATCCTGAGTACACAGATACCTCATATGTGGTCATAAACCACTGTTTGGGTGCACGGCAGGGCTCAGAAGGGAAGGAGCGCCATTTGACTTTTTGAATGGAAAATATGCTGGAATATTTAGCGGTTGGCATGTCGCATTTGGAGAGTCCCTGTGTGCCTAAACATTGGAGCTCCCCACAAGTGACCCCCTTTTGGAAACTAGACCCCCCAAGGAATGTATCTAGATGCATAGTGAGCACTTTAAACCCCCAGGTGCTTCACAAATTGATCCGTAAAAAAAGAAAGTACTTTTTTTCACAAAAATTTTCTTTTAGCCTCAGTTTATTCATTTTCACATGGGCAACAGGATAAAATGGATCCTAAAATTTGTTGGGCAATTTATCCTGAGTGCACGGATACCTCATATGTGGTCATAAACCACTGTTTGGGCACACGGCAGGGCCCAGAAGGGAAGGAGCGCCATTTGACTTTTTGAATGGAAAATTAGCTCCAATTGTTAGTGGACACCATGACACATTTGGAGAGCCCCTGTGTGCCTGAACAGTAAAAAAAAAACACATGTGACACCATTTTGGAAACTAGACCCCTTATGGAACTTATCTAGATGTGTTGTGAGAACTCTGAACCCCCAAGTGCTTAACAGAAGTTTATAACGCAGAGCAGTGAAAATAAAAAAATCATTTTTTTTCCTCAAAAATAATTTTTTAGCCTGCTATTTTTTATTTTCACCAGGGTAACAGGAGAAAGTGGAACACAAAAGTTGTTGTGTAATTTGTCCTGAGCACACCAATACCCCATATGTGGGGGGGAACCACTGTTTGGCGCATGGGAGAGCTCAGAAGGGAAGGAGCGCCATTTTGGAATGCAGACTTGATGGAATGTTCTGCGGGCGTCATGTTGCGTTTGCAGAGTCCCTGATGTGCCTAAACAGTAGAAACCCCCCCAATTGACCCCATTTTGGAAAATAGATCCCCTAGGAACTCCTCTAGATGTGTGGTGAGCACTTTGAATCTCCAAGTTCTTCACAGAAGTTTATAACGCAGAGCCGTGAAAATAAAAAATCTTTTTTTTTCCACAAACATGAACTTTTAGTCCCCAATTTTTTTTTCCCTAGGGTAATTGGAGAAATTAGACCCCCAAAGTTGTTGTTCAATTTTTACTGAGTACGCTGATACCCCATATGTGGGGGTAAACCACTGTTTGGGCATACGTCGGGGCTCAAAATAAAGGGAGCACTATTTGACTTTTTGAACACAAAATTTAGAGTAATCAATGGTGGCGCCATGTCGCGTTTGGAGACCCCCTGATGTGCCTAAATAGTGGAAACCCCACAATTCTAACTCCAATCCTAACCCCAACACACCCTAACCACAACCCTAACCCTACACAACCCTAACCCTAATCCAAACCCTAACCATAACCCTAACCCCAACACACCCCTAACCCTACTCCCGACCCTAACCATAACCCTAACCACAAGCCTAACCCTAATCCCAACCCTAACCCCAAAACACCCCTAACACTAATCCTAACCACAAGCCTAACCCTAATCCCAACCCTAACCCCAACCCTAATCCTAATTTCAACCCTAACCCAAATTCCAACCCTAACCCTAATTCTAACCTTAACCCTAATTCTAACCCTAAACCTAATTCTAACTCTAATGTTAAAGGCTAGGTTCCCATTACGTTTTACCAGCCCATTCAACACATAGCGTTGACGGGCTGGTAACGGTATAGCATAACGCGATCGCGTTATGCCATACCCGCTAGTGCAGATGAATCAGCAGATGATTCATCTGTGCTAGCGGTGATGGAGCACAGACACTGCAGCCCGAGTCCGAGGCTCTGTCACTGAATGACGGCATGTCGCGAATGCATGCCTCTTTACGGCATGCGTCGCGATGCGCCCGCAAATGGGGGTGAATGGCAGCGTTAATGGACTGTGTTACACGGCGTTATTCCTCGGTGTAACGCAGTCCGTCCAACGTACTGCCATAGCGCAATATGAACCCAGCCTAACCCTAATGCTAACCCTAACCCTAACCTAACCCTAACTGTAATTCTAACCCTAATAGAGAAAAAAAATATATATATATATTTTATTATTTGTCCCTACCTATGGGGGTGATAAAGGGGGCGTTTATTTACTTTTTTATGTATTTTGATCACTGTGAGAGTTTATCACAGTGATCAAAATAAATGTATTGAATCCGCTGGCCGACGGGCACACTGCGCATGCGCCCGCCATTTTCCAAGATGGCGGCGCACATGAAGAATCCCGGACTGACGCTGGGACGGATCCAGGGACACCAGAGGACCAGGGGAGGTGAGGGGAGCTGAGGGGGAGCGGAGGCAAGGAGGAGGGAAGCGGACTGGAGTGCAGGGGAGTAGATAGTGACGGCGGTGACCGATCGCTGCCATCAATCGGTGGCAGTGGCCGATCGCCGCCGTCACTCGGTGTGGGGAGGGTTGGAACTCGGTGTCCATCCATGGCCGATGCTATTGCAGCATCTGCCATGGCTGGATTGTAATATTTCACCAAATTTCATTGGTGAAATATTACAAATCGGTCTGATTGGCTGTTTGACTTTTAACAGCCAATCAGAGCGATCCTAACAACGTGAGGGTTAAGCCATCCCCACTATGGTGATGCACAAAGGGTCTTGATTCTGCGGGTTGGGTGACCTTTCAGTGACCCCGGTCACCCGACCTGCAGGAACATGATTTATACCATGACGCCTACGTCGGCGTCATGGGTTGGGATGCCACTGGTTTTCTTGACGCCGACGTAGGCGACATGGATCGGGAAGGGGTTAAAAAATGATGGGATAGAGGATGGCCCGTGAATTTCTTACTAATATTGCGCAAATGTTCCTCAATTCTCACACTCATTGGGCGTATAGTTCGCCCTATGTATAATTTCCCACCGGGGCATGTTATACCATAAATTCCCTCCTGGGTGGCACAAGTGCTAAAATCCTTAATTCTGACTTCTGTCGACTGGTTGGCAATAGTGAATTGTTTTTTAGTGCCCAATTTTTTGCACGGTAAACACTTCTTGCATGGGAAGAAGCCAGAAGGAAGCTGCTGCGGATGGGAAACACATAAGATTGGAGGTTTAGAGATCGTGGGGGCTATCATATTACCCAAATTATTTGCCTTCCTGTAAATAAATCTGGGACATTCTGGTAATGATTCCCCAATGACTTTGTCCTCTTTCAAAATGCCCCAGTGCTTACGTACAATTCTCTGCAGGATTTTACTATGATATGATAATCCAATATAATGCCAATAGTAAAATCCTTGTCTGGGCCTAGGTCTTGTAGATCTATGGATCACTTCAGTCTAGTGATGAGCAAATACATTCAGCACTATTTGTTACTCACACGAATAGTAATCTATTCGGGCTATTCGTTATTCGGCGAGTAATTAGTTATTCATCTCTGTATATTCGAGTGAACCGCCCAGCATATTTAGTGCTGTATATTCAGCCAATAAACATGCTGGGCTTGCTTGCCAATCACAGTAATGCTGTCGCCATCTTTGTTGTGGTATTACTGTGATTTTCCGGCCTTACAGTTTCATAGGGGGATATTTAAGCCCTTCCTGCGCCATCTTGCAAACATTGCATACGGAAATAGCGAAGTGAGAGCTTAGTGTCAGCATAGGGAGAGTGAAAGCAGCATATAGGGAAAGCTTCTGAGTGAAAAAAGCTCTTTTAAGAGCTACTTAGAGTGAAGATTAGTTTTCTGTTAGGTTGAGATAGCGCAGGGAGAGATTTAACCTCTTTACCCCCAAGGGTGGTTTGCACATTAATGACCGGGACAAATTTTAACAAATTTTGACCACTGTCTCTTTATGAGGTTATAACTCTGGAAAGCTTTAATGGATCTTCGCGATTCTGAGAAAGTTTTCTCGTGACATATTGTACTTCACGTAAGTGGTAAAATTTCTTCGATAAAACTTGCGTTTATTTTTGAAAAAAATATGGCGAAAATTTTGAAAATTTTGCAATTTTTAAACTTTGAATTTTTATTCCCTTAAAACAGAGAAATATGTCACACAAAATAGTTAATAAATAACATTTCCCACATGTCTAGTTCACATCAGCACAATTTTGGAACCAAAATTTTTTTTGTTAGGAAATTATAAGGGTTAAAATTTGACCAGCGATTTCTCATTTTTACAACATAATTTACACAACCATTTTTTTTAGGGACCACCTCACATTTGAAGTCACTTTGAGGGGTCTATATGGCAGAAAATACCCAAAAGTGACACCATTCTAAAAACTACACCCCTCAAGGTACTCAAAACCACATTCAAGAAGTTTATTAACCCTTCAGGTGTTTCACAGGTGCTGAAGCAACGTGGAAGGAAAAAAATGAACATTTAACTTTTTAGTCACAAAAATGAACTTTTACAAACTTTTTTTTATTTTCACAAGGGTAAAAGGAGAAAATGGACAGATAAAGTTGTTGTGCAATTTCTCCTGAGTATGCCAATACCCCATATGTTGGGGAAAACCACTGTTTGGGCACACGGCAGAGCTCGTAAGGGAAGGAGCGCCGTTTGACTTTTTCAAACCAAAATTGGCTGAAATTGAGATTGGACGCCATGTCGCGTTTGGAGAGCCCCTGATGCGCCTAAACAGTGGAAACCACCCAAAAGTGACACTATTTTGGAAACTAGACCCCCTATGGAACTTATCTAGATCTGTTGTGAGCACTTTGAGCCCCCAAGTGTTTCACAAAAGTTTATAATGCCTGGGTATGAAAAAAAAATCAATTTTCCACAAAAATGATTTTTTAGTCCCAAATTTTTGATTTTTCCCAAGGAAATTGGACCCCAAAAGTTGTCCAATTTGTCCTGAGTATGCTGATACCCCATATGTGGGGGGAAACCTGTTTGGGCACACGGCAGGGCTCGGAAAGTAAGTATTGACGTTTTGGAATGTAGACTTTGATGGGTGTCATATTCAGTTTGCAGAGCCCCTGATGTGCCTAAACAGTTGAAACCCCCCACAAGTGACCCCATTTTGGAAACTAGACCTCCTAAGGAACTTATTTAGATCTGTGGTGAGCACTTTGAATCCCCAAGTGGTTCATACAAGTTTATACTGCCCAGGCAAGAAAATAAAAAATCCTATTTTTTTCCCACAACAATTATCTTTTAGTCACCTATATTTTATTTTCCCAAGGGTAACAGGAGAAATTAGACCCCAAAAGTTGTTTTCCAATTTGTCCTGAGAACGCTGATACCCCATATGTGGGGGGGAACCACTGTTTGGGCGCACGGCAGAGCTCGGAATGGAAGGAATGGAAGGAGCGCCATTTGACTTTTTCCAACCAAAATTGGCTGTAATTGAGATTGGACGCCATGTTGCATTTGGAGAGCCCCTGATGTGTCTAAACAGTGGAAACGCCCAACAAGTGACCCCATTTTGGAAACTAGACTCCCTAAAGAACTTATCTAGATCTGTGATAAACCCCCAAGTGCTTCACACAAGTTTATAACGTAGAGCCGTAAAATTAAAAAATCATATTTTTTCCACAAAAATGATCATTTCATCTCAATTTTTATTTTCCCAAGGGTAACAAGACCCCAAAAGTTATTGTGCAATTTGTCCTGAGTACACTGATACCCCATATGTGGAGGTAAACCACTGTTTGGGTGCATGGCAGAGCTAGGAAGGGAAGGAGCGCCGTTTGACTTTTTCAACGCAGAATTGGCTGGATGCCATGTCGTGTTTGGAGAGCCCCTGATGTGACTAAACAGTGGAAACCCCCCACAAATGACACCATTTTGGTAACTAGACCTCTTAAGGAACTTATTTAGATGTGTGGTGAGAACTTTGAACCCCCAGGTGTGTCACTAAAGTTTATAACGCCCTAGCATAAAAATATCATATTTTTTCCACAAATATGATCTTTTAGTCCCCACTTTTTATTTTCCCAAGGATAGCAGGAGAAATTGGACCCCAAAAGTTGTTGTACAATTTGTCCTGAGTACGCTGATACCCTATATGTGGGAGAAAACTACTGTATGAATTCAAGGGCTGTCACATTCTCCTTCAATGGAAGTCTTCAAACAGAGGCTGGACAGACATCTGTCTGGGATGATTTAGAGAATCCTGCTTTGAGCAAGAGGTTGGACCAGATGGCCCAGGAGGTCCCTTCCAACTCTACCATTCTATGATTCTATGATTCTATGTCAGGGCTCGGAAGGGAAGTAGTGACGTTTTGGATTGCAGACTTTAATGGAATGGTCTGCGGGCATCATGTCACATTTGGAGAGCCCCTGATGTGCCTAAACAGTGGAAACCCCCCACAAGTGACCCCATTTTGGAAAATAGACCCCACAAGGAACTTATCTAGATGTGTGGTGAGCGCTATGAAGCCCCAAGTGCTTCACAGAAGTTTATAACGTACAGCCGTAAAAACAAAAAAATCATTTTTTTTTACAAAAATTATATTTTCTCCCCCAATTTTTTATTTTCCCAAGGGTAACAGAAGAAATTGGACCCCAAGAGTTATTGTGCAATTTGTCCTGAGCACTCTGACACTCCATATGTGGGGGTAAACTACTGTTTGGTTGCATGGCAGAGCTCAGAAGGAAAGGAGCACCGTTTGACTTTTTCAACGCAGAATTGGCTGGAATTGAGATCAGATGCTATGTCACATTTGGAGAGCCCCTGATGTGCCTAAACAGCAGAAACCCCCCAATTCTAACTCCAACCCTAACCCCAACAAACCCCTAACCCTAGTCCCAACCCTAACCATAACCCTAAACACAAACCTAACATTAACACACCACTAACCCTAATCACAACCCTAACCCTAATCCTAACTTTAGTGCCAACCCTAACCCTAACTTTAGCCGCAACCCTAACCCTAACCCTAATGGGAAAATGGAAATAAATACATTTTATTAATTTTATTATTTTTCCCTAACCAAGGGGGTGATAAAGGGGGGCTTGATTTAATATTTATAGCGGGTTTTTATGATTCGCAGCTGTCACGCTAAAAGTCGCTTTTTATTGCAAAATATAGTTTTTGCATCACCACATTTTGACAGCTATAATTTTTGCATAATTTGGCCCACAGAGTCATGTGAGGTCTTATTTTTGCAGTACGAGTTGAAGTTTTTATTGGTACCATTTTTGGGCACTTGACATTTTTTGATAGCTTTTTATTTCGATTTTTGGAAGGTTAGAATGAACAAAAATCAGCAATTCATCAATTTCTTTTGGGGGGGCGTTTATACCGTTCCGCGTGTGGTAAAATTGATAAAGCAGTTTTATTCTTTTGGTTAGTATGATTACGGCGATACCTCATTTATATCTTTTTTTATGTTTTGGTGCTTTTATACAATAAAAACAATATTATATAAAAAATAATCATTTTTGCATCGCTTTATTCTGCGAGCTTTATAATTTTTTATTTTTTTCGCTGATAATGCTGTATTGTGGCTTGTTTTTTGCGGGAAAAGATGACGTTTTCAGCGGTGCCATGTTTATTTATATCGGTCTTTTTGATCGCGTGTTATTCCACTTTTTGTTCAGCGGCATGATGATAAAGCATTGTTTTTTGCTTTTTTTTTTAAGGGGTTCATTAAAGGGGTTAACTAGTGGGACAGTTCTATAGGGCGGATCGTTATGGATGCGGCAATACCAAATATGTGTACTTTTATTGTTTTGTTTTTTTTTATTTACATACAGAAATGAATTTATTGGGGAATTTTTTTTTTCCTTTATTTTGGAATTTTTTTTTTACACATGTTATTTTAATTTTTTTAACTTTTTTACTTTGTCCCAGGGTGGAACATCACTGTATAAAGTCAAATCGCTGGTCTGACATTTTGCACAGCACTCTGTCAGACCAGCGATGTGACAGGCAGTGCTGGAGGCTTTCTCAGTGCCTGCTCTCAGCAGGCACTGAGGAAGCCGCCTCCCTGCAAGACTCCAAAGGACCCCGTGGCCATCTTGGATCTGGGGTCCTGCAGGCAGGAGGGTCCCTCGGAACAGCGCGATGCATCGCGCTGTTCTGAGGATCTCACGGAAGCACGCAGGGAGCCCCCTCCCTGCGTGATGTTTCCCTGTGCCTCCGGTACACCGCGATCATGTTTGATCGTGGTGTGCCAGGGGTTAATGTTCCGGGAGCGGTCCGTGACTGCTCCTGGCAAATAGTGCCGGTTGTCAGCTGTGATAATTAGCTGACACCCAGCCACAATCGGACTACTATCCCGTCCATGGTCCTACGAGCCCAGGTCACACGGACGGGATAGTATATCCGATGTCAGAAAGGTGTTAATACCAGGGAGAGGGAAAGGCAGGCTGGGTGTTAGCATTGCAAATACGTGCTTCAGATTTCTGCTAGGTTGTGATTCTGTACAGTGTAGGAACAGATTATGGAAGTAGAAATAGAGAGGCAGGGTTTCATATCCAGTACCAGAATATACTAAACAGATATTTATAGAGCAAATTAATATTCCTCAGTACTAGCATATACTAAACATTTTTTACAGCTAAATAATATTCCTCAGTACCAGCATACACTAGACTGCTTTTTTTTACAGCTAAATAATATTTCTCAGTACCAGTATATACTAAACGACTTTTTTTAGCTAAATAATATTCCTCAGTACCAGAATGTACTAAACATTTTTTTAAAGAGAAATAATATTCCTCGTGAAATAGCATATATTTATCTAGCAGTTGTGTGACTGGCGTAAAGTCTGCTGAGATACACAAACATCACTATTTATCTGTAATTGACCTGAGTCTGCTGTTAGCATGTGTAATAAAGACAATATGAAAAAAATTACTCTGCTATTGGTTAGTATTCATCTAACAGTTTGCGACTGGCGTAAAGCCTGCTGACATATGCAAACATCACTATTTACGAGTAATTTACCCAAGTCTGCTGTTGGCGTGTGTAATAAAAAAGATATAAGAAAAATCACTCTGCTTTTGGTTAAAAAGCGCATATTTATCTAACAGATGTGCTACTGGTGTAAAGACTGCTGACATATGAAAACATCATAATTTATCAGGAATTGACCTGAGTCTGCTGTTGGCGTGTGTAATAAAGGCAATCTAAAAAACAATTCCTCTGCTATTGATTAAATAGCGTATATTTATCTAGCAGTTGTGTGACTGGCGTAAAGCCTGCTGACATACGCAAATGTCACTATTTACTAGTAATGTACCTGAGTCTGCTGTTGCCGTGTGTAATAAAGGTGATGGCTACAAAAAAAATTACACACACATTGTTAGATACACAGAATTTTTACATAACACCTCTGTGAGGGTACTTGTGACAAATAAAGCCAGGATTTTTTTCATAATGCATTCAATATGTGAAAGGGTGGTGTTAAGGAACATGATGGTGGATGTGGTGGTGCCCGCCAAGGCCGTGTGACAGATCAGAAGGTGACTTTATCTCATTCTAGCTTTCTTTCAAAACTCGGTCTGCACGCTACACCACTGTCAAATCCAGACAAGTGCGAGGATGTTGTTGGTTGGATGGCAGACAAAGGCTCCAGTGTGTTGACAAGCAGCATCACTAAGTCTTCCACACGGTCCTTTCTCAGTAGCCAAGAGGCTGGGCCTCACAATCCTCAACCTAGTCCTTCCTCCCCCCATCAAGAGTCACAGGAGACATATGACCCAAAGCTGGCAACTCTGAGAAACTGTTTACATTCCCTTGTAATTATTTTGGCCTCTCATCATGCACCATTAAAGAGGGTAATGAGGAGGGGGAGTGCAGTGATGCACAAACATTTGAGCACCCACAGACAGAAGAAAGCAAGGATGGGTAACTTCAATTCACATCTGAAGAGGTGGAGGATAATGATGATGCACGGTTGCCATCAGGTAAGGTTAAAATCGCAACTCAGAAGGAGGATCAGATTAATGAATTGGAAGATGATGTGGTCGATGATGAGGCCACTGATCCAACCTGGCATGGTGGCATGCATAGCGGACACAGCAATGCAGAGAGGGATGAATCTGTAGCATGAAAACAGGCAAGAAGACGTAGTGGTTTGACCACAAGGAGACCTCGGTCAACTGTTCCACAGAGCCTCCACACTCGGATAGATAACAGGCCCAGGGTGCGTTGTTCCCCTGTATGGCAGTTTTTTTCTCAAAGTCCTTCAGATAAAACAATTGTAATTTGCAGCATCTGCCATACCAAGCTGAGAAGAGTCAAGAACACTGTCATCCTGAGCACCACCAGCATGCAGAACCAAATGGCAGCCAAGAACCCCAGTAGTGGGCGGAATGCCTGGGTACAAAATCTGTGTCTGAGGGTGTAACCACTGCCACTTCTCCTGTGTTACGGCCTTCCCAATCTGCTACCCAGGAAGCAAGCACTGATGCCTCCTGCCCACAACCTGCAGTTGCACAGACACAACAGTCAGCAGCCATGTCTAGTTCATTGTCCCAGTGCAGCGTTCAATAGTCCCTGCCCCAGATGTTTAACAGGAAGCAGAAATATCCACCCACCCAGAGGCCCAAACACTAAAAGCTCACATTGTCAGATTATTAGCCCTATGACTACATATAAATACATATGATGTGCATATGTATTTGCCCCTTTTGATATGAAGCCTCTAAAAATTTCTGGTGCCTGCAATTACCTTCATAAGCCAAATGCTTAGTGAAAGGAAGTCCACTAATGTGTGCAGTCTAAGTATCACATGGTCTGTCAGTATATATACATCTTTTCTGAAAGGCCACATAGGCTGCAACATCATTACGCAAGAGTCACCAGTAACCAAAAAACAGCATGAAGATCAAGGAGATCTGCAAACAAATTAGGGTCAAAGTTGTTGAGAAGTACAAGTCAGGGTTGCATTATAAACAAATATCCCAATCTTTGATGATCCTCCAGAGCACCATCAAATTCATTATCATCAAATGAAAAAAAAATTGTACCACAACAAACCTGCCAAAACTTTCAGTCCGGACAAGGAGGACATTAATCAGAGAGGCAGCAGAGATACGAAAAGCTAATCCTGAAGGAGCTGCAGAGTTTCCCAGAAGAGCATTTATTATCTGTCCATACAACCACAATAAGCTGTACACTCCACGCTCCATATAGATAGCGTTTACGGAAGAGTGGGTAGAAAAAACCTTTAAATACAAACAAAAATTATATGGCTCGTCTTGAGTTTGCCAAAAGACATGTGGGAGACTCCTCAAATGTATAGAGGGAGGTACTTTGGTCAGATGAGACGAAAATTGAACTTTTTGACCACCTTGGTAAATGATATGTCTTGCACAAAACCAAGACAACTCATCACCCACAAACACCATCCCCACAATGAAACATGGTGATGGCAACATCTTGCTGTGGGGATGTTCTTCAGCAGCAGCAGGGACAAGGAAAATTGTCCAAGTTGAAGGAAAGATTGATGGTGTAAAATACAGGGATATTCTTCAGCAAAACCTGTTTCAGTCTGTCAGTGATTTGAGAGTGGGACAGAGGTTCAACTTCCTACAAGACAATGACCAAAATCATACTGCTAAAGCAACATTTGAGTTGTTTAAGGGGAAAGGTGTAAACATTTTGGAGTGACCTAGTGAAAGCCCAGACCCTAATCCAATTGAAACTCTGTTGTCAGACTTGAAGATTGCTATTCACCAGAGGAAATCATCTGACTTGAAGGACCTGGAGCAGTTTTGCTTTGATGAATGGGCAAAAATCCCAGTGACAAAATGTGAAGAGCTCCTAGAGACTTATCCAAAGCAACTTGTAGCTGTCATTGCTGCAAAAGGAGGCTTCACAAAGTACTGACTTTAAGTGAATAGTTATGCACATTGAAGTTTTCAGGTATTTTGTTTTATTTAGTTTCCTTTACAATAGAAAGAAACTTAAATTTTCACAGCAGTAGGCATATTCTTTACATTAACTCATGCAACCCTAAAAAAAACTGAAATTGAAGGTTGCGAGGTAGCAAAACATGAAAAATGCCAAAGGATTGAATAATTTTGCAAGCCACTGTATCTGTTGCAATAGGCTAAAAGCAGCTGACTAGTTCCTACTTCCATGGCAAACTTCTTTCTGCCATTTAGCTTTAGATTATAATCCCACGCAAAAATATAAGAGCACCTTAAGAACGTTTCTAAGAAAAACGTGGAAAAGGAGTTTTGACCAAAAAAAGAGCTGAAACTCTTCTACCCGAATACCCTGAGACTGCACACTGGTACAGTATCCCTAAAATACACAAATCTACAACACAACCTCTTGGCCACCCAATTATCTCGGGCATAAACTCGTTGACAGAACCTTTATCCCAATATCTCGCCTGGCTTCTTAAGCCACTCCTTCCTATGATACCATCATACATAAAAGACTCAGGGGACTTCCTAATGGCTTTAAAAGAAGTGAATTGGCAACCCAGCTTTTCCTTGACATCTATAGATGTCGAGAGTTTATATACTCGTATTCCACAAAAAGCTGGTATTGAGGCCATTGGGAAAATCTTAAATAATACAAACAAAACTTCTGATTGGATCTCCTTTATCTTAGAAGGTCTAGACTTTGTTTTATCTCAAAATGTCTTCAAATTCATCAGTCAATGGTACTTGCAGCGGACTGGTACTGCAATGGGTACCCCCATTGCATGTGCTTTCGCTAATCTTTTTTAGCGGTATTTGAAGAAAATTATATTGTTAACATTAGAAATCCATATTTGAAATTTATTCGTTTGTTCCTGAGATTTGTGGATGATATTTTTATAATTTGGGAGGCCCTAAAAATAATTTGATGGTTTTGTAAAATATCTAAACGAAGTGAATACAGAAAATATGCGTTTTACTTCCCACTTTTTATACAATAATATTGAATTTCTGGATGTTAAAACTGACATAATTGACGGGGAAATCATTACAAAAGTCTTCAGAAAACCGACTGCGACAAATTCAATATTGCACTATAATAGTGCTCACCCTCCGCATACAAAAAGAAGCCTCCCTTTCAGTCAAATGATTAGACTTCGTAAGGCTAATAATAATGAAATAATTTTAAATGAATAATTAATAATAATAATAATAATAATAATAAAAATGAACAAATAGAGGAATTGAAAAAGCGTTTTCTTAAAAGAGGATATCCCCTCTACCTCCTCAATGAGGCTCATGAACGGGTAAAAAAATTGTCATAGTCGGATCTTTTGAAAAAAGCTAATAGGCATTGCAAACATTCAGATAAAAAAAGAAGACATTGTAGGAAAAATGTTTATTTTCAGCTTTAAACACAGCCCTATGGAGAAAATTAGACATGGAGCTCAGTTTGTCTGCAATTTTCATATAAGAGAACACACAATTTAGCTGATTTATTATTACACAATCGTTTACTACCCGTCCATAATAATTGGCTCAATAAAAATACACCTAAAGGTAACTTCAAATGCAGTAATTGTAATTTTTGCCATGTTCATATTACAAATAACCATTTAAAAATTGGATCTATCTATCTATCTATCTATCTATCTATCTATCTATCTATCTATCTATCTATCTATCTTTCTATCTATCTATCATTGGGTTCATGATTTTGTGACCTGTAAAAGTAAATTTGTGGTCTATGTCCTCTTCTGTCCCTGTACATTGTGCTACATAGGTAAAACTATCAGACCATTAGTAACTAGATTCCGTGAGCATTATCACTCTATAACAACAGGGAAAGGATGTCTGAGACTCATACAACATATGAAAGAAAGACATAACTCCAATCCTGATTTGTTAAATTTTGCAGGCTTAGAAAGAGTTAAATTACCCCCGCAAGGAGTGAATCATAACAAAATTTTAATGAGACAAGAAGCCAAATGGATCATTAAAACTTATGTACAGGGTCCTATTGGGCTCAATGACAGGTTGGATATGTCAGTTTTCTTTAAGAAAATTTTTTTTTAAAAAAAACATTTACATTTTTTTTTTTTTAAATATAATTTTTGGTTGTTTGTTTTTTCTTCTTTTTGTCTGCTTATTAAGAATTTTATATATTGACAAGATTTATGCTTCTCTTGTTATGTTTACAAGCGACATAGAGGTACTATTCTGCAAAAATGAGCAATCTTATGGTCTTGATTTTAATGATTTTTGTAACAATGTTGCATACACACCTGTTTTTAATTTGATTGTTAAAAACCCTTATAAAAGGATATGACATCATTTGATTGTACACCGGAACCCGTGGAAGCGTTGATCAGGCGAAACAGCCGTCGTCCTTCTTCCCTGCACATCTCCTCTCCCTGCCTGTCCCCCACAACTTTTTCCTTTGAATAAAGAAGTTCACAGCACATGGGTGAGTGCCGCATCATTTCTTTTTGCTTTCTTTCTGCCATCACTTGTCATTTTTTTAGGCCAATAAGATGCACCCTGGATAACACACAAATCCATATGCACACCCTGCTGTCCAGCATCAAAGAAGTCAACTTCTAGCATTCTAGCACTCACAGGGCACCACCTCTTTGAGGTTGTGGGTACATTTAGAACAACAAGGAATAATTAACTTTCAGATTTAATATTCAAAAGTTATAGTGCTTACAAATTTGTAAAGATAAAATGGGACATACTCAAAGCCAAAACATTTAAAAGACAAAAACGGAAAAAGTAGAAAGACCTTCTCAACCCTCCCCCTGGTCAGGTGAGGAGGATGTCTACATACATAAAAGGAATGAAAGTTACAGCACTTAATGTACGGTACTTTATACAATATTTTCCTATAGAAAGCCCTTAGTGAAATAATATGACCTCTATGTTTCCAAGCATTTTTTTTCCATCCAAAACACACCAAAATGACTATGGCATATCCATTATTTTGGAAAAATTTTGTTTCTGTGGTTTCCCAAGGCCAAAAGTGATGGCGCTTGAAACCAGAGAAGCAGTTAAGTTCCATGATCACTGTTTTGAACTCAGAGTTTTATAAAGATGGCATTTAAAGTTCTTTAATATGTAATCTGTATCTTTTCCCTTTCAGTTTCAATCAATTGGAGAAGTTTCATTCCAAAGGAGTTTCAGACAGTGTTAGTGAAAGGTTCAAGATCAGTTCACGCACAAGCTGCATATGGCTCTAACAGTACCAAGCTTCCAAGCGTGCCGGAAGCCTAATGCAGATCCCTGGATGGTCTTGGGCCTATGGCCCAGTGTAAGTAATGGGGTCCATGTCTTATTCTCTCCTAAGAGTAAGAGGCCGTTTGGGGAAGAGTGAAGGGGAATGATGGCGAGCCTCAAAAAAGATGAGTTGCCGGATGGGAGTACCTAGTGCCAACAGAAGCTGTTGAGCTGAGGACAGTTCTGGCAGACCGGAGGCAGGATCTTGAAGCGTACTGCTTTATGGGTACATCAACTGGACCCAAGGTCTCCTGGTGTGTGTGTTACTAATACCGATCCCAAGGACAAAGATCTAGCAGAGCAGAACAAATACCACAGCACAGTACACAAAAGGAAGGTCCCCATTTATAAGAGGGGTTTCGGGGTGAATAGAAATCAGAATCGGCCCATAGCACCGGCCCTGAGCCCCCCTTTAGCCTTCCCTCAGGAGTAGATGAACACCCCCCTTTTATTTTTATTTTAAAGCTCTCCAATGCATATGGATGAAGCAAAACTTTACTTTAACTGTACCATGTCACAGTAAGAGGCCTAAACATATCTGATGGGTGCGTCAAATGTTGCTGCTCGGTGGCTTCTTCTGACAGAGGTTCCGTTAAACTATGTTGAAATCCTTGCTTTTAGTGAAGTAAAAGAAGGATTTTTGGTACTTGCCGTAAAATCTCTTTCTTGGAGTCTTCATTGGGGGACACAGGTTACTATGGGTGTATGTGCTGTCACTAGGAGGCTGAAACTCGGTGCAAAAGCAGTAGTAGTAGGAGTACTTATGATGACCGGAGGCATGGCCTATGTGCCAACCCCAAGGCAACAGTCTAAGGTCCAATGTGGTACGGATTTAGGGGAGGGTGCTGTGTCCCCCAATGAAGACTCCAAGAAAGAGATTTTACAGTAAGTACCAAAAATACTTCTTTCTTTATCGCTTCATTGGGGGATACAGGTTACTATGTGACATCCAAAAGCAGTCCCAAGGGTGGGGATTCTAGGTATATTAGAGGGAGAGAGGAACTTAGGTCGGTCGGTGGGAAACCGCCGCCTGTAGTATCTTTCTACCCAAGCCTGCGTCCACCGAGGCGTGAGTATTAACTTTGTAGAACTTCACGAAGGTGTGGAGGGAAGACCAGGTTGCGGCTTTACAGATTTGCGCCGCCGAAGCCTGGTGACGAATGGCCCATGAGGCTCCCACCGCCCGGGTAGAGTGCGCCCTCACTCCGGGAGGGGCTTGTTTGTTCTGGGATCGGTATGCCTTGTGGATCGCTGAACGAACCCAACGGGCGATAGTGGATTTTGAGGCTGCGAGCCCCTTGCGACGGCCCTCATAGAGGATGAACAGGGAATCCACCTGACGAAAAGTGGTGGTTCTAGAAAGGTAAATTCGGATCGCCCTGACCAGGTCAAGCTTGTGGAGGGATCTTTCTAAGGGATGAGCTGGTGAGGGGCACAGTGACGGGAGGACGATGTCCTCGTTGATGTGAAAGGCCGAGACTACCTTCGAAAGGAAGGAAGGGACAGGTCAGAGGACCACTTTATCCTGATGCAGGATCAGAAAGGGGGGGCGGCAGGACAGGGCCGCCAATTCGGACACCCTTCTGAGAGAGGTGATGGAGAACAGGAAGGCTACCTTCCACGAGAGTAGAGTGAGAGGAATGTCCTTGATCGGCTCAAAGGGGGTACGCTGTAGAGCGCTCAGGACCAGATTGAGATCCCAGGGATCGATCGGAGGGCGGCGCTAGGTGAGCGACCCCCTGCAGGAAGGTCTTCACCTGGGGCGAGGAGGCCAGTTCGGACTGGAATAGCACGGATAGGGCTGAAACCTGACCCTTTAGGGTACTGAGGGAAAGGCCGGAGTCCAGTCCCGACTGCAGAAAGGCGAGGACGGAAGGCAGGGAAAAGGTCATAGGTAAGAGGTTGTTCTTCTCGCACCAGCGGAAGAAAGCCTTTCAGCACCTGTGATAAATGCTGGAAGACGCTGGTTTTCTGGCCCTTATCATAGTTTGGATGACCCTTTCCAAGAAGCCTGCGCTCTTCAGGACCGCGGCCTCAACGGCCATGCCGTTACAGTGAGCGACTGAGAATTCGGGTGAAAGAGAGGTCCCTGTGAGAGAAGGTCCGGGCAGTTTGGGAGTCTCCAGGGTACGTCCGAGAGCATGTTTACCAGCTCCGCATACCAGGCCCGACGTGGCCAATCTGGGGCTACGAGCAGGACAGGGACTCCTTCCGCCTTTATCTTCTTTATGACCCGTGGAAGCAGGGGGAGGGGTGGGAAGAGGTAAGGCATCTCGAACTGGGCCCATGGGACGACGAGTGCGTCGCAGCCAAGCGCCATCGGGTCCCGGGATCTGGCAACGTACTGGGGGACCTTGTGGTTTGATCGAGATGCCATTAGATCGACGTCTGGGACGCCCCACCTCTGGCAGATTTGGTTGAAGACGGCCGGGTTGAGTGACCACTCGCCGGCTGCCAGTTCCTGGCGACTGAGGAAGTCGGCTTCCCAATTGTCCACCCCGGGAATGTGTACGGCGGAGATGGCAGGGACGTGGTGTTCTGCCCAATGTAGAATCTTCCCTACCTCGGTCATAATCTGTTTGCTGCGAGTCCCTCCTTGATGATTTATGTATGCCACGGCCGTGGCGTTGTCCGACTGGAGGCGGACTGGTTTGCCCTTGAGGAGGGGCTGCAGTAGAGAAGGGCCAGGAAGATTGCCCTGATCTCCAGGAGGTTTATCGGCAGGAGGGCCTCGTGTGTCTCCCAGCGGCCCTGTGCTGTGAAATGCTGGTAGACCGCGCCCCAGCCCTGCAGGCTGGCGTCGGTGGTGATGACCTGCCACCGGAGAGGCAGAAATGACCTTCCGCGTAGGATGGAGGAGGCCAGTGTCCACCAAGTAAGGGACTGTTTTACTTTGGGCGGCAGGATCACTGGGCGGTCTAGGGACGCTGGATTCTTGTCCCATGATGACAGAAGGGCAAGCTGGAGGGGACGTGTGTGGAACTGCGCGTATGGTACTGCCTCCATGGAGGCGACCATCTTCCCCAGGACTCTGAGGCCTAAACGTAGGGGAAAGGGTTCCGGTCGTCTTAGGGCTTTGATCCCCTGTCTGATAGAGTAGTATTTCTCTTCCAGGAGAAAGACTCGCGCCTGAACGGTGTCGAGTTCCATGCCCAGGAAAAGAATGCGTTAGGTTGGAATCAGGGTAGATTTTTCCCGGTTGATGAGCCACCCGAGGCGGGACAGGGTGCTCAGGGTGATCTGAAGGCTTTGATTGCAGTCCTGGCGAGACGGGCCTTTGATTAGGAGATCGTCGAGGTAGGGGATTATGAGAATCCCCTTGGACCAAAGGATGGCCATGACCGCCGCCATGACCTTTGTGAAGACTCTGGGGGCAGAGGACAGGCCGAATGGGAGGGCTGTGAACTGGTAATGGTGTTCCTGCACCGCAAAGTGGAGGTACCTTTGGTGTTGGATGCAGACCGGAATGTGTAGATAAGCATCCTGTATGTCCACAGAGCAAAGGAATTCCCCGGCTCCATGGAGGTAATTACCGAGCGCAAGGACTCCATTTTGAAGTGGCGGGTCCGCAGATGGCGGTTCAACCGTTTGAGGTCTAGGATCGGGCGAAGTGACCCGTCTTTTTTCGGGACTACGAAGAGGTTTGAGTAGAACCCGGAGAATCGTTCGTGCCGTGGAACGGGGACAATCACTTCTGCTTCCAGCAGGGAGGCGACTGCGCGGAGAAACCCTGGGCGATGTGAGGGTTGTTTTGGTGGGTGAGAGCCGCAGAAGCGTCTCTTTGGGCGGGAGGAAAACTCTATTTTGTATCCGGACGTGATGATCTCCCTTACCCAGGCGTCATCGACGACTGAGAGCCAGGTGTCCTTGAACCGAAGGAGTCTTCCCCCACCCTGGAAGGGTTTCCAGGTGGGGGTGACCCATCATTTAGGGGTGAATCTTTGGTTCCTGCTATTGGTTGACTTAGGGGGCGGCTCTTGTTTTTCCAGTGGGGGGTGGACTTGAAGGAAGGTTTCCTTCTGTCTCCGTGGAAAGGGGGTCGGTCCTGTTGGGTGGAGCCGCCTGGGGCGGTGAAAGTACGGAAGGGGCGAAAGGGCTGTGGTCCCTTCCTGTTGTAGGGCCGTTTTGTTCTGGATTGGGGTAGGGAGGTACCCTTGCCCCCTGTGGTGTCAGAGATGATCTGGTCCAGTCTGGACCCGAAGAGCATAGAGCCCTGGAAGGGCAGGCTAGTTAGGGACTTTTTTGAAGGACCCGGCGGATTGCGGTGATGTTGCTGTTTGCCCTTGCAGAGCAGGCGGCGGCATCCAAGGAAGCGTTAAGGAGGTATTTGCCTGCTTTAACGATCTGGTCTGCTAGGTCATAGAGGTCTTCTTTTGGGGCCTCCGACGCGACGCCCGTTTGAGAATTTTTGCCCAGGCCGATACGACTTTTGCCACCCATGTGGAGGCGAAGTTGGGGCAGAGTGATGCGCCTGATGCCTCAAAGGCGGACTTTGTCAGGGCTTCGATCTGTCTGTCTGTGGCGTCCTTGAGGGCCGCGGCGTCCGGGATGGACAGAACCGTATGGGCGGACAGGCGGGAGATAGGCGGGTCCACCTTGGGGGGCTCGGACCATTTGGCTACCAGATCAGAGCTGAAAGGGTATAGGACGTCTAGCCGTCTCCTTCCCGGGAAGCGCTTTCCGGGGTTATCCCAGTGTCGGGCTGTAGTAGCCTCGAACTCCTTGTGATTGGGGAAAACCTTTGAGGGTCGTTTGACTTTTTTGAATATGACGGGGTCGTCCTGGGTGGCTGCCTCGTCCTCCTTAATTTCGAGGGTTTGTACGATAGCCGAGATGAGGCTATCAACCATGTCCCGTGTCCCTGAGGGCTGATCGTCCTCGGAGTCAGACCCTGCCTGGGAAGTTACGTCCGACCCGATGTCTGCCTCCGGGGAGGGAGACCGGGTAGCTCTGGGCGGGCTGGGGGCCGCTGATGGGCCCGGTGAGCTGGACGGGGAGCTAGCACGAACATGCTTTCTGGTTCTGTTCCTTGCTCTGCCTCTGTGAGGGTCGTGGTCAGGTGCAGGCGAATCGCCGTGGGTGGCGTTCGTAGCACTGGTGGCGATGGAGGGCTGTGGCATACGCTCCAGGAACTGTATGAGGGACTGCGATATTTTTGTCCAGTCCGAGAAGGACTGAGACATGGCGACGGCCCACTCCGGAGGCGTGTGGGCGCTCTCCTCCCGGGCGTTGGTGGCATCCTGATGGGCAGACATGGTGGTGGTGGTAGGGACGCAGGACGAGCAGAGGGGGGACGCTTGGCCTGAGGCCCACTTTTTCTTACAAAGGGCACAAGCGTAGTGGATCACCGTGGGGATCTGAGCGTGTGCAGCGGGGTTGAGCATAGGTAGGCCCTGGGAAGGCGTGCGCTATTGTCAGCTGCTGAGCGATTAAGGCCTAGCGCGGTGGGCTATACTGCTGAGTGGGGGCTACCTGGGGTTTTTGGTAGGGTCTGTCGGGTGCAGAGCCTACCAGTGCCCCGCTTACCGGTACCCAGCGATCGGCGGTGGGAGCTGCGGTTGCTGTGTCCCCCTGAGGCCGGCGGGCGGGTGAAGCCGGGACGGATCCTCCTGTGCTGGCGCTGTGGACGCGTGCAGAGTCTGGAGGCTGTTGCAGCGTCCACGTGGTGATGCAGGAAGCGCCGGAAGGAGGTGTGTCCGGGGGGGGCGGGGAACGCTTGTCCCTGGCTGGCTCGCCTTATGGGCGATGTGCTGGCTTCCTGTGGGGTGGAGCCGGCGCTGGCAGGGCCGCCTTCCCAGCGCTGAGGACGCGACGCTGAGGCGTTTCTCCATGGGGGGCGTGTCCGGGCCGGCGTCTGACGTCAGGGCGTCAGCCGGGGAAGCCCTGCGCGTCACAGGAAGGGGGAGTGGTCTGGCCGAGAGCAATGAGGGCCAAGATGGCGGCGCCGTGCTGTGTAGCACGAACTAGCGTGGGGCAAATGCGCGGCCCTGCGCCCGTGGCTATCGGGGCGCTGTCTACCCTGTCCCCCTCTGGTGGGTCCCGGAGCGATCGCGCAGCGGTGGCGTTGGGTCAGGTTGGGCTGGGGGGGTACCTCTGTCCGGTGTGATCTCTGTCTGGTGTTAAATGCTGGAGCTGAGGATGTCAGGATCCCTCGTGGGTGCAGAGGGTCCTGTTGATGATCCTCCTTCCCGCACCGTCTCCGGACGGTGCAGAAGACGGCATCGACCACTTTAGTCGGGGGGAAGGCCACAGCCAGTGGCCGCCGTCTTCCTCTCAGCCCTCTCCTGGGAGAGGGGTGAGGAGGGGCGAAGCAAGGACTAGTCGCCCAGGATCCTCTGAGGCACCCGTGAGGGTGACAGAGGACCAAGTCCTGCCAGCGGGTCTGAGAGTGGGCAGTGTGGATTATTCGCACGCTGCTCTCTCAGTCGCTAAAGTATGGGTAGAACAGGGTGAGTGATCTGCACCCTGTTACCCGAAGAAATGAATCTGGAAAACAAAGGGAAAACGTTAATAAAACACACAAAAAAGCAAAAACTGTATGGGAATAAAGACTGCGGATCTGGTGTTAGATCCAGGTCCGCCTCCTACAGACACTAAGCAAAAACTGAGTTGCTCTGTGCCTGTCGGTATATACTGCTGGGGAGGAGTCAGCTTTTGCCTAATTTGCATAGTGTCAGCCTCCTAGTGACAGCACATACACCCATAGTAACCTGTGTCCCCCAATGAAGCGATAAAGAAATTATTTTAGTAGAAATATTGTGAGGTCTTAAAAGTATAAAAATACTTTTTGAAACCATTTTTTTGCATTTGAGTTGTGTTCTAACAGGTGTCAAAGCAACTGTAAAGATGAACTGTAAAGATGAATATCCAGATATATATTCCACTTCAGTCATGTAGTAGAGCAATTTAGGTCACACTGTTTTCATCACGTCGGCAGAAAACTACAAATGTTCTTCATAATGTCATCAGTATATTACTATAGATATATTATATGCACACAAAAAGTACCCAGGCAGAATAGTTTTGACCCTAATTTACTTATTCTTTCAGATAGCAACTAAAGTTTTTCTACCTCATTATATAAATGAATCTCTGATTTTTGTCTGGAAATCTGTACTTCCTTTGTGGCCTCTGTGTCTGTCAACATTATAAGTAATTGAAGCTGTGGGATTTCGATTAACACACATATATATATATAGAGTAGTTTTACAGAATATGTGAGCAGATGATTTTTTTAACAGCAGTGCAACGCAGGGCGGATGTCTTAAGGGGGGAATAATAGCTCTGACTTTGTGTCAATGGTAGAGACTAACAGATCGCTTCACACAACACAGATCTACTGTACAGGTCTGTACTTTCTGGCTGTGGATAGGAGCTGAGCAAATTTTCTTAGCTTTTGAAATCTCAGGCTTAGCTTTTGATTGGCTATCATCTGATCACCTGTGCGACGTACATCACATCAAGGAACCTGGAATCTCAGGAAATTTGTGCAGCTCCTCTTCATGGCCAGAAGTCATTGACCTAGACTGTGGACTTGCGACAAGTGATCTACTCATCCATATCTAGGGCATCTCAAGAAGGTAAAAGAACTCTAGGGGTTAACTTCCAACATGGATGAACGGGACCTGTTCTCATGTATAGGTTCCATAGTAGTTTGGTTGAGTGAGTTCTTTGGTTCATTTCTCAAACCACTTATGGAATTTTTTTTATTTTAATTCTAAACTTTGTATCTCAAACCTTCATGAATAATTGCAAACAGTGCATTTCCTGCTCGTAAAAGCAGCTACTGATTATAATGATTTTGTGATTGTTATAGGTGTTTATGTATAAATTAAAGGAGGAAGCAGACAAAGAAAATAATTAATATAGCTATTATAATCTATCATTTGCCAATATATTATATTACTTTTTATATCTCTTCTGTATACCAACTTCTTAAGGTCATGATTAGTTTCAGCTATAAGAAAGCAAGGCTAAGCCAGAAGATATTGTTAGAATGTTTTGTAAGATGCTACTCTTTAGATATTATATGTATATGTGTACCACAAGTTTCTTTTATCTTTATCTATCTCTTTTAAATATAAGTTTTATTCTAAATAAATTTTCCTTTCACAATATTCATTCATATATTTCTACTAGCTGAAGAGCCCGGCATTGCCCAGGCACAGTAACTAACTGTGGTTAGTTATAACAAATTATAATGATTATCCTCCATCCCATAGTCCAGTGCCCATATACCCATCACATATCCTCCATTTCATAGTCATGTGCCCATACACCCATCATACATATCCTCCATCCCATAGTCCAGTGCCCATATACCCATCACATATCCTCCATTTCATAGTCACATGCCCATACACCCATCATACATATCCTCCATCCCATAGTCCCGTGCCCATATACCCATCACACATCCTCTATCCCATAGTCCCATGCCCATATACCCATCACACATCCTCTATCCCACAGTCCAGTGCCCATATACCCATCATACAATAATGTATATAAAGCGTTGTGGAATTAATGGCGCTATATAAGTGAGTAAAATAAATTAATAAATAAATAAATACATACATATCCTCCATCCCATAGTCCCGTGCCCATGTACCCATCACACATCCTCCATTCCATAGTCCCGTGCCTATATACCCATCACACTTCCTCCATCCCATAGACCGGAGCCCATTTACCCATCACACATCCTCATCCCATAGTCCTGAGCCGGGTGGCGCTGAGCAGAGAGTTCCTGGAGATGTGCTGCTATGTTACCTGGCAGTGTGGCTCCATGTGCGACTCTGAGTGCAGATCTTTGTGCAGCTGCTCATGATGCAATTTTGTACGCCAGGAACAATAGAGCCCGCCAGTAATAGAGGAGGGGGTGATTCATTTCTGTTATGTCCTCTCTGCTCCTTTCTTCCTGGGGGGGCAGACAATGGCTGGAAGCTTATGTTCCCGCCCGGGGATGCTAGATTTTTCCCACCTGGTCAGTGTCTGCTGAGGAGTTGTGGAGTGGGAAAACTGCTGCTCATAGCATCCAATCACAGCTCAGCTTCTATCTTTTAAACAGCTCTGGTGAAATGACAGATGCTTAGAGATTGGTTCCTATTGGCAACACAGGCAGTGTAACCTGTTGTGGTCAAGAAGATGTGCCTATGTAATATATATATTAGATATTTATTATACAGGGCTTTGCGAGTGGAGTGAATATGGCTATGTAGATTGGGCGGGGCTATGTGGAGTGGGTGTGGCTTGATACATAAACACACATACACATAAACACACTCAGCTTTATATATAATAGAGCTAGTTGAAGAGCCGCGGTGCCCGGCGCCATATAATAACTCGGTAGTTATAACACATATAATGATCTACTATATTTGTAAACCGGGCTATATCCACTCCATCAACACGACTATAATATCCCAAATCCCGTCAGCCATGACGCTACTAATTACTATCGAACCATACTACTATAATATCCCACATCGTCCCGTCAGCCACCGATACTACTACCCTAATATCACATTCCTCAGCCAGAGCACGGACTACTAATACCCACATCATCCCGTCAGAACCACCGGACTACTAATATCCCACATCATCCAATCCAGACCACCGGATACTACCTATATATCCACAACATCCCGTCAGCCAAGCCACCGGACTACTAATATCCACATCAATCCATCAAGCCACCGACTACTAATATCCACATCTCCCGTCAAAGCCACTGGACTACTACCCCTAATATCCCACATCGTCCCGTCAGCCAAGCCACCGAACTAACTACCCTAATATCGCACATATGTCCCATCAGCCAGAGCACAGACTACTAATAGCCCACATCATCTCCCGTCAGACCAACCGGACTACTAATATCCCACATCATCCCAATCAGCCAGAGCCACCGGACTACTACCCCTATTATCCCACATCGTCCTGTCAGCCAGAGCCACGGACTACTAATATCCCACATCATCCCATCAAAGCCACCAGACTACTATAATATCCCACATCATTCCTTCAGTCATAGCCACCGGACTACTACCCACTAAATATCCCACACTCATCCCTCAGCCATAGCCACCAGACAACTACCACTAATATCCCACATCATCCCGTCACAGCCGCCAGACTTCTAACCCTAATATCCCATATCATCCCGTCAGCCAGAGTACTGGACTGCTACCCCTAATATCCCACATCATCCATCAGCCATAGCCACCGGACTACTACCCCTAATATCCCACATCGTCCATCAGCCAGAGCCATCGGACTACTAATATCCCACATCATCCCGTCAAAGCGACCTGACTACTACCTAATATCCCACATTGTCCCATCACAGCCCCAGACTACTACCCCTAATATTCCACATCATCTATCATCCATAGTCACGGACAACTACCCCTAATATCCCACATCATCCCGTCACAGCTGCCAAACTACTACCCCTAATATCCCACATCATCCCATCAGCCATAGCCACTGGACAACTACCCCTAATATCCCACATCATCCGTCACAGCCGCCAGACTTCTAACCCTAATATCCCATATCATCCCGTCAGCCAGAGATACTGGACTGCTACCCCTAATATCCCACATCATCCTATCATCCATAGTCACCGGACAACTACCCCTATTATCCACATCGTCCTGTCAGCCAGAGCCACCAGACTACTAATATCCCACATCATCCCCTCAAACCACCGGACTACTAATATCCCACAACATCCCGTCAGCCATAGCCACCGGACTACTAATATTCCACATCATCCCGTCAAAGCCACTGACTACTACCCCTAATATCCCACATCGTCCCGTCAGCCAGAGCCACCGAACTACTACCCCTAATATCGCACATTGTCCCATCAGCCAGAGGCACAGGACTACTAATAGCCCACATCATCCCGTCAGAACCACCGGACTACTAATATCCCACATCATCCAATCAGCCAGAGCCACCGGACTACTACCCCTATTATCCCACATCGTCCTGTCAGCCAGAGCCACCGGACTACTAATATCCCACATCATCCCATCAAAGCCACCGGACTACTAATATCCCACATCATTCCTTCAGTCATAGCCACCGGACTACTACCCCTAATATCCCACATCATCCCGTCAGCCATAGCCACCAGACAACTACCACTAATATCCCACATCATCCGTCACAGCCGCCAGACTTCTAACAATAATATCCCATATCATCCCGTCAGCCAGAGGTACTGGACTGCTACCCCTAATATCCCACATCATCCCATCAGCCAGAGCCACCGGACTACTACCCCTAATATCCCACATCGTCCCGTCAGCCAGAGCCATCGGACTACTAATATCCCACATCATCCCGTCAAAGCCACCTGACTACTACCTCTAATATCCCACATTGTCCCATCACAGCCGCCAGACTACTACACCTAATATCCCACATCATCCTATCATCCATAGTCACCGGACAACTACCCCTAATATCCCACATCATCCCGTCACAGCTGCCAGACTACTACCCCTAATATCCCACATCATCCTGTCAGCCATAGCCACTGGACAACTACCCCTAATATCCCACATCATCCCGTCACAGCCGCCAGACTTCTAACCCTAATATCCCATATCATCCCGTCAGCCAGAGATACTGGACTGCTACCCCTAATATCCCACATCATCCTATCATCCATAGTCACCGGACAACTACCCCTATTATCCCACATCGTCCTGTCAGCCAGAGCCACCAGACTACTAATATCCCACATCATCCCATCAAACCACCGGACTACTAATATCCCACATCATTCCATCAGCCATAGCCACCGGACTACTACCCCTAATATCCCACATCATCCCGTCAGTCATAGCCACCAGACAACTACCACTAATATCCCACATCATCCCGTCACAGCCGCCAGACTTCTAACCCTAATATCCCATATCATCCCGTCAGCCAGAGGTACTGGACTGCTACCCTAATATCCCACATCATCCCATCAGCCAGAGCCACCGGACTACTACCCCTAATATCCCACATCGTCCCGTCAGCCAGAGCCACCGGACTACTAATATCCCACATCATCCCGGCAAAGCCACCTGACTACTACCCCTAATATCCCACATTGTCCCATCACAGCCGCCAGACTACTACCCCTAATATCCCACATCATCCTATCATCCATAGTCACCGGACAACTACCACTAATATCCCACATCATCCCATCAGCCATAGCCACCGGACTACTACCCCTAATATCCCACATCATCCCGTCAGCCAGAGCCACCGGACTACTACCCCTAATATCCCACATCATCCCGTCAGCCATAGCCACCGGACTACTACCCCTAATATCCCACATCATCCCGTCAGCCAGAGCCACCGGACAACTACCCCTAATATCCCACATCATCCTGTCAGCCAGAGCCACCGGACTACTACCCCTAATATCCCACATCATCCCGTCAGCCATAGCCACCGGACTACTGCCCCTAATATCCCACATCATCCCATCAGCCTGGGGTCAGAACCAGAGCGCTGGATGGATTTGCCCTCACTTCCATACCAATGATTCCTTTCATAGATGCCTGGGGTCAGAATCAGAGCCCTGAGGGATTTGCCCTAACTTCCATACTGGAGATCCCTTTAAGAGAGGCCTGGGTCACTACCAAAGTGCAGAGTGGATTTGCCCTCACTTCTGTATCGGGGATCCCTTTAATAGGGGCCTGGGGTCAGAACCAGAGTGCTTAGTGGAATTGCCCTAACTTCCATACCAATGATCCCTTTAAGAGACCCTGGGGTCAGAACCACAGTGCTGAGTGGAACGGTCCTAACTACCATACCGGGGATGTCTTTAAGAGAGGCCTGGGGTCAAACCAAAGCGCAGGATGGATTTGTCCTAACTTCCATACCGGAGATCCCTTTAAGAGGGAAGATGTGCCTATGGGATAGAGGATGTGTGATGGGGATATGGGATCGGGGGGGGGGGTGATACATTTTTGTCATCTGCTCTCTGCTCCTGTCTGGGGGGCAGATAATGGCTGGGAGCTAATGTTCCCGGGATGCTGGATTTCTCCCACCCAGTCACTGTCTGCTGAGGTGTTGTCGTGGAGTGAGAAAACTGTTGCTCATAGCAACCAATCACAGCTCAGCTTCTTTTAAACAGCTCTGGTGAAATGAAAGATGCTTAGCGATTGGTTGCAAGGAAAACTGTTGCTCATAGCAACCAATCACAGCTCAGCTTCTTTTAAACAGCTCTGGTGAAATGAAAGATGCTTAGCGATTGGTTGCAAGGAAAACTGTTGCTCATAGCAACCAATCACAGCTCAGCTTCTTTTAAACAGCTCTGGTGAAATGAAAGATGCTTCATGATTGGTTCGTGATACACACACACACACACACACACACATACAATTTTATATATATAGATTTTGAATGTGTCAATTTTATATATATATTAGTTTTCCACAATTGATTTATTGAATGTTATTTCTATGTATTTTACAATCCATTTCCAAAAATATTGTGCTCACCTTTTATGCCATCATTGACTTTATCAGTTGCTCACAACATTCTTGAGAATTTTTTTACCTAATCTTCTTTACATGACAATATAAAAAATTGGTCCGATTTTCATCCTGAAGATTTTTTTTCACGTGTCATCCATGTGCATCCATTTTTTTACAGTAAGAGTTATCAGTCATTATCAAGACTATTTATAGTGTTCGATGTCAAAGAATTGTAATGAATCCGTAAAAATTGGATGCCAGACTGTGGCACTGATTTTTTTCTTGCACAAGAAGATTTGAATGAGTGAGTTTCAACCAATTTCAGAGTCAAATTGCAGCATATTGCAAGATTTGTCACATACAAGTTCTGGCAGTGGAAAAATGGGCAGTCTGCATTGCCTCACTGAATAACATGGGTTAGTGTGCTATTGAATAAAACATCGGATAGCACTTGTCGATGTATACGCTGGTGTTTAAGAGCCCTAATGCAGTGTTGGCGTATCTGCTTTCTGTCCCCCTTCCCTGGAAGAGATGCCAGTTTACTCACCACCGCAGCCTGTGTCCCACTCTGTATCGGTATCCTCCTTCTGGCTCGGCGGCTGGGCTGGGTGCGCGCAGTGTGCACAGATCCCCGGGCACTGTGCTTAGGGCTCATGCACACTCCCCCTCTCTGAAAGGGGCAGTGCGTGCTTCCCTATAATGTACCCAGCCAATAGTTGGAGGATTACTACTATTTCAGGCACCTCCTCCAGCATGGAGGTGCCTGAGAAACAGTGTTTGCATATCTAACACTCTTGCTAGTTCTCAGGTCCCAGTGCGTGTATCCTGTATACCTGTACTGCTCTTCAGCCATAGCTGCCTGCCTGTCAGCCGTACCCACCTGCCTGTCTATCAGCTGTGCCAACTTACCTGTCTATAAGCCATGCTTGCAGGCTGGTCCATCAGCCGTGCCCACCAGCACCTGTCTATGAAGATACCTGCTGCGTCCGCCAGTACCAGTCCGTGTGTCAATTGTGCCAGCTACTGTTCCAGCTGGGCCTGTCTGGACTTTAAAAGCCATCCCTGCCTCCAGTCCCTTGAAGGTCAGCTGCAATCCTCTTGAGGTCTGTCCTGGTGTAGCACCTAGTTCGACCTCCTTTGTCTCTTCTTAAATCACAGTGTCATCAGCCTCTGTATAGTCTAGATCGGACTTGGTGAGGCACCTAGTTAAGCACCTCCAGGCTTTCTTTGGGCCACGGCACAGTGGTTCCACCACCCAGCCTGCTACACCTTTCAGTGTTGCTAAAGTTCATTAAGGTTTGTGTGCATTCATTTTTGCAAAGCTCTCTTAGAATTTTAATTGGGTTGATGTCTGGACTGACTGAGCCATTGCAGCACTCTGATTCTTTATCTTTTCGAGAACGTTATTTTTTTTATTTATGTTCTAATAATTAAAACCCCAAAATTTATCTGGGAGTGTTTAACTTTTGAAATAACTGTATTGTATTGGAAATACATTTCTCACGGGGGAAAGCATTTTCTTCAATTATCAGTTCATGTAACTTTATAAATTCAGGAACCTTAGATTGCTTGAGAGACACATATTATATTTTTAGTGGAAACATTTGACCACATCCTTGTACACTGATATTTTGTCAGATTATTCATTTCCTGTATCTCATACAGTTCTCTATATTTTGAACAATATTTTCCATTAATGTAATCATGTTTTATAAAATCATCTATTTTTGTTCATGAAATTTGGTATTTTTTGTACAGAACCATATTATTTTTTTATTATTATTATTATTATTATTATTATTATCAATAATAATAATAATAATAATAATAATAATAATAATGTTACTAGTACTACCAGTAGCAGAACTCATCAATGTATCACTTTACTGGAGGCTAAAGTGTTCCCACAACTGTGTCATGCAGATTGTTACTGTGAAAACCACACTGTCCACCTATCAATTCCAACAATTGATCCCATATAGCTATCCCCAACACAGAATCTGAACAACAGTACCAGCCATGGATCTTCTATAATAGTCCCAGCAAGAATCTGTCCTGCAGTCATTGAAAGTTACAGTAAATACAGATGGGAGCTTTTTTAAAACTGGCTTAAAAAAACTGGCCTGCCTTAATAAAAAGCATTCTGGAGTAATATAAACTAAAGCCTCTTAATAAATTAGAAACACTACGTGCTGTGTGCGAGACAGAAATACAAATTTACGCCATCCCATCACTGAGATAGATTAGCAAAAGATTTATGCCAATGTCTATGTTAAATTATATAAATTATTTTGGGCTGTGCATTACCTTGTCCCAACAGTTGAGTTCAGCCTATTTTTTTGTAAAAGGTAAAAAATGTCACAAATTATGACATATAAATGGTGTTGCCATAATTTGTGAAATTGTTACACCAGTTTCTAGCAAAGCTGCAATCATAAATCCCCACAATGTTCAATCAGATGTTGTGCACAATAGCCTCCTTCTCTGCACTATGTAAATAATTGTATGCCCAAAAAAGACAAAAGTCTTCAATGAGTAATACCTATATTGGCTAACCAGAAAAATTATATCAGCAATCTTTCAGAGCACTGGGGCAACTTCTCAAGCTAGTTTTCAAAAAATGATTTTTTTAGCCGCTGCCTGACGTGTGATGTACATGCACGGTGCTGCGGGAGCTGCATTCCCTCAAAGCACAGTACCGCGATCAGGGGCGGGAGTCAGCTCTGTGTGAGAGCTGACACACTGCAGTAATGCCCACGATCGGTGCAAGCGGGCGTTTAACACCTCTGATGCCGCAGTCAATACTGACAGCAACATCGAGGAGATCGCGTTGTCCTGATGGTCTCCATAGACACCCCGGCCGCAAGATGGCCGAGGGGACCTTCAGGCAAGATGGCCTGTAAAGGCGCTGACTTGCCTCATTCACTGGCTGTCAGATGCTGCTTTGAGGCCTTGCAGTGCAGAAATATTGCAGCGTATCAGATCAGTGAACTGATACTGTGCAGTGATGTCCCATCCTGGGACAATGAAAAACTGTCAAAAATTTTTTTTTAAAAAGTGTAGAAATGTAATAAAAACAAAACAAAATGAAGAGCAAACAAAAGAAAAAATATTAATCCAATAAATACATTTATTTAGGCAAAAGTAGAAATAAACAAAAAATGTACACATATTTGGTATCGCCGCATCAAGAACGTCCCACTCTATAAAACTATCCCAATAGTTAACCCCTTCAGTGAACACTATAAAAAAAATAAAAAAAGAGACAAAACACAATTCTTTATCATCATACCGCCAAACAAAAAGTCCAATTAAATGTTACTGCTGAAAACGTCATGTTGTCCTGCAAAAATTAAGCCATAATACAGCTTTATCAGCGGAAAAATAAAAAAGTTATAGCTCTCAGAATAAAGCAATGCAAAAATAATTATTTTTTCTATAAAATAGTTTTTATCGTGGACAACCTCAATAATAAACCATAAAAAGCTGTATAAATGGGGTATTGCTGTAATAGTACTGACCCAAAGAATAATCTGCCTTATCAATTTTACTACACTCGGAACGGCATAAAAAAATAATTCCTGAATTGCTGTTTTTTGTTCATTCTACCTCCTAAAAATCAAAATAGAAAGCGATCAAAAATGTCATGTGCCCAAAAATGGTACTAATAAAAATGTAAACTCGTCCAGCAAAAAATAAGCCCTCAAATGACTCTGTTGGCCGAAATATGGAAACATTGTAGCTGTTTAAATATGGTAATGCTAGTTTTTGCAATAAAAAGTGTCTTTTAATGTGTGAAAGCAACAAAATAGAAAAACCCAATATAAATCTGGCATCGCTGTAATCGCACCGACCCAAAGAATAAAGTCGTCTAGCACTAGGAACGGAGTAAATAATCAATAAAACCAATTCTTCACCTGCTGTTGATTTTTTCATTCTGCTTGCCAAAGATCGCAGTAAGACTCGGTGCACATTTATTCTGCGCTCTGCGCTGATCGCTAATGTCTTCACCCTTGAAATGTTTTCATGTTACTCTATGTAAATGTATGCATTTGTAGAAATATTTTATGTATTGTATAATGTCATTTTTCCATGGTTTCTCTGACTGGTGTTTTATATAAAATTAGATAGATAGTGCATCCTTGGGGGCATTAGAGGAGGGCACTTGTAGTATAGTATATATAGGTGGGGTAAATATAGCTTTGCGAGGGATCACTAGTTGGGGGCATGTCAGGGATCCAGTTAGAGAGTTATCAAATAGGCAGTGTAGTACAGTGGTAGGACATAAAGTGGGGGCATTGAGCACAGCAAGTTTAGTGGAGACTTGTCAGGACAAATTGTTAGGGACTTTCCAGATAGAGTCAGTCGGGGGTGGACCTTGCTAGAGTGAGGACGTCCTGGTTCCCAGGCCGTGGGCAGCCGACTCAAGAAGTGTGGAAGGTGCCAGCAACCTCAGTGCAGCCGGTGAAAGAATCACCATGGGAACTTTAGTCAAAGTCTGTGGGCTGACGTAGCAGTAGTGCCAGTGGAAGATCCACTGTGGGAACGCTCATCAGAAGTGTGCATGTTTGAGCAAAGCAGTGACTGTGTCACTAGCGAGTATGCAGGTAGGATAACCAGAAGGGGGTGGACGATCTAGTAGATGTGTATTTTTGTGACTGGATTGAATTGTATCCAAGGAAAGAGTTCGAAGTGCCGTTTTCACCGGGCTCCTCATCCCAATTATACTTTGTGGTCCATTAGTGGTGTAGTAGAAGAGAAGAAGCGGAGTTGTGGAAAATGTATTGCTGGTACTGTATAAGGCGTGCTAATTGGTGTCTTGAATGTGCTATGCCCGGAGGAAAATAAAGCAGAACTGTTTGATGTTGTACTGGACTCTGATTCTAATTATTCCATATACTCTAAAATGGGGGATGAACACCCCAAGTATATAGAAGTAACCGGAGTGAAGAATGCAGCTATCGCTGGTAAGTCCACTCCCTGGCCAACCATTTACACTTACACTGGGGTTTCCGTGTAAATCTCGGATTTAGATGAAACCCCCAGCAGAAGATTCTGGGGCAGATGGAAGCACTGTGGACCCGTCTGGCCTGTGACCTGGTGGTGTCCGTCTTTTTAGGCTCATATACAATCGCAGTCGAACACAGTTTCGTGCACTTCTGAAAAGAAGGACAATGCTCAACAGAGGCCAGATGGAGTCCACAGTAAATCTGCTGCCTCATTATAGTGAATGGATCTCTCGGGGGTTTCTTCTGTCACATCACTCAGATATTTAGATCAAAACCCCAAAGTAAGTGCTGCACGGAAATATAGATGGCTTCCATGTTACTGGTAGCACAAAGGGTATGGAAAAACAAAATGGCTCCTTGGCCCCCCAAAAGAAATTCAGCAAATTATTTGCTCCCAAATACAATTGACAATTCCCTTCTGAGCCCTACAGTATGCCTAAACTACATATAGCACCCACATGTTTGGTTTTTCTGTAGTGATGAGAGCCCGCCTAATTTACAGGTGCGTGTCTCCAGAAGCATGAGCTGGGCATACTGTACAGGGCACTTCAACATACTGGTCACTACAATGGCAGTTTGCAATTTTCACTCAGCAACCTCCACGACAGGTTGATTCGGGAAAACACCCATGCAGTCAAAATTGTCACTACACTTGTAAATAAATTCCCAAAGGGGTATAATTTCCAAAATGGGGTCATTTGAAGGCGGATTCTGCTTTTCTAGCACTTAGGGGTTCTTGATATGGAGTCCACAAATTATTCTATGAAAATCTGCGCTAGAGGAGGCAAATAGCGCTCTGTCTCTCCCGAGTCTCGCCGTGTGGCTTAGCAGTACTGTACATTCACATATGGGGTATTTCTACATTCAGCAGAAATTTTGGACAAATTTTGTGCCATTTTTTACCCATTTCCCAGTGTTAAAATGTAAAACTTTGGGCTAACACACAGTCTTGGTGCTAAAAATGTTAATTATTTTTTCTTCATAGCGTGAGCGGAATACAATTCTGTGACACACCTGTGGTGTCAACATAATCACTGCACCCCAAGATGAATTCATTGAGAGGTTTAGTTTCTAAAATGGGGTCACTTATGGGGAGTTCTGCAGCTCTGGCTCCTCAGGGGCTCTGCCAATGTGATATAGCACCCTCAAACCAGTTCAGAAAATCTGCACTGTAATATGGCGCTCCTTCCCTTCTGAGCTTTGCACTGTGCCTTAAAAGTAATTTTTGACCACATATGGGGTATCGGTGAACTCAGGAGAAATTGCACAACTAATTTTAGGGTCCATTTTCTCCTGTTACCCTTGTGAAAACAAAATTTATACCTAAAGAAGATCTTTGTGGGAAAAATTAGATATATATATTTTCACAGCTCAACACACATCTAGATAAGTTCCCTAAGGGGTCTAGTTTCCAAATGGTGTCACTTGATGGGGGTTTCCACTGTTTAGGCACATCAGGTGCTCTCCAAACGCAACATGGAAGGCAGCGACGACTAATCCAAAAGGTCACAAAAGACCCCACAACAACATTCAGAGAACTGCAGGCCTCACTTGTCTCAGTTAAGGTCAGTTTTCCTGACTCCACCATAAGAAATGGCCTTCATAGCAGAGTTCCAAGATGAAAACCACTGCTGCCCAGTGCTAACTATAATAACCCTGTGAGAACAGAGGCCACAGTTTACAGAACCATTGGGCCCAACTGCACCCTGAAAAAAAAAATATATAAAGTGCACAAAAACATATCAATATATGTAAGGTATTGGTTGATATTCTGGCCATAATATGTAAGCTGGCAACCCACGTCAAGGGTCCTTACACTTGCCAGTCCTACTCTAATATAAAAACCACAAAATAGTTAGCACTGGGCAGCCCGCCATAGGGCGTCATTAATAGGCTGTGAACCAGATGCTCTGAATTCCTTGTGTGAACATGCCACATACAGATTATATTTTTTTGCCCTATTGTGCCACACGGCCAATCCCTGATTGAAGGCTGGCTGTCTCATTTGGTATTATTGCACCTGTGCAGTTGCCATTTTACTTGGGTCCGCTGCACCTTGTGCATTTGTATTGATGCCTAGTTAGACAGGTAAGCATCTCTGCCAGTTTAAGAAAATGGGGGGAGTTGATCTCTCTGAACAAATCCTCCAGCTGTACAGTGCCATGAGAGATCCAAGCTGTGGTACAATAAGCTGGCCATGCACATCGTACAAATGGCAATGTGCAACACTTTTGTGCTATCACGATGTGCAGGCCAGACTGGTATATTATACCTTTAGTTACAGGAAATCAAGGCCCTAATCTTGTAGGTCACAAAGGAGCAGGTCCCAATACGTCAGGAACTGAAGGTGCTTGTATCATACCAGGTCAACATTTCCCTGGGGAGGTCCTTCAAAGTACAAGAAAAGAAGGTCGCATAAGAGGTGCGCAAGGACACCACTTATTAACACCTGCCCAAAAAACCTAGTCTGTGTATGAAAGAATAATTCAGACTGTACCACACATCCAAAGACTACTAGTTTCATTTCAGACTGACACAATTCACGTATGCAAACCTGACATACATTACAAAAATCACTTATTGGTGCCATTTTCGGATATGTAACATTTTTTGATTGCTTTCTATTTTGATTTTTGGGAGGCAGAATGAACAGAAGCCACAATTCAGGAATTGTTTTTTGGGGTGTTTTTTGTGCCGTTTTGCCTGTGGTAAAATTGATAATACAGCTTTATTCTACAGGTCAGTTTGATTACAGCAATACCACGTTAATATATTTTTCTGTGTTTTGTCGCTTTTACACAATAAAAACTGGTTTATATTCTGAGAACGATAACTTTTTTATTTTTCCTCTGATGAAGCTATATGGTGTTAGAGGTTGAGTTCCCGCCTCTGCACAGGGGGAATCTCAAGCTATTCCCCCTGTGGTCCCCGTCAGTCTCCGGCCGCAGTGGAGTCTCCTCAGCAGAGACGTCGGTCCCAGCGTCTTGCTCGGCCTAGTACTGTGCAGAGGTTTGCTGCTGCCTCTCCAGGTTCTGCTGTTGTGTCCAGTGTCAGCGGCGAGCATACGTCTTTAGGACTAAGTCCTGCGTTTCCCCTTCTGAGCATGCCCAGGGTAAGATCTCTCATTGGCGATCAGGGGTCACATGCTCAGGTACTGCAGCAGCTCCTATTGGTCCGCCAGGAAGGTCCTGAAACTACATGTGTTCTGAACAGTGTCTCATTGGTCCTTTTCTGGCAGGCCCTGTAGTTGCTTCTATAAAAGGGTTGTATGGCCATGCGGCCATGCGCTAGTATCAATTACATTATGTGCTTTGCGCCAGTGTGATCATGCACCATGTGGTTAGGGCTCGTCTGAAATAAGCCCCTAGAATACCGGCACCTCCAGTGAAGAGATTGCTTGATTGCGTTGCTGTCTGCATGATCACGGACTGCTATCTGCACAGCAGTTATCTGTGTATCCCTGTGGAGTTAACAGGACACAGTACCTATCTCTGCATCGTTACCTCAGCGACTCTGTGGTGTAACAGAGTTCGCTAATACCGCCATATTGTGCCACAGTATTTATATTTGCGACTCTGTGAAGTAGCAGAGTTTGCCTATACCGCTATCTTACTAGCAGCAGGCTCTGCCTGCACGGTGGACCCCGGGCTGCCAACGCACCCACTATTTATATTTATCTGGTGCGTTCCGCAGACCCTAACATATGGTGGCTTGTTTTTTGCAGGACAAAATGAATTCTCAGAGATACCATATTTATTTACATTCATCTTTTTGATAATAATAATAATAATAATAATAATAATTTTATTTCTATAGTGCCAACATATTCCGCAGCACTTTACATTATAAAGGGGACTTGTATAGACAATAGACATTACAGCATAACAATAAACACGGATGAAAGTAGATACCAAGAGGAATGAGGACCCTGCTCGCAAGCTTACAATCTATGAGGAAAAAGGGGAGACACGATAGGTAGATGGTAACAATTGCTTTAATTGTTTGGACCAACCATAGTGTAAGAATCGGGTGTTCATGTAATTCTGCATGAACCAGTTAACAGCCAAAGTACAGTTAGGTCCATAAATATTTGGACAGAGACAACATTTATCTAATTTTCGTTCTAGACATTACCACAATGAATTTGAAACAAAACAAATCAGATGCAGTTGAAGTTCAGACTTTCAGCTTTCATTTGAGGGTATCCACATTAAAATTGGATGAAGGGTTTAGGAGTTTCAGCTCCTTAACATGTGCCACCCTGTTTTTAAAGGGACCAAAGTAATTGGACAAATGACTCCAAGGCTATTTCATGGACAGGTGTGGGCAATCCCTTTGTTATGTCATTCTCAATTAAGCAGATGAAAGGGCCGGAGTTGATTTGAGGTGTGGTGTTTGCATTTGGAAGGTTTTGCTGTGAAGGAAACATGCGGTCACAGGAGCTCTCCATGCAGGTGAAACAAGCCATCCTTAAGCTGCAAGAACAGAAAAAAAACCATCCAAGAAATTGCTGCAACATTAGAAGTGGCAAAATCTACAATTTGGTACATCCTGAGAAAGAAAGAAAGCACTGGTGAACTCATCAATCCAAAAAGACCTGGGAGCCCACGGAAGACAACAGTGGTGGATGATCGCCGCATACTTTCTTTGGTGAAGAAGAACCCGTTCACAACATCAACTGAAGTCCAGAACACTCTCAGTGAAGTAGGTGTATCTGTCTCTAAGTCAACAGTAAAGAGAAGACTCCATGAAAGTAAATACAAAGGGTTCACATCTAGATGCAAACCATTCATCAATTCCAAAAATAGACAGGCCAGAGTTAAATTTGCTGAAAAACACCTCCAGAAGCCAGCTCAGTTCTGGAAAAGTATTCTATGGACAGATGAGACAAAGATCAACCTGTACCAGAATGATGGGAAGCCAAAAGTTTGGAGAAGAAAGGGAACGGCACATGATCCAAGGCACACCACATCCTCTGTAAAACATGGTGGAGGCAACGTGATGGCATGGGCATGCATGGCTTTCAATGGCACTGGGTCACTTGTGTTTATTGATGACATAACAGCAGACAAGAGTAGCCGGATGAATTCTGAAGTGTACCGGGATATACTTTCAGCCCAGATTCAGCCAAATGCTGCAAACTTGATTGGATGGCGCTTCATAGTACAGATGGATAATGACCCCAAGCATACAGCCAAAGCTACACAGGAGTTCATGAGTGCAAAAAAGTGGAACATTCTTCAATGGCCAAGTCAATCACCAGATCTTAACCCAATTGAGCATGCATTTCACTTGCTCAAATCCAGACTTAAGAGGGAAAGACCCACAAACAAGCAAGACCTGAAGGCTGCGGCTGTAAAGGCCTGGCAAAGCATTAAGAAGGAGGAAACCCAGCGTTTGGTGATGTCCATGGGTTCCAGACTTAAGGCAGTGATTGCCTCCAAAGGATTCGCCACAAAATATTGAAAATAAAAATATTTTGTTTGGGTTATGTTTATTTGTCCAATTACTTTTGACCTCCTAAAATGTGGAGTGTTTGTAAAGAAATGTGTACAATTCCTACATTTTCTAACACATATTTTTGTTCAACCCTTCAAATTAAACGTTACAATCTGCACTTGAATTCTGTTGCAGAGGTTTCATTTCAAATCCAATGTGGTGGCATGCAGAGCCCATCTCGCGAAAATTGTGTCACTGTCCAAATATTTCTGGCCCTGACTGTATGTAACAGTACAAACACAGAGGACTATTAAATGCATAAAACAGGTGAGAACATAATACGAGGTATCTGATTATGGTAAAAAAATTTTTGAATGGGCCAACAGGGATAGTTAGGTTAATGCATTGAGGCGGTAGGCCAGTCTGAACAAATGCGTTTTTAGGGCATGCTTAAAACTGTGGGGATTGGGGATTAATCATATTAACCTGGGTAGTGCATTCCAAAGAATTGGCGCAGCACGTGAAAAGTCTTGGAGACGGGAGTGGGAGGTTCTGATTATTGAGGATGCTAACCTCAGGTCATTAGCAGAATGGAGGGCATGGGTAGGATGGTAGGCTGAGACAAGGGAGAAGATGTAGGGTGGTGCACAAGATAGAGGCATCGGTATAATGATTGGTGAGGAATATGATCCTGTCTGCAGCATTCAGGACAGATTGGAGATGGGAGAGTTTGGTAAGAGGGAGACTGATTAGTAGAGAGTTACAATGGTCCAGATGAGAATGAATAAGAGAAACAGTAAGAGTTTTTGCAGAGTGAAAGTAAGAAAAGATTGAATTCTATAAATGTTTTTGAGGTGCAGATAACAAGAGCGAGCTAGTGATCGGATGTGGGGGGTGAATGAAAGCTCAGAATCAAGTATGACACCAAGGAAGCGGGCATGTTGCTGGGGAGTAATGGTGGAATCACACACGGAAATGGCAATGTCGGGCATAGGTAGGTTAGTAGAGGGAGGAAATACGAGTAGTGTTGAGCGATACGATACTGCAAATATCGGGTATCGGCCGATATTAGCTGTATCGGGCTTTCGATTCCGAGTACCGATATTTTCGTCATATCGGATACCGGAATCGGATTTGTCACTGTCACTGTGAGTGTCCGTCGGTCGAGTCTGTCAGGAGTCAGCGGCACTTACCTGGCAGAAGATCTCCGGCGGTCACGTCCTGGACTGCTTGATGGCCGCCATTATCTTCTCCCTGGAGGTCACATGCAGTTTTTCGCGATAACTGCAGTGACTGCAGGGTAATCCCGGCCGTAAACCAGTCCGATGACGTCACCGCCGGGGAAGCAGGTAATCAGCTGTGCTGCGCCGGGATGACAGGCTCTGCCTGTCATTCTGATGTAGCAGAGCTGGATCATCGTGGGACACTCGTTACTATGGACTGCGTCGGACAGGTGGTATACTGCTGTTTTTTTTTTTCATTTTTTTACAGGAGATCGATGGCGTCGCAGGATGAGACTGTAATAAAAGTAATGAAAACTGTGTTGTGTTTTTTATTAAATTAAAAAAATTTTTTATAAACATTCACCCGTCCGGGAACATCAGCAATTTAACTATTTACATACAGGGACCCTGTCCGGGTTATTTATAATTCTTTGGCAGGGGTGTTCCAGGTACCACCTGGTACTCTTCTTATGCTTGCCAAACATCCGAGACACCAAGGACCACCAGGACCTGATGACGTCGTGTGGCCTGTACAGTCAAGTCGTGACCCGCTGTGTGGCCACCTCTTTCATCTCCCTCCGGGTCTGGAGCCCTATGTCCCGGACTGAACGAACCCCAGGGGGCCTAACAGGTGCCGGGTACGGGCCAGCTATAGTTATCATGTCCATAGCTGGGGCTGCTGAGGAGACCACTGAGGGAGGCTGGGGAGATTTACGGCGTGGGGTGGGCACTTGTGCAGAGGCCTGGATGTGGGAGGCTGAAGGCTCCGAGGGTCTCACAGGTTCCTGACACTCTGGGGAGTAGGGGTCGCACCTGGTAACATTTAGGGCGTACCATCCATTGTAACCCAGTGTCGGGTGTAAGTCACCAAGTCTCCTGGCAACAGGTCCCTCCCCGGGTGTCCTTCTGGGAGGTGAGTCTCCACGTCCCGCCGGGTCACAAACACTTCTAAATAAAGTCCAGGCTCCTGGATGAAGCCCCAACCACCTTTCAATTTAAAGCTCCGTACTGCACCCTTACGCCGCGGCTCCCACAGGGTTCCTTTATCTTTTCTCATCCGGTCCTTTTCTGCCCGGTCCTTCTCCAGGTTACATTGCCGAAGCTTTTGGGATTCTCGCTGCTCCCTTTGTCGCTCTGCTTCCCGCTCCCAACGTCTCCACTCTTCCTCCTGACGCCGGTTGTAATTCTCCTCCACCAGCATCTCCATGTCTCCACCATCAAACTGCAGCTTACGATGTCCGGTTTGCGGCAGCTCTCCTGGCGCCCGACAGTCCTGGCGGCGCTCACCTGCGGAGGAAGCAGCCGGCTCTGGAACAGATGACAGTCGGGGCTCCGGTACAGACAGGTAGACCTCTGGTGCCTGCGCGGCCTCCTCCATGAGGACGGGTGTCGCTTCTTCTGTCTCAGCGACGGGGGCAGACAGCGGGATCTGGGGTGCTGCCGGTGCAGAGTTTTTTGCAGGAACGGGTGCCTCCACTGCGACAACGTCAACCGGATCACATTGCAAGGGCTGGGATGCCCGCACGGACTCCTCTACTAGAACGGGTGCCTCACCTTCCGGTACAGACACTTCAGGTAAGAGGGATTGGCGCCGCTCCAAGTTTAGTTTTAGGGCACGCCAGCTGGCTTCCATCCTGGCGACCTCCTCCCGGTGCCGGGCCAGGCCTCTTAGGGTATCCTCCGCTTCTTGCAGCGTAGGAGGGTTTCCAGGCCGGGTGCCCAACGGTGGTTCCGTGGCGATCGGGTCGCTTCCGTGGGGGGAGAGCTCTGACTGCTCCATCCCTTCACACTTCTGCTCGTGTCCATTAGCCATCTCTGCCAAGTCACATGTGTCATTAGCATCTGGAGAGGGCCCCTCTTTTGTAGTGAGGCGGGACCTTCGTGTTAGTTTCCGCACACTGAGGAGGATGAGGAGGCGGAACTGAAGAGCTGTGGGGCACGATCTTACATTGCAGTACCATTTAGAGTGGTCGGCCATCGTTTTCGCGCCACTGAGTGAGTGTACACCCACGAAGAGCACGCCCTTCTTCTTCACCAGTGCCTCGTCGTGACGCAGATATGGCGGAAAAATGGCAAATACATTCTCTGATGATTTTAGCAATTCTCAAGCACAAAACCAGTTCAATTCAGGCACACAGGACTCGCTTATAGCGAGCTACAGAATCCTGTTCGTGACGCCCAAGTTGAGTCGCACAGAGCCAGAGGTTTTGGGGGTACTCGGCACCGAGCCCGTCGACTTCTATGGGGTATGTCACGGCTTTACCCGGCAATTGAATCAGAGTCTATTTTACTATGTATAAGTGTATAAACTATAAATATATGTATATATATATGTCACAATGACATGTATATATATATATATATATATGTATTCTATGTGTGTATATTTTGTGTTTACAACTAAAGAAAGGGTTTTTTTTTGTTGCGATATTTTGTTCCCATAGACTTACATGGGACTTCCGGTATCGGAATCGGATATCAACGATATTTAGTGATATCGGCGATACCATTCCGATACGATATTTTTAGATATCGAGCAGTATCGCTCAACACTAAATACGAGGAGTTCAGTTTTTGACAGGTTCATTTTCCGATAGAAGGAGGACTTGATGTTAGAGACAGCGGTAAGACAATCACTGGTGTTTTCTAAAAATTCAGGCGTGATATCAGGTAAAGAAGTGTATAATTGGGTGTCATCAGCATAGAGATGGTACTGGAACCCAAATCTACTAATTGCTTGACCAATAGGGGCAATATACAAAGAGAAGAGGGGAGCTAAAACCGATCCTTGGGGAACCCCAACAGTAAGGGGAAGATGACAGGAGGAGGAGCTAGCAAAAGATACAGTGAAGGAGTCATCAGAGAGATAGGAGTGTGAAGGACAGCCCCCGTCCTTCCACGTCACTAATGTGACGTAACTCCACAGGCACAGCTCTCCGGCGCCCCCTTTGTCTCTCAGGTCAGTAAGGGAACTGCACCTAGAGCAAATGGCCGCCGGGGAGGGTGTCCTGTTACCCACTTGGTATTCTAAGATTCGTGATCAGAGTAAAAACATCAGCCCAAGATTAATTTTATGGTTTAATTGCCTTAAGGGATCACTAGATAATTACAGAAATATACAGTAAGCTATACAACGGAATTACAATGGATTTGCAGTCAGAGTAAAATACAACAATAATGGTACAAGGCTTAGAGGTATTAGCTAGAGGTCAATATTACCAGGTTGTAGGGACATGTGGAGGCAGGGAGCTCTGCGATCCACAGGTGAAAGTCTTAGTTGCTGGACAGTTCCCCAAAATGTGTGCCTCTATTCCCTTGGCAGATCTGTCCCTTGTTGCTTCTTGCTGCTGTGAGAATGGATCTGGTCTGCCCTTAGGTCACAGTTCCTAAACCTGCTTGGTCCCTCCCCTCGGTGTCCGAGGGTGGGCTAACAATCTCCACCCTTAGCTCCTGCAGAATTCATTCCCAATATCTATCAAAGGGGTTAACTTTCTCCAGGACGATCGGATCAGGACACGAGAGGTACCAGCGGATGCAGTATGTTTTGCCTGTCGCATGGATATCAAACCTGGCCCGATTGGGTCATTGTGGATGGCCAATCTCTATATCTCAGCCCCCCCAAGCCAACACCAACTCGGGAGTTGCACCATCAAATGCCCGAGGTCCGCAGGGTCACACAGATATTTTTATGAGAATGTACCTACAAAGATGTGCTCATAATTTATAATCCTAGAACGGAGCCTTCGTGTCTGGGATATACAATAGATGTGTTTTCAGTGTCTAGCTGAAAGGTATAGTCTAATTGAAGCCCCCAGTCATCTCATTACCATGCTAACAAACCTTACTATTCACCATGCTGGCTTGGCTCCTAACTCGTTACCATACTAAAGACCTGCCCATTCAAACATGGGCCTGAATTACTTAGCATACTAAAAGCCTTTTTAATTCACAGTGGACATCAAACCCTGTCGTATTGAATATGCCAACAGGCCTGGGGCCAGGTGCAGTTAGCAGCCTGTGGCTCTGTGAACAAACAAAATGGAGGCTGGTATAGGCCCTATCCAAGATGGTGGCGGTTCCTACCTCACAAGGAGAACCAGGAGTGTCCTTGAGGCCGATGGAGAGGAGCATAGTGAGGAGGAGCTGATAATCCACAGTGTTGAATGCTACGGAGAGATCCAAGAGAATTAGCATGGAGTGGTGACCATTAGATTTAGCTGTTAGCTGTATTCTATATTCAGAGCTCCTGTCTGTAATGGCACTTCTAGCAATATTAGTATTGTGGTTTTTATTAATGATCAATATTGTAGTATTTGGTCACTATGTGGTGGTAATATGTTGTCAGGCCATGGTGTGATGGTATTTGTCGCTTGTTTGTGGTATTATTGGTCATTTTAAATAATGACTGTAACACGTTCCCTCAAAAAAAAACAACTATACTTAAAAAGAGTATTGGGTATTTTACGATGTTTTTAATAGGTTAGAATAGAGTCTACCTTGTTGTAATGACAGGCTTAAAAAATCTTTTGACCAAAATAAAAGTTGATTTCTATGTATGAGGTATGGTATTTGATGGGAATTGTTAATGTATGATTGGTGAGGACGTGGTGTAGAAGTGGAGTTTATTCGAAAGTGGGAGGTGGTATTATGGAAGGTTCAAGGGGTGGAGACATAGCTGGAGTGGAGCATGACAGGAGTCTCATGGGGGCCCAAAAATGTTGACAGTATGAGGCCCTAAAATCTCTGGTGACATCCCTGATCATGACAAGCATGGGGGTCTTCAACAGAGCCCTGGCATCCCATTGGCCCCTCATGATTGAGTTACAAGGAAGCCTATAGGCACAAGGAATGATGTGCTCTGCTACCGGTGCATTGTTGATGTCGCTGTCAAAAATTGTAAGCAACAGTTAACAAGTAAAAGTCTCCGGCAGAGCTCTGATCCAAACTCGACTGTTAGAGACAGATGATGGCTGAAAATTATAGTCATCATCTGCTTGCAGTAATGTGGGTTAAATTCTTTAGCCTTCATCCTAGTAAGGGAGCTGGCATATAACATTACTGTATTTCATGTATTGGTAAGGGGTAAATAACTTTTTACCATTTATCAGATGTGAAGCAAATATTGAGATCTTTTTCCCATTTAGTAATGTTTAAAAGTTTTAAAAAGAATATCCAAATTAAATAGGGAATATATAATTCTGGTGTTTAATAAGCTATTGTGTTTGGAATTTTCAATAACAGTAATTCTTTATTTAGAGATAAGAGAACTTTGTATTTTGCGCTAATATATTTCACCGCTATATTTTTTTTACAAGATATGAAAATGTATAGAAATGAATTTTAAAAAATGGAAAATTTTACATGGCGCACCAAAATTGTAGAATTGTGCGTTTTGGCACATTGTGGCAGTAATATTATGCTTGTCATAGAAGTACGTTTTAGTTTAAATTTAATGCCGGGAAGCTTGAGTTGCTGATGCTGACCTAATTTGTCCTACCAATGTCTAACAATATCTTTTGTCTATGGTTGTCAGGTATTTTAAGTGATATTAATGAATGTAAATGAAAGAATGCATCCAGGTAATGAATTTACTATTTTAACTGAAGTGAAGATAATTAGAAATTTTACACAGTGATAAAGAAATTCGTTAATCAAGCAGAAGTGGGTACATGCATAATTATATGATGATAAACATTATTTAAAATCTGTTTTCTTTAATGCCCTTTGATTGTCTGTTTCAATATTTGGTTTTAGGGTGGCTTTTTTTTCTGTAACAAAATCAGTATATATATTTTGAAGTACTTCAGTTAGGCAATGTAGAAATATCATGGATTAATCTTTTTCCTATAGATACATTCTTGGTCTTAATGATTAATACCACTGTTCAATTTTTTTTACATTTACTGGACAAACAGCTGTAACATTCTAATTTTTAAGGTTATCAAAATGATTTTTTGTATTTTTGTTCTAAAAGAAATAGCCTGCATTTTTTTTCAAATTTTTTAAGCCAAAAAGCTATTTCTTTTTTGTACCAAAGTTGCTATTTTGTTGTCTGAGGTAAAATATATACATTCTGAGGTTAAATAAAAACCTTTAAGTAAATCGACTGTAGCTACCATTGTGTAATTAGTTTTTCATATGACACACCCTAGATAAGATCAACTATACCGAATCAAAACCCTACAGCATCACCTGTTAGGCTGTAGTCACACCAGCTTATGAGATCCAATGCGAGAGCATCGGATGCGATATGCTAATGACACTCGGCTCCTGCTCTGCTGTGGGCAGGAGCCGAGTATGTCATGCTACTGTGCTCCGATCCTCTTGCACGGAGCGGAGCGGAACACAGCTGAGGAGGAGGTGGAGAAATGAATTTCTTCATCTCTTCTGCTGCTGGTGTCAGCGTATATCGCACCACACTCGGGTGATATCCGAGTGCATGTGTGTTGTGTCACTCGTACACAAAGACTTGTAGGGGTCGGAGTGACCTAAGTCTCGCTGACAATTGTAGCATGCTGCAACTGTTCTCGCATGCCGATTTGGCATGAGAAAATAATCGCAGATCTGAGCTGCCCCATAGTATAACACTGGGCCGAATGCTATGCGATGTTTTGATGTTAAATACCCTACATGTAATAGGAAAATATTTTTCAGGCACAGTGCAAAGCACAGAATGCAGGGAGCACCAAATTTTACTGTTATGGTTTGCAGGTGCCATGACCCACTGGGAAAGCCCATGAGGTGCCAGAACAACAGAACCCCCCATAAGTGACCGCATTTAACAAACTACACCTCTCAGTGAATTAATCTAAGGGTGCAGTGCTCATATTGACACCACGTGTGTGTCACAAAATTTTATATCATTGGGCAGTGAAGAAAGAATAACTGCATTTCTACCACCAAAATTTTGTTTTAGCCCCATGTTTTGCATTTTCACAAAAGAAATGTGTCAAAATGGCACCATAATTTGTCCCACAATTTCTACTTAATGTGGCAATAACCCATATGTGGCTGTACAGTACTGCTTAGCCATATGGAGAGACTCGGGAGGAACAGAGCGCTATTTGCCTCCTGGAGCACAGATTTTCTTAGAACAGTTTGCGGACCCCATATACAGAGCCCCTAATTGCTGGAAGAGCAGAATCCCCAATCAAGTGACCGCATTTTGGAAATTATACTCCTTTGGGAATTTATCTATAGGTATATTGCCGATTTTGACTCCATGGGTATTTTCCAGAAACAAGCAGCAATGAATGTTGATGAGTGAAAATTGCAAACTGCCATTGTAGTGACCAGTACGCTGTAGAGACCAGTATGTTGCAGTCACCAGTACATTTAGTTCAGCCCTTGCTTCTGGAGATATGCACCCGTAAGTTAGGTTGGCTCTCATCGCTTCAGAAATGCCAAACTTCTGGACGCTATATGTGGTTTAGGTACACTGTGGGGCTTAGAAGGTAGGGGGCATTTGGATTTGGGAGCATAGAATTTGCTGAATTTCTTTGGGTGAGTGAGGAGCCATTTCGCTTTTCCAGAGCCTTTGTACTACCGTAACATGGAAGCCCCCTATATTTCCGTTAACAGATGACATATTTGAGTGGGGACTTGCTTTTTTGGTGGATTGAGTTGAAGCTTTTTTTGGGAATATTTTACATAACATTTGGGATCAGATTTATCCGGCGCTTTACGCTGACCACTTACTTTGGGGTTTCCATCGAAATCTCTTAGTGATGTGAGCCTGGCCTCTGTTCAGTGGTGTCCTTTTCAGAAGTGCACAAAACTGTGGCTGACAGCACTTTTATGCAATCCTAAAGAGACAGACACTACAGGATCACAGGTTAGACAGCATCTACAGTGCCTCCATCTGTCTCGATATAGGGAATCTTCCACCCAAGGGTCCATCTGAATCACGTATTTCAGAGATTTACATGGAAACCCCGATGCAAGCATTCAGCGCAGATAGCAGAGTAAATGTGAATCGAGCCTTACTGTTATCTTTGGGAGGCAGAATAAAAAAAATCAACTTCAGATGAAGAATTGGTTTTATTTATTTTTTTTACGCTGAACCTCATGCGGTATAAGTGATTAGGCAACTTTATTCTTCAGGTCGGTGCGATTACAGCAATACCAGTTTTACATTGGGTTTTTATGTTTGGCTGCTGTCACACGTTTAAAAGACGCTTTTAATTGCAAAAAATAATTTTTGCATCGGCTTATTTTGAGAGCTATAATTTCTCCATATTTTGGCCCACACAGTTATATATTGGCTTGTTTTTTTCAGGTCGAGATGACGTTTTTATTGGTACCATTTTCAGACACTTTCAGACATTTTTTGATCGCTTTCTATTCTGATTTTTCTGACACCCAGAATAAAGTCCTTTAATTGAAATAATGACACAGACTACTTCAACCCATTTCCAACATTCGCTGTACTAGTACTGCTCTGCGGGAGGTGCGCTCCCGCAAACAGCAGTACTAGTATGGCACATCGATCGCACGGCTTCATGCTGAGTGCTGCGGCAATCGGGTATTGGTGTCAGCTGTATGTGACATCTGACACCCCACAGCAATGCCCATGATCAGTGCCAGCACCGATTGTGGGCATTTAACCCCTCTGATGCCACTGTCAGGAGTGGCTGCTGAGAGCAGGTGCCGGCATGCCTTCTTCCCAGCCTGTCAGATCGTGATCTGATGCTCTGCAGTGCAGAACATAAGATTGGCAATCTGATGATACAAAGTAATGTCCCACCCTGGGACAATGTAAAAATTAAAAATAAAATGTTAGAATGTGCAAAAATATTTTTTAAAAAATCCATAAATTAAGAAAAAAATATTTTTCCAATAAATACATTTATTTATGTAAAGAAAAATAAAAAAAAAATAAAAGTACACTTATTTGGTTTGTAACGACCCGCTCTATAAACTGTCCCACTAGTTTATCCCTTCACACCGTAAAAAAATAATAAAAAACAAAAGCAAAAAACAATACTTTAACATCGACAAACAAAAAATGTAATAAAACGCGATCAAAAAGACGGATGTAAATCAATATGGTACCGCTGAAAATGTCATCTTGTCCTGGAAAAAAACAAATTGCCATACAGCTCCATGAGCAGAAAAATAAAAAAAGTTATAACTCTCTGAATAGTAATGCAAAAATAATTATTTTTTTCTATAAAATAGTTTTTATTGTGTAAAAGCTCCAAAACATAAAAAACTATATAAATGAGGTATCGCTGTAATCATGCTGACCCGAAGAATAAAGCTGTTTTACCAATTTTACCACACGAGGAGCAGTATAAAAAAAAAACGATTCCTGAATTGCTGGTTTTTGTTCATTCTGTCTCACAAAAATCAGAATATAAAGAGATCAAAAAATGTCATGTGCCCGAAAATGGTACCAATAGAAACGCCAGCAGGTCCCACAAAAAAAAAGCCCTCACATGACTCTGTCACTCAAAATATGGAAAATGTATTGCTCTCAAAATATGGTGATGCAAAAAACTAGTTTTTCTGATAAAAAGTGTATTTTAGTGTGTGACAGCAGACAAACATAAAATCCTGAAATAAATCTGGTATCGCTGTAATCACACCGACCCGAAGAATAAAGTCGCCTAATCACTTATATCGCACGAGGAATGGCGTTAGAAATAAATAAAACCAATTCTTCACATGCTGTTGATTTTTCATTCTGTCTCCCAAAAATTGCAGTAAGGCTAGGCGAACATTTATCCTGTGCTCTGCACTGAGTGCTTACACCAGGGTTTCCTTGTAAATCTCTGAAATACATGATTCAGACGGAACCTCTGGCGGAAGATTCCCTATAATGAGGCAGATGGAGGCACTGTGGACGCTGTCTGACCTGTGATCTGGCGTTGTCCGTCTTTTTAGGATTGCATAAAAGTGCCGTCTGCCACAGTTTTGTGCATTTCTGAAAAGGACACCACTGAACAGAAGCCAGACAGCATCCAGAGTAAATCTGTTGCCTCATTATAGTGAATGGGTCCCCAGGGGGTTTCATCAGTCACGTTACTTGGAGATTAAGATGGAAACCACAAAGTAAGTGCTCAACGTAGAGCACCAGATAAATGTGAAGCAAGCCCCCACTCAGGTCCATCATCTGTTAACGGAAATATAAAGGGCTTCCATGTTACTGGTAGCACAAAGGCAATGGAAAAGCGAAAAGGCTTCTCGCTCCCTAAAAGAAATTTAGCAAATTCTCTGCTCCCTATTCCAGATGCCTTCCTCTATTCTGAGCTCCAGTGTCCCTAAACAACATTGAGCGCCCACATGTTTGGCATTTCTGTAGTGATGAGAGCCTGTCTAATTTACAGGTGCATGTCTCCAGAAGCACGGGCTGTTCATAGTGTACTGGTCACTACAATGGCAATTTGCAATTTTCACTCAGCAGCATCCACTGCTGCCTGTTTATGGAAAAAACCTGTGAAGTCAAAATCGTCACTACATCTGTACATAAATTCCCAAATGGTTATAATTTCCAAAATAGGGACACTTGAGGGGGGATTATGCTTTTCTAGCACTTAGGGGCTCTTTATTTTGAATCTACAAACTAGTCTAGGAAAATATGCATTCCAGGAGGCAAATAGTGCTCCGTCCCTCCTGAGTCTCTCCGTGTGGCTAAGTAGTACTGTACAGACACATATGGGGTATCTCTACATTCAGCAGAAATTATGGGATAAACTCTGGTGCCATTATTACCCATTTCCCAGCGTGAAAACGTAGAACTTGGGGCTAACAAACAATCATGGTGGTAAAAATGTAAATTATTATTTCTTCACTGTCCAATGGTATAAAAGTCTGTGACACACCTGTGGTGTCAATATAATCAATATACCCTTAGATTAATTCATTGGGAGGTTTAATTGGTAAAATGGGGTCAATTCTGGTGGGTTCTGCTGTTCTGGCACCTCAGGGGCTCTGACAATGTAACATGGCACCCTCAAACAAGTGCAGCAAAATCTGCACTGCAATATGGCATTTTTTCTCAAAAGTAGTTTTTGACCACACATGGGGTTTCTGTGAACTCACGAGAAATTGCAGAACAAAGTTTGTGGTGAATTTTCTCCTTTTGCCCTTGTGAAAATACAAAATGTGCAGCTAAAAAAGATTTTTGTGGGAAAAATGTGATTTTTTTATTTTCAGTGCTTAATGTTATAAATTTCTGTGAAGCACTTTGGGGTTCAAGATGCTCAATACACATTATAATTATTCATTTTTCTAGCGCAATTTATTCCATGGTGCTTTACATGTGAAAAAGGGGGCATACATACACAAGTACAATAAACATGAGCAATACAAGGCACACACAAGTACAGAAGCAGAGAGGACCCTGCCCGCGAGGGCTCACAGTCTACAGGGGATGGGTGAGGATACACTGGGAGAGGGTAGAGCTGGTCATGCCGTGGTTCAGTAGACTGAGGATCACTGCAGGTTGTAGGCTTTTCGGAGGAGGTGGGTCTTCAGGTTCCTTTTGAAGGTTTCCATGGTAGACGAAAGTCTGATGTGTTGTGGTTTAGAGTGTTCCAGAGTATGGGGTAATCACAGGAGAAGTTTTGAATGCAGTGGTGGGAAGAAGGGATAAGAGGTGAGTAGAGAAGGAGATCTTGAGAGCACTGAAGGCTGTGTGTAGGTAAGTATTGGGAGACCATGTCACCGATGTATGGAGGAGACAGGTTGTAGATGGCTTTGCATGTCATAGTTAGGGTTTTATACTGGAACCTCTGGACAATAGGAAGCCAGTGAATGGCATGGCCGAGAGGAGAGGCTGGGAAATAATGGGGAAACAGGTGGATTAGTCGGGCAGCAGAGTTTAGGATAGATTGGAGTGTTGCAAGAGTGCTAGAGGAGAGTCCAGAGAGTAGGAGGTTGCAATAGTCTAAGCAAGAGATGATGAGGGCGTGCACGACTGTTTTAACAGTTTCTTGGTCAAGGAATGTAAGGATCTGGGAAATGCTTTTGTGTTGTAATCAGCAGGAGGAGGCAAGGGCTTGGATATGTGGCTTGAAAGAGAGGGCAGAGTCAAGGATCACCCCGAGGCACCGAGCATGCGGGACTGGGAAAAGTGAGCAGCCATTGACATTGATGGATAGGTCTAGTGGATGGGTAGAGTAAGATGGGGGAAAGATAATGAATTCTGTTTTGTCCATGTTCAGGTTTAGAAAGCTAGCAGAAAAGAAAGATGAAATAGCGGACAGACATTGTGGGATTTCAGGGATTTCAGATTGTGATGTCAGGTCCACATAGGTAGATCTGCGTGTGTCATCAGCATCAAGATGATACTGCAAACCGTGGGATTCTATGAGCTGTCCCAGGCCGAAGGTGTAGATTGAGAAGAGTAGGGTTCCTAGAACTGAGCCTTGGGAAAACCGACAGACAGGGGACGAGATGAGGAGGTGGTGTAGGAGAGGGAGACACTGAATGTCCGGTCTGTTAGGTATTTCAAGATCCAGGATAGGGCCAAGTCTGTGATGCCAAGAAATGAGAGAATCTGTAGCAAGAAGGAATGGTCCACAGTGTCAAAGGCAGAATACAGGTCCAGGAGAAGGAGGACAGTGTAGTGTTGCTTGCTCTTGGTAGGTAATTGGTGACTTTAGTTAAGACAGTTTCAGTTGAGTGATACAGTCAGAAGCCAGATTGTAACCGGTCAAAGAAGGAGCAGGAGGAGAGGTGGGAGGACAGTTCAAGATTGACATGCTGTTCCAGTAGTTTTGAGGCATAAGGGAGACGTGATATCGGGCGATAGCTAGACACAGAGGATGAGTCAAGGGAGGGCTTTTTGAGGAAGGGTGTGATTGAGGCATGTTTGAAGGATGAGGGGAAGACACCATTTGCAAGTGAAAGGTTAAAGAGATGCGTCAGTTTTGGGATGGACTGTGGCAAGGTTAGGGATGAGGTTGGACGGGAGCGGGTCAAGCGTACAATTGGTGAGATGTGATCTTGACAGAACGGTGGAGCGCTGATCTTCTGCCATGATGGAGAAGCTGGTTTTGGAAGAACAGGGCTGAGCAGTTAAGAGGAGGGGCATTGGGGGCTGTGGGCCAAAGCTTTCTTTGATGTTATCGATCTTCTGCTTAAAGAAAGAGGCAAAGTCTTCAGCAGAAATGAGAGGAGAGGGAGGAGGTGCTGGGGGATGAAGTAAAGAAATGAAAGTTATGTAAAGCAGTTTAGGGTTGTGAGACAGGGAGGATATGAGAGATGAGAAGTAAGTTTATTTTGCGGCAGTGAGCTTGGACTTGAAGCTGGTGAGGGACTGCTTGCATGCGATAAAGTGCTCTGCAGAACGGGATCTCTTCCATCTTTGCTCAGCGACCCAGGAAGCCAGTCTCAGTTCTTTTTTCAGGCTGGTCAGCCAAGGTTGTCTGTTGCTTGTACGAGTTTTGCTTTACATGTGGGTGGATAGCTGAATCGAGTGCTGCTGTTATTGTGGTGTTATATAAAGTGGCAGCAGCATCTGTGTCATGTAAGGAAGCTATGTCTATAAGAAGGAGAAGGGACTCAGAAATGAGTGTAAATTGAGGTGTTTGAGATTTCTGCGAGGGTGAGTAGAGGTTGCGCTCTGGGAGAGAGGGAAGAGAATGTCAGTAGATTGTGGTCAGACGGGGGAGGGGTGAGTTAGTGAGATTAGTAAGGTAACAGAGGCGGGTGAAGATAAGGTCCAGCATGTGGCCATCTTTGTGAGTGGCCACGGAGGACCATTAAGTAAGGCCGAATGGAGGCAGTCAGCAATAAAAGTTTAGAGGCAGCTGAGGTGGGAGTGTCAATGGGGATGTTGAAGTCACCCATGATGATAGAGGGGATGTCAGCAGAAAGGAAATGAAGTAGCCAAGTGGTGAAATGGTCAAGAAAGGTGAAGATGTCTAGTTCTGGAAGTGCGGTAGATGACAGGGAGCTGGAGGTTGGAGGGGGAATAGATGCAGACGGAGTGCACCTCAAACGAGGGAAGAGTAGCAGAGGGTGGTAGCGGAATTGGGGTAAAGGAGCAGGTATTGGGCAGGAGCAAGCCAACTCCTCCACCACGTTTGTTGCTGGGGCGAGCGGTGTGAGAGAGATTGAATCCGCCATATGAAAGTGCAGCTAGAGAGGCTGAGTCAGAGGGGTGAGCCAGGTTTCAGTAATGGCAAGGAAGGAGAGTTTGTTGGTAATAAAGAGGTCATGAGTATACAACAGTTTGTTGCAGACATAGTGCTCCAGATAAGGGTACCGGGGGAGTGGGGACTGAATGAATAAATATGAGGTTAACATGATTGCAAAAACTTGTAGAGGATCGTGGCAGGATGTTAGAAATGTCGGGATGTGTTGAGGAGGGACAGGATTTGGGGATACGTCGCCAGCAATGAGGAGTAGCAGAGCATTAGAAGGTGGGAGCAGGATAGGACATGATGTGGCCATGTGTGTCTGGCGAAAAAGGATTGTATGTGGAGGAACAGTTGTGAGGAGGTGAGATGGCTGGGGAGGATGAAGGGAGAAATGACTAGTTCCTTACTAGGGGGAGGGATTATAGGAGATTGGAAGAAATAAAGTAGTATGGGGGTGAAAGTGAAAAGAAACAGAAACATTGTAGTGGTTTTCTAACCCATTACCTAACAGTCAATTCCAGTCCAATTCTAGTCTAATTCAAAGTATTGTACTTAGAAAGATGTAATTGGAAAGATGTGTGGATCAGACTACAGTCTGGATCAGACTCATGGCTCTGAAAATATCTTGAGCTAAGGGCAATCAGGTGTGAGTGAGGGGGTGGATGGATTAGGCCAGACCAGATGCTGATAGTTAAATAAAGGTCATAAAGAGAAGGAGGGGTTGGTGTGACCACTCAAAGATATGCCAGAATGAAATAAGATAAATGCAACAGGTCATGGCAAAAAAAATGATAGGTAAGAAAAGCATACCAGAAAGCAATTATATGCACTTCATATAGACAATCAGAGGCGAGGGAAAGTTGGGTAGATATAAAGTATACCAGAAAGAAATTATGTGCATTTAATATAGACAGTCAGAGGCCAGGAAAAGTTGGATAGATATAAAGCATACCAGAAAGAGATTATATGCACTTCATAAAGACAGTCAGAGGCCAGGGAGAGTTGGGTAGATATAAAGCATACCAGAAAGAGATTATATGCACTTCATATAGACAGTCAGAGGCCAGGGAAAGTTGGGTAGATATAAAGCATACCTGTGGGAAGAGGATTTAACTCAATTAGATAATACAGGTGGTGGTGATAATGATGATGATGATGATGATTATACAGCAGTAATGAATGTCCAAATGCATAATGAATTTCTAGTCTAATTCAAAGTAGATTAAAAAAAAATCGTCCTCAAAAAATGATCAAATGGCACTCCACTCATATTATTCCCAAACCAGAATGCATGTCCATCCTAGATACCGAAGAGATCCAAAGGTAAAAATATACAAGTTTATTTCAATATATAAAAGAAAAACATATACACATAAAAAAGCAAGATGTGTCTCTGAAAGATGACACCACACAAAGGAATTTCTCAAATCATCCTAGGGGATAAAATGTATTGCCTAATAAGACCAAAAATGCAAAATATAGCCACATGGCATCATAACAATCATAAGTCAATTAAAATATACTGACTGTAAGGATAGTAAATATGCAAGGGTATTAAAGTGCACTGTGCTGAAATTCAAAAATCAAGTACATTAATTTAGTACCATGAAAAAAGCCATATAAGCCAAACTACCATGATATAACATAAAGTATCAGAATAAGCGCAGTGCATTAATACACAGTAAATAGTCATATATGAACAGGAACCCACTAGGGAGAGAAAAAAGAAAAAAGTTACAGTAATGGAACCAAGGTTGCTAATCAAATGACCAACAACCCCTCAGTAAGGCTAAATACGTCCCAAATCAGACAATATGAAGGGATATAATATTAAAGTAAAATTATGAATAAGTAATCAGAGACAAGTGCTGAGCTCCATTACCTGACAAGCAAACGTGGTGGCATGGTGGCTTCTCTTCACCCCTACGTGCGTTTCACCACTGGCTTCTTCCGGGGGCGTTAATTCAAAGTATTGTACTTAGAAAGTTGTACTTTGAAAGATGTAATTGGAAAGATGTGTGGATCAGACTACAGTCTGGATCAGACTCATCTAGATAAGGTCCCAAAGGGGTCTAGTTACCAAAATGGTGTCACTTGTGGGGGGTTTCCACTGTTTAGGTACATCAGGGACTCTCCTAATGTGACATGGCATTTGCTAATTATTCCAGCATATTTTACATTCAAAAAGTCAAATGGTGCTCCTTTCTTTCCAAGCCCTGCCGTGCACACAAACAGTTGTTTTCCTCCACACATGGGGTATCTGTGCACTCAGGAGAAATTGCTCAACAAATTTTATGAGCAATTTCTCTTGTTACCCTTATGAAAATGCAAAATTTGGAGCTAAAAAAGATTTTTCTGGGAAAAATTAGATTTTTTTTATTTTCCCGACTTAACGTTATAAATTTCTGTGAAAAACCAGGGGGTTCAAGGTGCTCAGTACACATGTAGATAAGTTCCCTAAGGGGTCTAGTTTCCAAAATGGTGTCACTTGTTAGGGTTTTTCACTGTTTAGGCACATCAGGGGCTCTCCAAACGCGACATGGCGACTGCTAATTACGTCAGCAAATTTTTCATTCAAAAAGTGAAATGGCGCTCCTTCCCTTCTGATCCCTGCCGTGTGCCCAAACAGTAGATTTCCCCCACATATGGGGTATCGGCATACTCAGGAGAAATTGTACAACAAAATGTATGGTCCATTTTCTCCTATTACCCTTGCAAAAGTAAAAAAAATTAGGTCTAAAGAAAATGTTTGTGAAAGAAAAGTAAATGCTTATTTTTTTCCTTCACATTCCAAAATTTCCTATGAAGCACCTGAAGGGTTAATAAACTTCTTGAATGTAGTTTTGAGTACCTTGAGGGGTGTTGTTTTTAGAATGGTGTCATTTTGGAGTATTTTCTGTCATATAGGCCCCTTAAAGTCACTTCAAATGTGAGGTGGTCCCCAAAATCAATGGTTTTGCAAATTTTGTTGTAAAAATGAGAAATTGCTGGTCAACTTTTAACTCTTTTAACGACCTAACAACAAAAAATTATGTATCCAGAATTGTGCTGATGCAAAGTAGATATGTGGGAAATATTATTTATTAACTATTTTGTGCGATATGACTCTCTAATTTAAGGGCATAAAAATTAAATTTTTTCACCAAATTGACTTTTTTTTAACAAATTAACATAAATCATATCAGAGAAATTTTACCACTATCATAAAGTACAATATGTCACGAGAAAACATTCTCAGAATTACCAGGATCCATTAAGGCGTTCTAGAGTTATGACCTCATAAAATGACAGGGGTCAGAATTGTAAAAATTGACCTATCAGGAAGGTGAAAACAGGCTTCGGGGTGAAGGGGCTAATAAATCTTAAGGGTATGCCACACTAAGCAAGATCGCTAGCAAGATCGCTAACGAGATCGCACCTGCATCACCATTGATGACGCAGTAGGGATCTCGTTAGCGACTTAGCTGTGTGATTCCAAACACATCTCATCAGCGATCTGTGATTCCAAACACATCTCATCAGCGATCTGTGATTCCAAACACATCTCATCAGCAATCTGTATAACGACCTCTGCGGTCATTGGGAAAACCTAGTCCCGCCTGCGACGCTGGTGAAGTCGTTCATAAAGGGTGTCACACTCAGCGATTCAGGCTCACCAGCGGGACACCAATGACCAAAAAAACGGCTCAGAACGTTCATGAGCGATCAACGACATCTCAGCAGGGGCCACATCGCTGCTACATGTCACACACAGCTAAAGTCGCTAACGAGATCGCTACTGCGTCATAAATGGTGATGCAGGTGCGATCTCATTAGCGATCTTGCTAGCGATCTCGCTTAGTGTGGCATACCCTTTAATTAAACCATACTTATGACATAGCCCATTACAGTGACGCTATTGTCCCCTGCAAAAGAATTAAAATAACAAACAAGAATATTCCTCACCTTTCTGCAGAGAAGATGATAATCCACTTGTCCCACAATGGGTCTAGCTCTGCTACATCTAGATGGCAGGCTGCATGGTTGCATGATGTCACAATACAGCTTGCCATCCAGGAGAGACACTGAGCAGCGTCTGCTACCACTAGAATGGGCAATGTCGTACGTATAAAAATCAGGTAAAAGTCAGCTTACCAGTATCTAGCGAATTCCTCAAGCCGACCAACGCCCAGCACGGATGGTGGTGAGCAGTCACAGCACACAATGAAGCAAGAGAAGGAGAGAAGTAAGTCTTTTAGTTGAAATGCGTTGATCCTCTTCACTAGTGTGCCAAGTGTTTGCTATGCATATTTTTGGAAATTTTAAAGGTTGTCCAATAAAGACTTGTAAAGTTTAAGCCACGTCCGTCTTGAGCTGGATCACTCCGTCTCTTGATGTCGTAAGTATGGTTTAATTAAGATTTATTAAATGAGTCTGTGTCATTATTAGGACTGCTACTTCCAATAGATGGCACTAGAGTTCAAGCCTTCTTCCTCTCTGAAGAGGCAATTTGTATATTCGAAGGTTCAAAACATTTTCATTCAAAAGAAAAACCTTGAAGGTGTATAGTCTAAGAAAACTAAGAAATAGGTTAAAAATAAAAAAAAGTCTAATTCTGAGTCATAATGTGTAGAACTGATAGATGAACTGGTACGATTGCAAGACTTCAGTATTTTACTTTTGTACTTAGGAAATAGCTCTAGGTAAGAGGAAACTAGATATTTAGCTGACTTCCTGACTTTGTCTGTGTAATGGAAATGACCCCTAAGGAACACGTAAGTTTGGTTTCCAAGATCATTGACTGTTTCTTTAGTATCTGTTTCTTCCTTTCCTGTGACAATGTCCAGTAATGTTTTAACTTCATAAACATATATAATGATAAAATGTGCATACAGGTTATGTATCTGAAGGAAAAACTCTACACATAGGACAAAGTATTGACATCTTCCACAAATTGATTTTCAAGGCTGTTAAGACATGTTGTGAAATATTTTGTTTGTTTTGCAGAATAGATTATGAAAGGTTCTAAATATTGAATTAAAGGGATCCTGTTTTTACACATGGAAGTAGTAACACAGCTGTGTAAGTAGTTGTACCCCAATAATGATGATAATTATTAAATAGAGATTTAATGTACTTCTCATGAGAAATCTTCGATGTAATATGTAACTCAGATCTGAAATTCACTGTTGGTAAGTTAATGGACTTTGCTTCTTACAAGTGCATTGACACACACCAAGTGCACTTTCAGTTTGATTTGCATTTGGTTTATTAGTTATCTTTCACATGAGTGGTACAAATAACATACAAAATAGGTAACATTTTTATTGAGGGAATTATAGCCTGCAAAGCCATTACACTACATTCATAAATAAAAACGTGTTGGCAGGTTCCCTTTAAAGTATGGTTTAATACTAGTAAAAGAAACCATTGTGCCCTGGGCAATCTTATCAAAATGATTTCTGAACAGAGTTTTGGGTACCTTGCTTTATAAATGAAAGCTTTTATGCATTTAATTTATGGTGGTGCTAAGAGGAGGAGGGCATGCATATTTCATTATTGCTATACCCACTAGATGCATACATTTTGTCAGGTGGACATAGCTTGAAGGTTAATGGAATGAGATGGCTTATGAATTGGCTTATGAGTTAATAATATGATCCCTTACAATCTGTCACTAAGTGGTTTATTAGTTAGTAAAAGATTTTCTGCATTCCTTAGAGTTCAGACTTTGGCTATATGGTGACTTTGGCCTTGATATCTGTCAGGAAGCCAAGGTTTGCTAGGTGTCTGCTGATACTAAATGTTATTACAATACAATTGAATGTGTGTGAAATCTCTACTCTGACCCATGCTCTGTGGGGAAAATTTGTAAGCTGCTTTTGTGGGGGTACTCTGCCCCATGCTCTATATGTGAAATGTTTAAATCGACTGCCTTTAGCAAGTCTCAGTCTCTGTGAGGGCACTGTTAAAGATGTTTATGTTATTCATTTACTACCTATTTTACCATAATTGCTATGGTGATGAAACCCCTTTAAGTAATTCCCTATCCACATTTGTTTGCATGGCAATTATATTGCTCTTACCCCTATTTAGCTTCCTTTTCAGCCCTCTAGCTCTTACTATGACCATTTTGCAGCCATTTTAAAGCACCAAACCAAAGTTTGGATCCCCATTGACTTCTATTGGGTTCGGAGTCCTGGGTGAAGTTTGAGGTCAAATTCAATTACGAACCAAACTTTTACTTCTGGTTTGGCCGAACCCAACGAATCCGAACATCCATGGGTCCTCTCATCCTTGCCAAGGAACCCAAGGTAAAATCTAAGCAGCTAAAGGAATCTGTCACATTAGCTAATGTTAATATCTACAGTAGGTGTTATCCATCAGGAGGACAATGAACAACAATGATGTGCATAGCAGGAGAAAGCTATTGATCCCCAAAAAGAATATTGCTGCTCATCTGCAGTTTGATAAACATCACTGAGAAAAGCCTTATTATCTCTCCAGACTCCAGAGCATAATAAACGTAATGACAAAATGCAAAAAAAATTAAACTCACTGCTGACCTATACTATCACTCCATTGCTCGCTCTCCTGCATCTGATCCTTAGAGCCACTGCTTCTTACCCTTATTGTGAGCTGTATCAGCATATTGTGAGCCTGTTAACTCTTTGCCAGGACTTCCAGCCTTGACCAGGCCTTGGAGGTCATTCATGTGTGACACTTAGTGACCTCTGAGGCCTAGCTACAGCCAGATGTCTTTGCCCAGAGTGAACAGGCTGAAATATGAGGCTTCAATTATTATTATTATTATTATACATTTATATAGCGCCATTTATTCCATGGCGCTTTACATATGAAAAGGGGAAAAATATAGACAGGTACAATAAACATGTGCTGGACAAGGGACACACAAGTACAGAAGGAGAGAGGACCCTGCCCGCGAGGGCTCACAGACTGCAGGGATGGGTGAGAATACACTAGGAAAGGGTAGAGCTGGTCGTACGATGGTTCAGTACACTGAGGATCATTGCAGGTTGTAGGCTTGTCGGAACAGGTGGGTCTTCAGGTTTTTCTTGAAGGTCTCCGTTGTTGGTGAAAGTCTGATGTTTTGCGGCAGGGAGTTCCAGAGTATGGGGGAAGCCCGGGAGAAGTCTTGTATGCGGTTGTGGGAAGAAGAGATGAGGGGGGAGTCGAGAAGGAGATCTTGAGAGGATCGAAGGTTGCGTGTAGGTAGGTATCAATTGGGCAAAAGAAAAGGTGGCTTTTAGGACCAGATTTCAGGCAGCTGGTAGCAGAAAGGCTGAACAGGTGAGCAGTGAGGTGAGTATAAGTTTGTTTGTTTCTTAGACGTTTGCCAGCCTTCTGTGTATCAGCAAAATGACAGCTTGTCAGCTTCCATTTTGTTGAATCCATGTAAAGTGAATTTACTAAAATCAGTATTCTCAAAATTAAATTCCGCTTGAATAAATTTGCCAATCTCGACTATTGGAGCAATGTAAGATCTTACACTCAACAGGAGAGAAAGTGAGCACTCAACTGACCATAAGAGTTTACACTGTTCTGGAGATGGAAAATAACTATGCCATGTAAACTGTGCTCTAGTGGAAACCATTGATCTGTGATGGCCCAAGTAGTGACCACCACAGTACAAGAATCCGCTAAATGTCATACAATGCCTTGAACAAGTAGTCACAATTTTCAGATTTATGTTTTAAAAATATTTAGAAAAACTTGTATCACTTCTTTACACTTCACAAATATTTGCTACTTAGTGTTGGTTTATCACATAAAATCCCAATAAAATACATTTAAGTTTGTGAATGTAACGTGAAGAAATCTTGAAAAGTTCATGGGGTATGAATACTTTTTCAAGGCACTCTGCTTGGGATTTTCTGGAAGCTTGCGCAAACAAGGAAAAAGATATTAGTACCACTCTCTGATTCTTCAGCAGTGTGGGAAATGATGACGGTCAAAATTTTGGGTTTTTGGAAAACATTATATCAAATCACAAAGTGTTCGTATTCGCCTTAAATCACAAATTTCAAGAAATTCAACTAAAACTTGATCCCTCGAGGATCGATCCACTCTTTTTTCAGTCAAGATATCTGTTCATGAGCTGAATCTGAAGATAATGTGGGTTAGGCTGGAGTCACATTAAACGTATGAAAAATGGGTCTGAGTCTCCCTGACAAGAGTCGCATGAGTGTTCTCCGTATGGTCATCCGTGTGTAATGCGTTTGCAATGCGATGATGCAATTTTCTCCCACCAATTTATTAGTATGCTATCCACATGCCACCCTGTAACATGCATATGGCTTTACATTTCTCACAGTCTTTCCCCATTGAATTAAATGGCTCAATGGACGGAAATGAATAAAAACCTAATCAAGGAGCCTATATATTGGCTCCACAACAAGTTCCCTCCTCCAATCTTTCAAATAGAGGCCCTACTGGTGTATTGGTTTTGCTGGTTTGTGACAAACGTATGACAGTCTAACCTTCAACACAACTGGTTCTTTTCTATTGGGTCTTGTCTCAACATTTTGTGGAGCCTTACCAGTGATTGTTGATCCGAGGAGACGGAGACGAATGTGGTACATCCGCTTTTGAGGTGACGGCTGACTAAAGGACATTTCCACTGACTGTATGGTTCTCTATGCAGCCATCCTGACAAGTTCTATCACTACTGTTGGATGAGCCACACTACATTTGACCTTCTTTTGGAGGCTGTGCGACCTGGCATAACCTTCAAGGACACAAAGAGGCGCAAATGTATTTCGGCAGAGGAGCATCCTTTACTTACATTATGGTATGTATTAATCCTATATATGTGGGATCCTACATGTCTTTTGCATTTTCAAACCCGCTCCGGCCTTCCTTTTTTCCTAGATATTGTCTGTGTGTTTCCCGCATCTTAACTTTAATTGCTTCATCACATTTTGTCATTTTCATTCCCTGATGTTTGTCATAATGATCTGTTCCTTAGCATGTAATAAATAGTGTTGTTTCTTGTTGAGCCAGGGCTTAGTTTGGTATGTAGCTTACTTTTATGATGGCCTATACTGTTAAGATTAAGTGATTATGAGATGTGAATTTCTCAATTTCTGTTTGTTTCTTATTAATTTTAGATTTCTATCCACCGCTCAGTCCTATGCGGCACTTCATCTGGAGTTTTTGATTTGGAAATCGACCATCTCAGGCATTGTACGTTCTACTTGTAAAGAAATATGGGGCTGCCTTCATAATTCTGTAATGCCTGAGCCCAAAAAAGAAGACTGGCTGCGGATAGCCCGTGGCTTTGAGTAAATGTGTCAGTTCCCTAACTACATAGGATCCTTGGATGGGAAGCACATCCGTGGTCATAAGCTGCCAAACTCAGGGTCCCAATATTACAATTATGAACAATTTTTTTCTGTAGTGCTGTTGGCCCTGGTCAACAGCACGTACAGGTTTATAATTGTCGATATTGGGGCCCATGGAAGAACTGGAGACTCCAGAGTCTTCAATTCTTACGCATGTGATTGTAGATGTTGGGACGTGGATTGATGTGGCTGTGGTGATATGATTCGTGGTGGAGGTGGTTCGGGGAGTTCTGTTGGCTGTTTATCATGGTTTCCAGGCATGTGTAGGTGGTTGTCAGTGGACAACTGCCATCTTTCAAGGAAGGTGAAAACCACATTTGAATTATTTGATTCTGTGCATGAATCGATCACAATTTGGACTGCATCTCTGGCATGCAGCCTCACCTCACGGGGAATTGTGCGCATATATCGTGCAAGACACCGAGCATATGCCTCCTCACCATCATCATTAGTGCTTGAGAGATAATCCAAAACACCAATGTCTACTTGGTGCCTGTTACTGGTGATGGGAAGCTCCCTCCTGCACCGGCCTCGGCCTGGGATGTGGAATGGCCGCAGCCTGTGGGGAGGTATCCGGTGGAGGGTAAGACTACTGCTGAGTCCACGTTCCTCCTCATCTCAATTGGACTCCTGTTCTGCAGAAGGTCAAGGTGGTGGTTGGTTGGTTTGTTGCTGATGGTGCAAAAGGAGGTCCAGCCTCCTCTTCAACTTCGCCTACAGGGTCCAAGTTGACTTCGGAATCTGATGCTGTTTCTCGTTCAGTAATGTTGGAGTGAGTTCTGTTCTTTGTCAAAAATTAAATTAAAATTAAAAACTAATTGATGTACCTTAAGGCCAAGTATGAAAGTATGAAAATTTCTGTCAAGCATGCACTTAAGAACGTTTATCCAGGATGGGAGCTAGGTAATTCAAACAGTCATAATATATATATTTCCGTTTTTTACTGGCTGCTGCGCCGCTGATGGCGCTCACAGCAGTAGTGATCACGGCAGCTGCACCACCATCTTGTGACATCAGACACTTCAAAGTGACACAATAAATTAAAGTAAGTATGATCACCTTGTTTACGTTTTGAATGATAGGTTACAGTGTAAAGTTGCATTCAACTTGCCAAGTGTAAAGGAAATACATGCCGGATATTCCAAAGAAGATCATGTAGCATAATGTTATCTTATTTTTATTTTGGCCTTTTTACTTAATTACTATTGTTAAGTTTTTACTTTACTTACTAATTTCCTGCTGGACTTCACGTTGACTTTCCTCATAATTGGGGAACATCTGGCAGCATATGCATCTTCAATTCATACAAAGTAGAAAAATGGATGGCACTCACCAGTCTAAAATCCAGCCTTTATTGAGACAGTTAAAACATCTTCAATGAGAGAATGGGAAATGGAGTGTGAGATCAATGACAGCCGTTTTGCGCTATTGCACCTTATGAGCGGGGCCACGTGATCGCTTGGCTGGAAGAGCTGCTAGCGCCAGAATGGATGAGATGCAGTGCCAGCAGTGGGCACAAAAGTAGGCAAGTATGATGTGTGCTGGAAGCCTGTGGCTGTCACTGTGCTCTATTACAGCAGTGGCACAGTCTTTAGCCACAGCCGCAGGCTCCTGCCTTTGTGACCCACCGCTCCCCCTCCCCTACCATCTTTCTGAAACAATTGTCTTGTGTATAAGCTGAGGGGGACGTTTTCAGCACAAAAAAATGTGCAGAAAAACTCAGCTTATAAATGAGTACATACGGTAATTCCTTGCAGACATGGTAATTTTCAATTTTGCGCTTTAGTTTTTTCTCTCCACTTCTTCTAAGAGCTACAACTTCTTTTTATCTTCCTTCAACATTTTTTTTGCGAAATTGCAAAAGACAAGTTTGTCAATTTTTGGGAGTTTTTATTTATAGAGTTCATTGTATGGTAAAAATGATCTGGCAATATGTTTTTCCAGGTCAGTATGTTTACAGTGTTACCAAACATGCAGAGTTTTTTCTTATTTTATTTAAGCAGAGAAAATAAATTTGTAAAAAACAACATTTGTCAAACACGCAGCTTCCAGATGTTACAGCAGAGTGGAGGGGATTTCAAGAAATCCCATCTCCACTATGCGTAAAAACACGCAGGCAGCAGACCTGAGTTAACAGACATGCGGAGCATCTTTTTAGATCGCAGCATGTTCCTTTCCTATGCGGCGACGCTCCGTCGCAGCAAGGGAAATAACACAGGCCTATATAGCGCTGCGGTGATTCCGGATGTGTTCAATGAGCACATCCGGATTCAACGCGCGTTCACAAGGGGGCGGGGCTTTGGGCGGAGCGGACTTTCCGCTCCGTCAAAAGCGCCTGCCTTACTGACCATGGAAACACACCCTGAGAGTTTATTTTTTGTGCCCTGAGTCAACATTTTTTATATAATTTTGGGATAGGTAAAATGTTATGATCATCTTTTAGTGTGCTATTGGAGCAGCTGAAAAAACACAATTCTAGAGTTTAGTTTTTTATTTGTCATTTTAGCATTTATTGATCAGGTTAATTAATTCTATATTTTATTAGATCAAAAATGCATGGAAGTGGAGATACCTCATATGTGTATTCTTTTATTTCTTCATACGAGATTTTCCACATTTTTAAAAACACTTTTTCTTTACTTTGAGCTGTATTTGTTAGTCCTCTTAGTGGACTTGAAATTGTGTTCACCTGATATATAGCAAAAATCATGGTCTCCTATAAACCCCCCACCTGAACGCACTCTGTTAAATCTGCTGTCAAAGGTTGAATAATGCAGGCATTATCTGCCTGTAAGGATGCGGGCCAAGTTCTTAAGTCTCCATCACAGACAGGAAGATTACCCAAGACACAACTGTACTTTATACTGTATGTCGGTAAGGGGTTAAAGTTGTGGATTGGCCATGTAATAGTCTTGACTTTAGTCTTATAGAAATATAGTGGACAGACAAGAGGAGAGCAGTTCATGAAAAAAAAAACCATCATAACAAAGTTGAATATGTTTTATAACAAGAAATACGCTATAATTGCTCCAAGCTGATGTGTTAAACTAACCAACAATTATTGGAAATGTTAAGATACAGTTGCTGCACAAGGGGGTCAGACCAGATATTGAAAGCAAAGGTTCACAAACTTTTGCCACTAATAAACATGTGATATTGGATAATTTCCTCATTTAACAAATGCCAACATATAGTATATTTTTTCTAATATGTTTGATCAGTTTCTATTTATCTACAACTAGGATTTGTGTGAAAATCAGATGTAGTTTTACATTAAATCTATGTAAACATATTTAATAGTTATAAGTTATAGGCCTCATAATGTGCAACACAAAAACAATTGATATTTTACAAAGTGTTAATATTTTGGAATAATAGAAAACATGTTTTTTATAAATTTGGTATTATGATAATTATACTGATCCACAGAATAAACATGACGCAGTATTTAAAACACACAACGAAGGGAGAAAAATTTTAAATGCACAAATACAATGGCCGAATTACTGTCATTTTCCATTTCCTTACAGAAAAAAAAGGTAATTAAAGTGAATCATCTATAATATAATGCTGGGAGCATCACTCTGTCCGAAGCCTTTATAGACTGCGCAAGCAAGACACGCCTACGCAGTCTGGCTCCAGACAGAAGACGGCATCCAGCGGTTAGGATTGTGTATGGCGCCGGAGATCGCGGTACGCCACATGAGGCCTAGCATTGACATGCATCAGAAGGAACTGAAGACACACTTCAACCGGCATATGGTCTCACTACGGGTTTGAGAATCTCATCCCGGAACCTAATGGCAGTCAGGTACCTCTGGCTAGCACATGGAGGGCTGTGCCGCCTTCCAAAGAAATGCTTCCTCACACCATTACTGACCCACTGCCAAATCTGTCATGGTGGAGGATGTTGCAGGCAACAGAATGTTGTCCACAGCATCTCCAGACTCTGTCACATCTGTCATATGTGCTCAGTGTGAACTTGCTCTCATCCATGAAGAGAACAGGGTGCCAATGTCAAATCTGCAAATCTTGGTGTTCTCTGACAAATGCCAATTGCTCTGCATGATGTTGGGCTATGAGCACAACCCCCATCTGTTCACGTCGGGCCCTCAGACCATCCTCATGGAGTCGGTTTCTAACCGTTTGTGCAGACACATGCACATTTGTGGCCTGCTGGAGGTCATTTTGCAGGGCTCTGGCGGTGCTCCTCCTGTTTCTCCTTGCACAAAGACAGAGGTAGCGGTCCTGCTGCTGGGTTGTTGCCCTCCTACAGCCCCCTCCACATCTCCTGGTGTACTGGCCTGTCTCCTGGTAGCGCCTCCAGCCTCTGGACACTACGCTGACAGACACAGCAAACCTTCTTTCCACAGCTCACATTGATGTGCCATTCTAGATGAGCTGCACTACCTGAGCCACTTGTGTGGGTTGTAGAGTCTGTCTAATGCTACCACGACTGTAATAGCACAATCAAAATTCAAAAGTGACTAAAACATCAGCCAGAAGGCACTGGTACTGAGATGTGGTCTGTGGTCCCCACATGCAGAACCACACCTTTATAGGGGCTGTCTTGCTAATTGTCGATCATTTGTACCTGTTGTCTGTTTCATTTGCACAACAGCAGGAGAAGTTGATTCATAATTGGTGTTGCTTTGTTACTGGAGAGGTAGATTTCACAGAAGTGTGATTGACTTGGAGTTACATTAGTTAGTGTTCCCTTTATTTTTTTGAGCAGTGTGTATATATATATATATATAATATATATATATATATATATATGTCACGCCGCCATCCTCTGAGCACCGGTATTCTTACCGGTCCGCGGCATCCCAGCGCACTCCCGGAGCTGTGGAGCGTCACCTGGCGTCCTGTCTTCCGGGTTTGCCATTGGCTCCTGGGTCTCGTCGGGTGCGTGTGCGCGCCTCTCAGCAGCACACGCGCACTTTGCCTTCTGTGTAATGCTCTGCCTCTGTCCATCCTCTCTATGACCCTGCAGGACCCGGACCCGGAAGTCCCGTGGCGCGCTCTGCATATCAGGCAAGCCTCTTCCCCCGAGCCTTGCCTGATGATAATTCGTGCTAGCCTTGTGATTCAGGTCCTCCTCTGTTATCTCTTGCAGTGCCTCCTGCCTGTGTCTCTGTGGTGCCCGTACCTGCCTGTGTCCGTGGCACCCTTCCCTGCCTGTGTCTCAGCAGTGCCTCCTGCCTGTGTCTCAGCGGTGCCCGTACATGCCTGTGTCCGTGGCACCCTTCCCTGCCTGAGTCTCAGCCGTGCCTCCTGCCTGTGTCTCTGCGGTATCCTTTCCTGCCAGTATTCCATTCCTGCCTGTATCTCTGCTGTGCCTTCCTGCCTGTGTTTCACCTCTGCCCACACAACAGCCCGGCCCGTCTTTGTTTAACTTTCCTGTCTCCCACTTGTGTCTCCAATTGTCCATCCCTGGGTACCAGCTGCCGCGGCGATAGTCTCCCTCAGGCCTGCAGCTCACCCTGTGGAGGATCGTTGTCGCGGCCCAGAGGGTTCACTATAGGAGCTCTACAGGTGCTCACAATATATATATATATATATATATATATATATATATATATATATATATATTTCATCTATCTGTCTGTCTATCTATCTAAGAAAAGCCAACAGTTCAGCAGCCACATTCTGTAAAACCACAGCAGGAGCTGACAGGTACAATAGATGGATTACACACAGTATATACACATAGATATGTAGATATTCAGATGTCAATGACATACAATTAGTACAATGTGTGTGCAGATTACTTTGCATGTATTTAATTATTAAAAGATTATTTTTCAGAAAAAAATAGCGTGGGCTCCTGCGTAATTTTCTTAACCAGCAGAAAGAAAGTCGACGGCTGGGGCTAATGTTTATAGCCTGGGAAGGGGGTAATACCCATGGAGCTTCCCAAGCAATTAATATCAGCTTACAGTTGTATAAATAGCCTTTATTTGCTATTAAAATGGGAGACCACCCAAAAAAATGATGTAGGGTCCCTGTATAATAAAAAATAACCAGCAAGGCTATGGAGACAGCTGTGGGCTGATATTAATAGCCTACGAAGGGGCCACGGATACTGCCCCCCAGGCTAAAAACATCAGCTTTCAGCGGCCCAGAAAAGGTGAGTCTCTAAGATTTCCCATTTCTGTCACTTAGCCTTGCTTTTCCCACTTTCCCTGTAGCAGTGGCAAGGTGGGTGAGGGGGTTGGGGGGTTGATGTCACCTTTGTATTGTCAGATGACATCAAGCCCAGAGGTTAGTAATGGAGAGGCATCAATAAGACGCCCCCATTACTAACCCCATAGTCATATTGTACAAAAACACACAAACCCAGAAAAAAGTCCTTTTATTGAAAAAATGACTGACTCCTTTAATAAATCTTAATTAAACCATATTTACTGCATCACCCATTCCACGGACGCCATTGTCTCCTGCAAAAGAGTTAAAAACAAACAATATTCCTCACCTTTCTGCAGAAAAGAAAATAATCCATTTGTCCCACGATGGGTCTAGCTCTGCTATATCTAGATGGCAGACTGTATGGTACAGTATGTGCTATTCCCCGGTGTCGGGTGCTGAAGATGACTTTTATCATTCTCCCCTGCTCTACCATTGATCAGCATGAGTAGGGGAGAATGATGGGTGTTGTATTTCAGTGAGAACAATGACAGCAGGCGGTGGCTGATGGGACTATTACTCCCATCAGCCTACATCTGCTGCCGCTAATAACAGTAAGAGCAGGAGCTGCTGACTGGAGCATTCATCGCCCGCCGCCTGCACTATATAAATAAATGAATAAAAAAATTGGTGTGTGTTTCCCTGTATTTTCTATAACCTGCCAGGCAAAACTGACAGCTGGAGGCTGCAATCCTCAGCTGTCAGCGTTAGCAAGGCTGATTATCAAGAATACAGGGGTTCCCAAGCTGTTATTTTCATTATTTAAATAAAATTTAAAATAACATTTAAAAACATTATGGGCCCCCCTAGTTTTGACAACCATCCTTGCTAAAGTTCACAGCAGGGGGCTGGTATTCTCAGGCTGGTAAGGGGCCATGGATATTGCCCCTCCAGCCTAAAAATAGCAACGGGCAGCTACCAACAAAAGGAACATCTGTTAGATCCACCAATTCTGGAGCTTTAACTGACTCTTCCCATTTGCCCTATAGTGGTGGCAAGTGGGGTTCATATTGGTGGGGTTGATGTCACCTTTGCATTGTCAGGTGACATCAAGCCAACAGCTTAGTAATGGAGAGTTGTCTATAAGACACCAACCCATTACTAATCCTCTAGTTATATGATAAAGACACAGCAAGTCCTTTATTAGATATAAAACAAAGAACACTTTTCCATTTTTTTTTTAAATAACAAACATAGTTATACTCACCTAACACCTAATTCCACTGAATCCCTTGTCTACTGTAAGAAAACAAAAATTTTAAAAAACCAATATCCTTCACCTCACCATCGTTCTGTCTGACGTCGTAATCCACATCTGGGGGATAAACCATTTTCAACCTGGACGGTGCGAAGATGCAACTGTCCAGGCTGAGAACCGCTGGTGAATGAGCTTCTGCAGCGTCAGTGACTAGCGGTGAAGTCATTGCGGTTACATTCCCAGCCAGGCTGAAACGCGATGACCTAAGCACCGTGGGAAAAAAGCAAGTGGTGAGGTTACTGCAGTTTAAGCTCAGTGACTTCACCACAGATCACGGTGAAAAATTTAGTGGAATTAGGCATTAGATGAGTATAACTGTGTTTGTTATTTTTAAATAAAAATGGAATAGTGTGTTTTGTTTGATTTCTAATAAATGACTTTATTCTTGCTGTTTCTTTATTTAGCATATAACTATAGGATAAGTAATGGAGAGGTGTTGTACTTCATACCCATTAAAAGTTCGTATCAGACGTCATCTTTTAGATGCAGTCAGCCCCACGGCTGTATCAATTTCTGCAGCATCAAAACATTTTGCCAATATACACAGACGCAGTGTAGCTAATTTCAAATTTCGGGGCATAGAAAAGGTATATAAACCACTAAGGGGTGGAAACCATAAACTTTTAGTGGAAATGATATGCAACCCATATACTGTAATTTGCACTCAGGGCATTAAATTAGATATACAGATATACAGATGCTTCTCATTAGAATATCATCAAAAAGTTAATTTATTTCAGTTCTTCAATACAAAAAGTGAAACTCATATATTATACAGAGTCATTGCAAACACAGTGATCTATTTCAAGTGTTTATTTCTGTTAATGTTGATGATTATGGCTTACAGCCAATAAAAACCCAATAGTTATTATCTCAGTAAATTAGAATACTTTATAACACCAACCTGAAAAATGATATTAAAATCTGAAATGTTGACCCACTGAAATGTATGTCATGAAGGTATAATCCAGCTCAGGAAGGTCCGTTAAAAACTAAATTTTTATTGAAAAAACATCTTTCATAATAATTGGTTACATGTCATACCTCCATGAGGGAATATAGCAGACTAAGAACTGTTGTTTGAATCGCGTCTGCCCACGATATATTCCCACATGGGGGTTGTGATTTTTTATGACATGTAACCAATTTTTATGAAAGATATTGTTTCAATAAAAAATTAAGTTTTTAACTGACCTTCCTGAGCTGGATTATACCTTCATGACTTATGTTTTTCCTGCTACACTGCAGTTTTCGTGCTTGGATGCCGGGACCGATTGATGGTTGAGCTGACTTTTTTCTATACTTTTTCTTAAAGAAATGTATGTTCACTAAATGCACTCAATACTTGGTCAGGGCTCCTTTTGCATCAATTACTGCATCAATGTGACATGGCATGGAGACGATCAGCCTGTCGTGCTGCTGAGGTGTTATGGAAGCCCAGGTTGCTTTGATAGCAGCCTTCAGCTCATCTGCAAAGTTGGGTCTCGTGTCTCTCATCTTCCTCTTGACAATACCCCATAGATTCTTCATGGGGTTAATGTCAGGCGAGCTGGCTGGCCAGTCAAGCACAGTGATACTGTTGTTTTTAAACAAGTTATTGGTACTTTTGGCAGTGTGGACAGGTGTCAAGTCCTGCTGGAGAATGAAATTTCCATCTTCATAAAGCTTGTCGGCAGAGGTAAGCATGAAGTGATCTAAAATTTCCTGGTAGACTGCTGCGCTGACTTTGGTCTTGCTAAAACACAGTGGAACTACACTAGCCTATGATATGGCTCCACAAACCATCACTGATTGCGGAAACTTCACACTAGATCTCAAGAAGCTTGAATTGTGTGCCACTCCACTCTCCCTCCAAACTCTGAGACCTTGATATCCAAGATCTAGTATGCAGTTTCCTCCATCAGTGATGGTTAGGGGAACGAGGCATTGGTTTGCAACTCGGAGGCAACACACTTGAGCTTGTAAGCTGACTTTTCCTTTTATTTTTTTCTGTATATGTGTGGGTGTATATATACACTGTGTTCAAAATTATTATGCAAAAATTGTTTAGGAGTGATAAGGTAAGAATTTTTTGTTTGTCAGTTACACTCATTGATGGTGATGTGTGTCAGGGCTCTTTTTATCACTGTAAGCAATTGCAGACACATGTGCTAATTAGTTTGGCAGGTGTGTCCAATGAAAGGCAAGACAACTTAAAAAGGCTGTCCCACATTATTAAGCAGCCTACATTTTCTGCCAAAATGGGAAAGAAAAAGGATGTGTCGGCTGCTGGGAAGCAACAAATTGCGGAGTGTTTAGGTCAAGGCATGACTACAATCAACATTGCCAAGACACTTCATCGTGATCATCGCACAATCAAGAAGTATGTAGCTGATTCACAGTACACACGTGTGCGTGCTGATAAGGGAAAATTGAGGACTCTTTCCTACAGGCAATTACGTCAGGTTAAAAGAGCAGCGGCAAAAAAGCTTTGTCATAGCAGCAGACAAGTTTTTGAAGCTGCTGGTGCCTCCAAAGTCCCACGAACAACAAGATGCAGGGTCCTTCAGAGGTTTTCAGCTGTGCGTAAGCCATCCTGTCGACCTCCTATATCCACTGCACACAAGCAGAAACTGCTCCAGTGGGCCAAACAATACATGAAGACTGACTTCAAAACTGTTTTGTTCACCGATGAGTGCCGTGCAACGCTCGATGGTCCAGATGGATGGAGTGGAGGAAGGCTGGTTGATGGACACCCCATGCAAACACAGCTAGGGCGCCAAAAAGGAGGAGTGTTGTGAATGGGTTTGAGATGAGTTCTGAACAGAGGCTCCCTCTGGTGGTTACAAGCGGTGCTAGTGAAGATTGTGGGGACTGGGAATCAGGTGTTACTGACTGGTCTTATATAAGGGAGTCATTTTCCCATCAGGGTTGCCGGTGATCAATTGTTCTGGTCTGAATCCTTCATTCCAGTTTCCCTTGTAGCCTGCTGTGTCGTGTCTGCATCTCCTGCTTACAGATAAGACTTTTGCTTCTTTTGTGTTTATTCTATATTTTTGCATTTTGTCCTGCACTTCTTTGGGGGCCTTCAGGGTCCCCTCCGGGGGCTTCTGCCCTCTCAGTTTAGTTCAGCCACTGAGTTTTGTTCTTTTGCTTTTTCCAGTTTTTTCAGTGGCTGCTGTTTTGATTTTGTTACACCAGAGAACTAATTTAGGTGGTAGAGGTCGTGTGATCTCAGGTGATTTTGAAATTAGTAGAGTTGGTGCTTTTCAGGGTTTTCTGGGATTGCAGTAAGTACCCTTCCTATCCTTTTCTATTTAGATAGTTTGGGCCCCAGCGTTTGCTCATACTATTTTCTTTCTGTGTCAGTATTTCCTCTTGTCTAACCGCCATTACATGTTTGGGGGCTTTCTGTTATCTTTGGGGTTCTGCTCCGGGGCAGATAGCTTTCCTATTTCTATCTTTAGGTGTAGTTAGTTTCTCAGGCTGTGACGAGGCGTCTAGGACCAACGTAGGAACGCTCCACGGCTGCCTCTAGTTGTGGTGGTTAGTCAGGGTACTGCAATCTCATAGATTCCAACTGCTCTGGTGTATTGCCTTTTTTACCTGCACTCCTCAGCTACCGAAACATAACAGTATCACCGGCCTAAAAAATTGAAAATTGTATGGTACTCACAGAAGGGAAAAAAAAAAATATTGTGAAAGAAAAAAGGTTGTCAGAGTTGTCAGAGATATTTTTCTGTTTGTTGCATTTTTTTTTTTTTTTCCTCTGTATCTCTGGGTGCTGGGGAGGATCTTTTCTCCCAATGGAGTTTGCACAGTTGTCTGGCCGTGTGGATCAGCTTGCCACTGAGGTTCAGAGTATTGCTGCATATCTTGCTAGGTTGCCTGTTGTGGAACCTAGGATCCCCATCCAGATTTGTTTTTAGGGGATCGAGCTAAGTTTCAGAATTTCAAAAATAATTGTAAATTGTTTTTTGCCTTAAAATCTAAGTCCTCAGGAAACGCAGCGCAGCAGGTTCAAATTATCATCTCTCTCCTGCGCGGCGATCCTCAGGATTGGGCTTTTTCCCTGATACCTGGGGATCCTGTTTTGAGTGATGTTGATGCGTTTTTTCAGGCTTTGGGGTTATTGTACGATGAGCCTAATGTCACTGATCAAGCTGAAAAAACCTTGTTGGCATTAAATCAGGGGCTTGATGACGCTGAGTTATACTGTCAGAGATTCCGTAGGTGGGCAGTCCTGACCAAATGGAATGACGACGCTTTGGCGGCCCTTTTCCGGAAGGGTCTGTCAGATAATGTAAAGGATGTTATGGTGGGATTCCCTGTCCCCTCTGGTCTCAATGATTCTATGTCATTAGCGATTCAAATTGACAGACGTTTGCGTGAGCGGAGAAGTATGCGTGGAATGGTGTTGCCTTGTGAACCAGCTTCTGAATCCATGCAGTGTGATAGAGTGGTGTCTGGGGCACAGCGTCATGAGTTTCGAAAGCGCAATGGGTTATGTTTCTACTGTGGTGATGCCTCTCATGCTATTTCAGTCTGCCCTAAGCGGGGAAGACGTTTTGCACGCTCAGTTGTCTTGGGTAGTGTTCAGACTAAGTTTTTATTAACTGTCACTCTGATATGCTCTCTGTCCTCATTTTCTGCTCAGGCTTTCGTTGATTCTGGAGCAGCTATTAACCTGATGGATTATGATTTTGCTAAACGTTGTGGGTTTCCCTTGATACCCCTGCAGAGGTCTATTCCCCTACTGGGGATCGATTCTACCCCTTTGGCTGAGAATAAACCCCAGTTTTCTACTCAGGTGATAATGAGGGTTGAACCTGATCACCAGGAGTGCTGCAAATTTTTGGTTCTATATAATCTGCATGACATTATCGTGCTGGGTTTCCCTTGGTTACAGTCTCATAATCCTGTTTTGGATTGGAAATCTGTGTCTGTAACCAGTTGGGGCTGCCAATGTGTTAATACCAACACTCCTGTTTTTTCTGCCTCCCCCAGGCTCAGGATGTTCCTGACTTTTTGTTTGATTTTTCTGATGTGTTTAGCGAAAGTAAATCTGCATCCTTGCCTCCCCATAGGAGCTATGACTGCGCTATTGAATTAGTGCCGGGTAGTAAATTCCCTAAAGTCGCCTTTTTAACTTGTCTGTACCTGAACATGACGCTATGCGGTCTTATATCAAGGAATCATTGGAGAAGGGTCATATCAGACCATCCTCTTCACCCTTAGGTGCCGGTTTTTTCTTTGTGGCCAAAAAAGATGGTTCATTAAGGCCGTGTATTGATTATCGTCTCTTGAACAATATTACTGTGAAACATCAATACCCGTTACCCTTGATTTCTGACCTGTTTTCCAGGGTGAAAAACGCTACTTGGTTTACCAAGCTTGACCTCAGGGGGGCGTATAACCTCATTCGCATTAAGCACGGGGATGAATGGAAGACGGCATTCAATACCCCTGAAGGGCATTTTGAGTACCTAGTGATGCCCTTTGGGCTCACTAATGCTCCTTCCGTCTTCCAGTCCTTCATGAATGACATTTTCAGGGATTTTGTGGACAAATTTCTGATTGTTTATTTGGATGATATCTTGATTTTTTCTAATGACTGGCACTCTCATGTGAAACATGTTCGAACTGTATTCCAGATTTTGAGAGAGAATGCTCTGTATGTGAAGGGATCAAAGTGTCTTTTTGGCGTACAGAGGATCTCATTTCTGGGATTCATTTTGTCCCCATCTGTTATTGAAATGGACCCGGTCAAGGTTCAGGCCATCTGTGATTGGGTCCAACCTACTTCATTAAAGGCCCTTCAGAGATTTTTGGGTTTTGCCAATTTTTATCGTAAATTTATTGGTAATTTCTCGGTTATTGTTAAACCATTAACTGATTTGACCAGAAAGGGTTCTGATGTGGTGAATTGGCCTCCTGAGGCAGTCTCTGCATTTCAGGAACTTAAGCAGAGATTCACTTCTGCTCCTGTTCTACGGCAGCCTGATGTTTCTCTGCCATTTCAGGTGGAGGTTGATGCCTCTGAAATTGGGGCAGGTGCCGTTTTGTCCCAAAAAGATCCAGAGACCTCTAAAAGTAACCCTTGTGCCTTTTTCTCTCGAAAATTTTCTCCTACTGAACGTAATTATGACGTGGGTAATCGGGAGTTATTGGCCATGAAGTGGGCTTTTGAAGAGTGGAGACATTGGCTGGAGGGAGCCAAACATCAGGTGGTGGTCCTTACGGAACATAAGAATCTGGTCTATCTGGAATCTGCCAAGCGACTCAATCCTAGACAGGCCAGGTGGGCCTTGTTTTTCACACGTTTTAATTTTGTGGTTTCCTTTCTTCCTGGCACTAAGAATGTTAAGGCGGATGCCCTCTCGAGGAGTTTCCTTGCGGACTCTCCTGAGTTATCTGATCCTTCTGTTATTTTGAAAGAGGGTGTAGTTCTTTCCGCCATCTCGCCCAATTTGAGACTTGCTCTGGAGGGGTGTCAGGAGGATAGGCCCGAGCGCTGCCCTGTTGGAAAATTGTTTGTCCCGGACCAATGGAAAAAGAGTGTGATGTCTGAGATTCATTGTTCCGCATTGGCTGGGCATCCCGGAATTTTTGGTACCAGAGACTTGGTTAGTCGGTCCTTTTGGTGGCCTACCTTGTCTCGTGATGTCAGGGAATTTGTGCAGTCCTGCGGGACTTGCTCTCGCTCCAAGCCTTGCTCTCGCTCTAGTGGTTTGTTGATGCCATTGCCTGTGCCCAAGAGACCATGGACCCATATCTCTATGGATTTCATTTCCGATCTTCCTGTTTCTCAGAGAATGACCACCATCTGGGTAATTTGTGATAGGTTTTCCAAAATGATACATCTTGTGCCATTACCTAAGTTGCCTTCCTCCTCTGAATTGGTGCCGTTGTTCCTTCAGCACGTGGTTCGTTTACACGGCATTCCTGAGAACATTGTGTCTGACAGAGGAGTCCAGTTTGTTTCCAGATTTTGGAGGACTTTTTGTTCTAAACTGGGTGTTCAATTGTCTTTCTCCTCGGCATTTCATCCTCAGACCAATGGTCAAACTGAGAGAACAAACCAGACATTGGAGACTTATCTAAGATGCTTTGTGTCTGCTGATTAGGATGACTGGGTCTCTTTTTTGCCTTTGGCTGAGTTTGCTCTTAATAATAGGGCTAGCTCTGCCACTTTGATGTCTCCGTTTTTCTGTAATTCTGGGTTTCACCCTCGATTTTCTTCAGGACAGACGGAGGCTTCTGTCTGTCCAGGTGTTGACTCTGTTGTGGAGCGTATGCAACAGATTTGGGACCAGGTAGTGGAGAGGTTGTCCCTCTCTCAGGAGAAGGCCCAGCGGTTTGCTAACCGGCATAGGACTGATGGTCCTCGGTTTAAAGTGGGGGACTTGGTCTGGTTGTCCTCAAAGAATATTCCTATGAGAGTAGCATCTCCTAAATTTAAGCCTAGGTTCATTGGACCTTATAAGATCATGGAGATTATTAATCCTGTTTCTTTTCGTTTGCTTCTTCCAGGGACATTTAAGATCCATAACGTGTTCCACAAGTCCTTGTTGAAGAGGTTTGTTGAGCCAGTGGTTCCTGCTGCTGTGCCTCCTGACCCTGTTTTGGTTGAGGGCAATCTGGAGTATGTGGTTGAGAAAATATTGGATTCTCGTTTTTCTAGACGGAAACTCCAGTATTTGGTTAAATGGAGAGGTTATGGTCAGGAAGACAATTCTTGGGTGTTTGCTTCGGACATCCATGCTAGGAGACTTATCCGTGCGCATCATAGAACTCATCCTGACCGACCTGGTTGCTCAAATGAGGGTTCGGTGACCCTCCTCAAGGGGGGGTACTGTTGTGAATGGGTTTGAGATGAGTTCTGAACAGAGGCTCCCTCTGGTGGTTACAAGCGGTGCTAGTGAAGATTGTGGGGACTGGGAATCAGGTGTTACTGACTGGTCTTATATAAGGGAGTCATTTTCCCATCAGGGTTGCCGGTGATCAATTGTTCTGGTCTGAATCCTTCATTCCAGTTTCCCTTGTAGCCTGCTGTGTCGTGTCTGCATCTCCTGCTTACAGATAAGACTTTTGCTTCTTTTGTGTTTATTCTATATTTTTGCATTTTGTCCTGCACTTCTTTGGGGCCTTCAGGGTCCCCTCCGGGGGCTTCTGCCCTCTCAGTTTAGTTCAGCCACTGAGTTTTGTTCTTTTGCTTTTTCCAGTTTTTTCAGTGGCTGCTGTTTTGATTTTGTTACACCAGAGAACTAATTTAGGTGGTAGAGGTCGTGTGATCTCAGGTGATTTTGAAATTAGTAGAGTTGGTGCTTTTCAGGGTTTTCTGGGATTGCAGTAAGTACCCTTCCTATCCTTTTCTATTTAGATAGTTTGGGCCCCAGCGTTTGCTCATACTATTTTCTTTCTGTGTCAGTATTTCCTCTTGTCTAACCGCCATTACATGTTTGGGGGCTTTCTGTTATCTTTGGGGTTCTGCTCCGGGGCAGATAGCTTTCCTATTTCTATCTTTAGGTGTAGTTAGTTTCTCAGGCTGTGACGAGGCGTCTAGGACCAACGTAGGAACGCTCCACGGCTGCCTCTAGTTGTGGTGGTTAGTCAGGGTACTGCAATCTCATAGATTCCAACTGCTCTGGTGTATTGCCTTTTTTACCTGCACTCCTCAGCTACCGAAACATAACAGAGGAGGTGGAGTAATGTTTTGGGCTGGAATCATGGGAGAGAGATTGTTGGCCCCTTTAGGATCCCTGAAGGGGTAAAGATGAACTCCATAGTGTATGTTGAGTTTCTTCCTGCCATGGTTCAAGAAGAAGAACCGTGCATTCCGGAGCAAGATCATTTTCATGCATGATAATGCACCGTCTCATGCTGCACATAACACATCTGCATCTATGGCTGCTATGGGCATAAAAGGGGACAAACTTATGGTGTGGCCCCCATGCTCCCCTGACCTCAACCCCATTGAGAACCTCTGGAGCATCTTCAAAAGGAGTGTCTATGATGGCGGGAGGCAGTTCACATCTAAGCAACAGCTCTGGGAGGGTATTCTGTGCTCATGCAAAACAATTGAAGCAGAAATCATCCAAAACCTGACAAATTCAATGGACGAGAGAGTTCAGAAGCTCCTTTCGAACAAGGGGTCCTATGTGCAAATCTAACATCACCTAAAATAAAGTTTTGAGTTGAAAACTGTTTGATTTCAGTTTGTAATAACCTGCTAATGCTTATAATTTCAAAAATGACCATTTTTTTGTTCTTTATTAAAATGAAAAGGTTGAAAACTCTGCTATGCATAATAATTTGGAACATGCATTTTGAGTGTAGTTTGAGTGTTTTATTTTTTAAATAATATACTGTTATCATAGGCAGTTTGTACAAACACCTTTCAATTGTACTCTAATAGTTATTTGACTGGAAAATTACAATGACTGAAATTCATATAGGTAATTTGGGAAAATCTGAGAAAGCATTATTTGCATAATAATTTGGAACACAGTGTATATTGTAATGCAGCGCTCACTGAGTGTGTTGGGGCACACTCACTTTGCTGGTCGCTGAGGCATACGATGGGACACTCAGGGTTAAACAAAGTCCATTTGGTTTAATACTAAACAGCATAAACCGCACCTCAGGAACCAAGTAGCATTCAGACACCAGTACAATGTCCGTTAACCATTCAGCTCTATAGGAAAACACAGTCTCTCACTGACCCCGATCAGTATCACTCATGGTTCTCGGACCGTCCACTTCGGAGGTATCTCGCAGACCTTCCTTTCTCTGTCTCAGACTAGTCAGCACTGTGCGATGTCCAGCAAGCAGGTTTGATCTGGAGCCACACAAACAGGAAGACTTCTCCTTCACTGCACACAGACCACTCTGTAGTGTCCCGCCTGGACACATGGAAGTCTGTCCACCCTGACAGACTCCCAGACACTCCCCCATGTGCTCAACACACCTCCGTTACATAGCTTGTAATCCCACCCACAGGTGACATATGGATCACATGTGCTGGTAACATGGTCATGACCTCACTGCAGGTCCTCAAACTCACAACCACAAGTGGGCGGTGTATGTGTGGCTAGTCAGTCCCACCCAGCTCTCCGTCTAACCCTGTAAGCCTCCCTAGTAAAGTAAACAAAAATCTTTTGGGACTATAAGTCCCAGAACAACATTACTGGCTTACAGTGCAGAGGACTTCTGCGACACATACCGGCCCTTCATGATCATGCTGGTCACTGTCTTATCCTTGTAATCACTCCTCCATGCATATCTTGAGGAGCACATATAGCACAGCCTAGCTGCAGCATGGGTCACTGCATCACATAATATATATATAATATATATAAAATCAGAAAAAAACAGGCAGCAGTACAAAAATTAAAATGAAAAACTGTGGCTTTATTTGAGAAAGGCAGAGAAGTCTGCCAAAACGTTGCTGCTAATGGATCAGTAAAGCCACGTTTTTTCACTTTAATTTTTGGAGTGCTGCCTGTTTTTTTCTGATTTTCTATTTTGGAGGTTTGGACATCAGCTTAACTGGTTTTATTGCACCCGGTTTCTTTTCGTAAGTGCTGCCAAATATTCTTTAAACACACATATACAGTATATATGTGGATGGCCAAGCTGTCAATCAAACTACCTACAGCTTCAGCACGCCCCTATACTGGATTGGACGACCGAGCTGTCAGTAATTGCATCCCACTGATGAAGTAGGAGATAATTTTAATGCAGTCCAAAAATTGTAGTGCACAAATGTTTTTGTCAAATTGACCTTCCTCAGTTACTACAAGCCAAAAGAAATATAAATACATAAATTAAAGAAAACAATTATTTACATCAAAGAAAATTGGTCAGTGTATAAGAAGAGATGGACATATGCAGCAATAACAAAAGTATTACCAGTCAACATATATCATAATCATAAAATGAAAGCATTAAAATGCTGAGAGAAAAATGATAATACAGGATGGAGTAAAAGGGGAAAGGGGAAGAAGGAAGTCAGATGACCTACCCGATTGCTGTATGTATGATATACTAGAAGAGCAGTAGAATACACCGTGTTTGATATATAAATGCCCTGTAAGAGAGACATATCAAATTAGTCTTGTCTAATATAGTGATGCTACAAATATATTGGTGTTCATAGAAAAGCATATATTTATAAACTACATGCCTACCTGAGTTCAGGGGGTGTTCAGAAAACTGTGGCAGACTGGAAGTTCCAGTGTAAGGTAAATAAATACCTGTGGAAAATGGAGTAAAGCGGGTACAGGTGAGAGAGATTGCTGAATAAGAATGATGATCGTGTAATGGTACAAATCTTCCATTAGAAGTGCATGTGAAGGCTCTTCAAGCCATGCAGCATTCACCGCTGGTCATAGGAGGAAAGGTGAAGAGACCGAGCATTTAAAGCCCCATCGGCAGATCGTGCAAGCACTTAGAGAAAGGACACTACCGGATATGAAGTGACCGGATGATGGCTGTGCGTTCCGAACGTGCGTTCGACAGTGAAACTAAGCGTGCGTGTTGGTATCATGGAAACCTGCGTTCCAAGGACCGGAAATAGGAGAATGCTCAGGAGACTATAGACAAATATTGGAATCAGAGTACAAGGAAGGCAAATGAAGAAAAATGTCTGACAGTCGAGTGGGTGGAGGAGGCAGGGAGGTCTGAGAGAGATCATGGAGGCAGGAAATTCATGGTAGATCAGTATATATGATTCTAAAGAGGATAAAGACAATTAGTAACATTTATATGCAGACCCCCTCTTTTTATGGCGAGAAAGCTACAGAGATTTTATATGCACTGCCCAAAACAATAAAGGGAACACTCAAATAGCACATCCTAGATCTGAATAAATGAAATATTCTCATTAAATACTTTGTTCTGTACAAAGCTGAATGTGCTGACAACAAAATCACACAAAAATCATCAATGGAAATCAAATAAAGGGAACACTTAAACGACAGAATATAGCTCCAAGTAAATCAAACTTCTGTGAAATCAAACTGTCCACTTAGGAAGCAACACTGATTGACAATCAATTTCACATGCTGTTGTGCAAATGGAATAGACAACAGATGGAAATTATTGGCAATTATCAAGACACACCCTATAAAGGAGTGGTTCTGCAGGTGGGGACCACAGACCACATCTCAGTACCAATGCTTTCTGGCTGATGTTTTGGTCACTTTTGAATGTTGGTTGTGCTTTCACACTTGTGGTAGCATGAGAGAAGAACTTTACAACCAACACAAGTGGCTCAGTTAGTGCAGCTCATCCAGGATGTCACATCAATACGAGCTGTGGCAAGAAGGTTTGCTGTGTCTGTCAGCGTAGTGTCCAGAGGCTGGAGGCACTACCAGGAGACAGGCCAGTACACCAGGAGATGTGGAGGGTGCTGTAGGAGGGCAACAACCAGCAGCAGGACCGCTACCTCCACCTTTGTGCAAGGAGGAATAGGAGGAGCACTGCCAGAGCCCTGCAAAATGACGTCCAGCAGGCCACAAATGTGCATGTGTCTGCACAAACGGTTAGAAACCGACTCCATGGGGATGATCTGAGAGCCCAATGTCCACAGATCGGGGTTGTGCTCACAGCCCAACACCATGCACGGCTATTGGCTTTTGTCAGAGAACACCAAGATTGGCAGATTTGACTTTGGCACCCTGTTCTCTTCACGGATGAGAGCAGGTTCACACTGAGCACATGTGACAAACATGACAGAATCTGGAGATGCTGTGGACAACATTCTGCTGCCTGCAACATCCTCCAGCATGACTGGTTTGGCACTGTGTCAATAATGGTGTGGGGAAGCATTTCTTTGGAAGGCCGCACAGCCCTCCATGTGCTAGCCAGAGGTACCCTGACTGCCATTAGGTACCGGGATGAGATTCTCAAACCCGTAGTGAGACCATATGCAGGTGGAGTGTGACTTCAGTTCCTTCTGATGCATGACAATGCTAGACCTCATGTGGCTGAAGTGTGTAAGCAGTTCCTGCATGATGAAAGCAATGATGCTATAGACTGGCTTGTCCGTTCCCCAGGCCTGAATCCAATCAAGCACATCTAGGACATCATGTCTTGTACCATCCACCAACGCAAAATTGCATCACAGACTATCCAGGAGTTGACTGATGCTTTAATCCAGGTCTGGGAAGAGATCCCTCAGAAGAACATCCGCCGCCTTATCAGGAGAATTGCCCAGGCGTTATAGAGAGTTCATACACATATGTGGAGGCCACACACACTGCTGAGCATCATTTCCTTGTCTTGAGGCATTTCCACTGAAGTTGGATCAGCCTGTAATTTGATTTTCCACTTTGATTTTGAGTATCATTCCAAGTCCAGACCTCCATGGGATATTAATTTTAATTTACATTGATCATTTTTATGTTTTATTGTTCCCACCGCATTCCACTATGTAATGAATAAAGATTTGCAACTGGAATATTTAATTCAGTGATACCTAGGATGTGAGATTTTAGTGTTCCCTTATTTGTTTAAGCAGTGTATATATCTATCTATCTATCTATCTATCTATATCTATAGTAAGGATTGTACTCACTCGACTGCGTAGGAGGAGACAGGAGACATGTTCACTTCAATGTCCATGTGGTTTATTGGCTTCATAAACCTTCATTCCAGCAACAAAAATGTTAAACAGTCTTTACATCATGCAGACAAAACCTCAATGTCCATATCAGAGCTCTATCTGGAGCCAATAACACAGAAAGGCTTCTTCCTCTCTTCAAACACAGACCTCTCTGTAGTATCCAGCCTGGACACATGGAAGGCTGTCCACACTGGCAGATTCCCAAAACACTCACTCCCATGTGCCAAACACACCTCCGTTATATAGCTGTAACCCCACCCACAGGTGAGGTATGGATCACATGGTCTGATCACATGGTCATGACCTCATCACAGGTCCTCAAACTCACAACCACGTACAGGCTTCATCTTGGGTATTTAGAGACACACCCCTTGGGTGGGTTTGTAGGTGACTGGACCTACCCATCTCTCTAAGTCACCTGGAAGCCTCACAATGTATAGCAAAAACCCTCAGCAGTAGATCTGCTGAGCAAAACACGCCCAGGCTTCCATCACAGGGCCACCCACCTCTGCGATACATACCGTCCATCCATCACATGACTAATCGCCATGCCACAACATATATATATTACATAGTCTTCTTTATTATGTTTATTAGGTTCTTGCTATGTACAGCTCCGTCCCTTGCATATCAGACTATCATGATCCAGGCCGGGGTTTGTTTCTTGTTATTCTCTCCCTGGTCTGGTCATGCAGGGGTTAACTTTCTCTGCCTTATTTTGGGATCTGTTTGGCTATTTCAGTACGCAGCTGCCTGCAGGCAGCGTCAGTTATAGGTCCTGTCCCAGGCTTGAGTAGCTGACTACATTACCCCCTGATTTGTCCTCTGCCCGTTTACTCAGTTCCCGTGCCTTCCACTCCTGCTACCCCGCTTGTCTTAGTGTTTTCTTCACATGCTGTGACCTCTTGGTATCTGATCCAGCTTGTCCTCTGACCTGTTTGACTGTCTCACGTCTCTGGTATCTCTGCTCCCGTCTGGCTCCGACTTCTCTGGCTTGTATCTTACTACGTGTATTGCTGTTTCCCCTGGTACTGCATTTTCTGTCCGTTACTGACCCGGCTCTTCTGACCACTTTCTCGCCACTTAGTAGCCCCTGCGCTGCCACACTGTGGTGCTACGCTGTAAATGCAACCTTTCTTCCTTCACCAGCTCCCCCTGGTGAAGGTTGCTCAATACTGTGCTGCAGCAGCATTACATAGACTATATAGAGCCCTGACTTTATTACATACCGTCCTCTCTTGTCAGATATAGACTGCAATGACCGCTTGTGGAGCATGGCAAAACTTTTCTAATGTCTGAAGATTAATAGTGTTAGCCGATATGACAGGTTCTCATTAATGGATTCGGCTTGACTATTGTTTTTTCTTTGGGAGGAGTTCTTTATTAGCATTCCTTCTTGCCTTAACAGAAGATCTAGGTTTGCAGCAAGATTTCCGAGGATCTCAGATGGAGTGGATCAGTTAGTCTACATTCTTATGGAATTATTTGAGATACAAAGTCATGAGTTTTTCAAGTGGAAACCTGCTTCAAACAACACTTATTTATGGGGGAAGTTTTTGGAGAAATTTTTCTTTTCCTGATTCATTTCCTAAAGTGGTTCTGAACAGTTTTGGAAGACTTATTTTTTCTTGAAGCGCTTTTTGCAGTTTCTGGTTTGTAGAGATCTCTAATCAGGATGTGCTTCAAGGAAACAACATGCAATTTTTTCCCCATTGTCCAAGAAATATCGTCACTCCTTGCGGAGATCAACATGCTAAGCATGCAGATGAGGAGACTTAAAGCCGCAATGCTCCTCTGGGAAATATGCTAATTATGCAAATTGTCTCTTCAGAGAGGAAGAGAGCTAGAACTCTAGTGCCACCTTTTGGAAGGTAGCAATCCTACAAGTCAATGTCGACCCTTTAACGAGCCTTATCACATGACCTAGGATAATAGCCAAACCAGAATCTCAATTTGCAGACACTGTGTTTCGGGGCTCAGCCCCTCGTCAGTGCAAAGCGGAGATCTGGTTTGGCTGTGTGAGAGGCGTCAGACCATTGTCCAAGAAATATCGTCACTCCTTGCGGAGATCAACATGCTAAGCATGCAGATGAGGAGACTTAAAGCCGCAATGCTCCTCTGGGAAATATGCTAATTATGCAAATTGTCTCTTCAGAGAGGAAGAGAGCTAGAACTCTAGTGCCACCTTTTGGAAGGTAGCAATCCTACAAGTCAATGTCGACCCTTTAACGAGCCTTATCACATGACCTAGGATAATAGCCAAACCAGAATCTCAATTTGCAATTAATTAATCTCAATTAATTAGCATATTTCCCAGAGGAGCATTGCGGCTTTAAGTCTCCTCATCTGCATGCTTAGCATGTTGATCTCCGCAAGGAGTGACGATATTTCTTGGACAATGGTCTGACGCCTCTCACACAGCCAAACCAGATCTCCGCTTTGCACTGACGAGGGGCTGAACCCCGAAACACAGTGTCTGCAAATTGAGATTCTGGTTTGGCTATTATCCTAGGTCATGTGATAAGGCTCGTTAAAGGGTCGACATTGACTTGTAGGATTGCTACCTTCCAAAAGGTGGCACTAGAGTTCTAGCTCTCTTCCTCTCTGAAGAGACAATTTGCATAATTAGCATATTTCCCAGAGGAGCATTGCGGCTTTAAGTCTCCTCATCTGCATGCTTAGCATGTTGATCTCCGCAAGGAGTGACGATATTTCTTGGACAATGGTCTGACGCCTCTCACACAGCCAAACCAGATCTCCGCTTTGCACTGACGAGGGGCTGAACCCCGAAACACAGTGTCTGCAAATTGAGATTCTGGTTTGGCTATTATCCTAGGTCATGTGATAAGGCTCGTTAAAGGGTCGACATTGACTTGTAGGATTGCTACCTTCCAAAAGGTGGCACTAGAGTTCTAGCTCTCTTCCTCTCTGAAGAGACAATTTGCATAATTAGCATTTTTTCCCCAGAAATGTTTAAAAATCTAATCAGGAGAAAATAGCTAAAAACAGTTTTCATATTATAAGCAAAATGAATTTACTATAGAAATGATTAAAAGTAGTTATTCAAGTGTTTTTTAAACAGTTTTCAAGGAGGATTTTGCAAACAATCTGCACACAAAACTGCATGATATACGTTATGTGTGCATGGCATCTTTATTCCCACAGAGGAGCTGTAGAGATTTTCCTAGGCAAAGCCCCTTTTTTAAGGGGCTTCTTGGGCGGTTCTGCTATCATTTTGCTCCGTCGCTAGAGTCTTTATTTCTGCTATTTAATCTATAGTGTGCCACCTGAAGATTGAGCATGCTACTTCTTTTAGCAGTTTTCAACCTCTCTTTTTTTCATGCATTCAATACTTTTTCTCTCTGTCGTTTCTCATTATTACACATACCGTATATACTCGTGTATAAGCCGAGATTTTCAGCACCTTTTTTCGTGCTGAAAATGCCCCCTCGGCTTATACACGAGTCATAGGGCAGAAACCAGCGGGGGAGGGGATGCTCCATCATAATCACCCCTCCCCGTGCCATCGCTGAGGGTCCCTGCAATCCTGCGTTCTCCCCGGCTTCCTGCAGCTCTTCAGCACTGAGCGGTGATGTAATACCCGCTCATTAAGGTCATGTAATATGGACACGACACCACTCCCATGGGCGTCGCCTCCATATTCATGGCCTTAATGAGCGGTATTACATCACCGCTCAGTGCTGGAGAGAGCTGCAGGAAGACGGGGAGAACGCAGGATTGCAGGGACGCTCAGCGATGGCACGGGAGGGGTGAGTATGATGGAGGAGAGGACAAGGAGCACGGAACAGGACGGGGGGGAGAACGGTGGACGGGGGAAGCATAGAGGAGGACGGGGGAAGCTGGAGCAGGACGGGGGAAGCATGGAGGAGGACAGGGGGAGAACGGAGGACGGGGAAGCATGGAACAGGACGGGGGGGAGATCGGTGGACGGGGGAAGCATAGAGGAGGACGGGGGAAGCATAGAGGAGGACGGGGGAGAACGGAGGACGGGGGAAGCGTGGAGGAGGACGGGGGAAGCATGGAGCAGGACAGGGGAGGATGGAGGGCACAGCGGAGGACGGAGCAGGAGGGGGGGAGTACAGAGGAGAATGGGGGAGCACAGAGCTGGATGGGGGAGCAAGGAGCAGGACGGGGCAGCACAGAGCAGGAGGGCAGTTTATACACCCGGCTTAAACATGAGTCAATAATTTTTCCCAGTTTTTTGTGGCAAAATTAGGGGGGTCGGCTTATACACGGGTCGGCTTATACACGAGTATATACGGTAACTTAATTTATGAACATGTATGGTTTGATTTCTTTTGCTTGTGTGGATTGGATGGGTTATTACAGACATCTGGTGAGAATATTTCATCCGCAATATATATACATATGTACCAACTTCAGGACTGTATTACATTTCATAAACGTCCTATACTTACTGTGCAGAGACGAGGATTGTTGGCAGTGAGACTTACTTTTATATCATGACCAACCTGACAAGCTGCAAGCTAATGAAACTTTAGAAGATCACTTTTGGCTTTCTGCTCACCAAGGATGGCCATCCATCTGCTGAGCTGTGAAATTTCCAGAATTCCTCTGTGTGTTTCTGCTGAGTGATTCCAGCTTAGAAGCGGAATTACTGTAAATGCTATTACTTCAACTGATATCATAGCTGGCTTACCGACAAATATGCCAAATGACACAACACCATTGTTTATACAAGTCTGCACAAAATCTTGCATAAGAGATTTAATTATTTTGTGGCCCTTATTAAAAACAAATGGCTAAATATACATAGACATGGGCTCTCACAGCTACTGTATATTGCAAAACATAGATTCAACTGTAAAAGAAAATGAAAATTAATGTGATATATTGACAGGTTTTCAATTCACAGGCATTTATGGCATTGCCGTATGATTTCCACAAAATTCTGTCTGATGAGATAGCTGCGATGATCAAATCTGCAAAGATTCACCAAATCGCATGGATTTTTCAGGGAAATTCAGTTTTAAGCAACATTTTTCAATGTGAATTTAAACTAGACCTCAGAGTATAGTAATGCTCACCTCACTGCTCATCTGTCCTGTCATTTCTGCATCCCACCAGTCAGAGTCTTCTTTCCACCTTTCCCTGTAGTGCTCATCCTCCTTGACTTCTTCATTCCAGAATATACCTTCCAGGTCAACTAGGCCTCCAATGTCAATACGCCGTGGTGTCATCTGTATGACGCACGTCGTAACATCATTGCAGCATCATTACAGCGCAACGTATGCCACAACGGCATGGCACACAGGCACGTTGGAGGCCTTGTCTAGTTAGAAGTCATATAGGACTTGATGGCAGGCTGTGGGTAGGTTTCAGTAGTACCATTATCTGATAGCTATACATTTTAGATCACTTTTTATTACACTTTTTTGGGAAGTGGCACAAACAAAAGAAAATGCAATTTTGGATTTTTGAAAAAAAAATTAAACGCTTTCAGTTTGAGATGTTCTCGTTAATATTTAGGTCAATATGATAATGACAATATAAAATTTCTGTATTTTTTCATATTTTATTACATTTACACTCAAAAAGGAGGAGGTGGGCAAATGGTTTCTATATTCTAAGGCCTGTTTCACACTTGCGTTTTGTGCCATCAATCAAAATCCGTCAAACTGTGAAAAAAACAGATCCGTTTGAGATTTTAAAAAACTGATGCACTGGATCCGTTTTTTTGACGGATCCATCTCAGCCGCTAGTATATGAAATTTAAAGGAATAGAACTCTGGGGAGGAGAGAAAGAGAGAGATTCCGTCATGTGATGGACGGTGACGCATCCATCGCGCATAGGCATCCTGTTATGTAAGGTAGCTGAGGAGGACAGGAACAACAGCCGGCAGCCGAACACCTGAGATGTTGGTAACTGATGGGTTGCAGATTCCTAAACTAACGACACAACTAGAGGTAGCCGTGGAGCGTTCCTACGTTGATCCTAGACGCCTCGTCACAGCCTGAGAGATAACTACACCTAAAGGCAGAAAGATGAAAGCTATCTGCCCCGGAGCAGATCCCCAAAGAAAATAGGAAGCCCCCAAACATGTAATGGCGGTTAGACAAGAAGAAATTACGAACACAGACAGAAAATAGAATGAGCGAACGCTGGGGCCACAAGCTGACTAAATAGGATAGGACAGGAGAGATTACTTTCTGCAACCCAGAAAACCCTACAATAATCCAACAATTCTGATTACAAAAATACTGAGATCACACGATCTCGCCACCCACTAAATCAGATCTCAGTGTGAACAAAACCAAGCCGCAGCCACTGAAAAAACAGGAAAAAGAAAATGAACAAATAACAGTGGCTTCAGATAAACTGAGAGGAGCACAAGCCCCCCGGAGGGGACCTGGCTGACCTCCACAGAAGTGCAGGGAACAATGCAAAAAGCAAGCACAAAAATAAAAGCAGAAAATATCTTATCTGATAGCAGAAGATGCAGGCAAGACTCAGCAAACTTCTCTCTTTGGAGGCCTGAATGGCATCCTGTGTGCGGTCACAAATGTCCCGTGCCTCCACAGCCCAGTCTGCCACCCTGGAATCTGCGGAAGACACGGGCATGGGCACTGGTACCCGCGGATGCTGACCGTAGTTCAGGAGGAATGGGGTCTGTCCGGTGGAGTCAGCCACAGCATTATTTAGAGCGAACTCAGCCCACGTTAGCAAGGATGCCCAGTCATCCTGCCTGGCAGAGACAAAATGTCGCAAGTATGTGACCAAGGTCTGGTTGGCCCTCTCTACCAACCCATTCGTCTCGGGATGGTATGCAGAGGAGAGATTCAACTCAATGCTGAGTAAACGACACAGCTCTCTCCAGAACCGAGACGCAAACTGGGGACCTCGATCACTGACAATTTTGTCTGGCATACCGTGAAGGCGGAAAATATGCCTAATGAATAATGCTGCCAAGGCCCGTGCAGACGGTAACCTGGTAACGGCACTAAGTGCACCATTTTGGAGAAGTGGTTGGTTATCACCCAGATGATGGTGCAGCCCCGAGACTTGGGTAAGCCCACCACAAAATCCATCCCGACCATCTCCCAAGGCCTGTCTGACACCGGTAAAGGGAAAAGTAACCCAGCTGGCCGTTGTCGAGGGGACTTATTCTTGGCGCAGGAGACGCACGCCTGAACGTATTACCTGACGTCATGGGCCATCTGCGGCCACCAGTATGTTCTCGCCAGCAACTCAGAAGTCCTTTTTGTCCCAAAATGTCCACCCACCCTGGACGAATGTGCCCAAGAGAGTACTTCCGGTCGCAAATTGATGGGCACAAAAGTCTTGCCCGGAGGCACAGACTCAAGCGAAACCGGAGCCACCGTTCTTAGGCTTTCTGTGGGGACAATAAGCCGAGGCTCCTCCTCCACCTCCTCAGAGGACACCACGGAGCGGGATAGAGCGTATGCGCGAATGTTCTTCTCACCGGAGAGGAAATGGAGGGTGAAATGGAACCGGGAGAAAAACAAGGACCATCTGGCCTGACGGGAATTTAGCCGCTGGGCTGTCTGCAAATACACCAAGTTCTTGTGGTCCGTGAATACTTGGAAGGGGAAGCGAGCCCCCTCCAGAAGATGTCTCCACTCGGAGAAGGCCAACTTCATAGCCAGTAACTCCCTGTCCCCGATGGAATAATTCCTCTCTGCTGGTGTAAAGGTCTTGGAAAAGAAGAAGCAGGGATGCTTCCGACCCTGGGCATCCTTTTGAAAGAGGACTGCTCCAGCACCAACAGAAGAGGCATCCACCTCTAAGATAAACGGTTTATCGACATCGGGGCGATGTAAGATGGGAGCACTGGCGAAATGCGACTTGATGGAGGAGAACGCCTTTGTGACCTCCTCTGACCACAACTTGGGATTAGCTCCCTTCTTGGTGAGGGCTACCAAGGGAGCTACCAAGTAGAGAAATGGGGAATGAATTGGCGATAGTAGTTAATGAACCCCATAAAGTGCTGCACCGCCTTAAGGGAGTGGGATTCTTGCCAATCCATCACAGCCTGTAGTTTGGTAGGATCCATAGCCAATCCCTGGGTGGAGATGATATAGCCCAGGAAAGGTAGAGACTCCTGCTCAAACATGCACTTCTCCAACTTTGCATATAGGGAATTTGCTCGCAAGAGGTCGAAGACCTTGCAGACATCTCTCCGGTGGGAGGCCATATCTGGAGAAAAGATGAGAATGTCATCCAGATAGACTACCACCGAGGTGGTCAACATATCCCGGAAGATGTCATTCACAAAGTCTTGGAAGACAGCTGGGGCGTTACAGAGCCCAAAGGGCATTACCAGATATTCATAATGCCCATCCCTGGTGTTAAATGCCGTCTTCCATTCGTCCCCCTCACGGATGCGAATCAGGTTATACGCACCCCGCAGGTCTAACTTAGTAAATAACCTTGCTCCCCGAAGCCTGTCAAAGAGTTCAGAGATTAGCGGCAAAGGATATTTATTTTTCACGGTGATAGCGTTGAGACCCCTATAATCAATGCACGGACGTAATTCTCCATTCTTCTTCTGCACAAAAAAGAACCCCGCTCCCGCTGGTGACACCGACTTCCTAATGAATCCCCTTGCCAAGTTCTCCTGAATATATTGGGACATGGCCTCTGTCTCAGGAAGAGAGAGGGGATAAACCCTTCCTCTGGGAGGCTCAGCTTCAGGCAAGAGGTCGATAGGACAGTCATAGGGGCGATGAGGCGGAAGAGTCTCCGCAGCCTTCTTCGAGAAAACGTCGGCATAAGACCAATAGACCTTGGGAAGAGGAGAGAGGTCTATGGGTATCTCAGTGGTGTTGACCTGCACGCTGTCCCTAATGCATCGGCCTTTACATAAATTACCCCAACCCAGAATTCTCCCTGAAGACCATTCAATATGGGGAGAGTGGTGGCGGAGCCAGGGTAATCCCAACAAAACCTCATCTATACCCTCAGGGAGGATAAAAAATGATATATTCTCCTGATGGGAAGGAGACATAGACAAGGTGAGTGGGACAGACTGATGGGTGATTTGTGAGGGCAGAATTGCTCCGTTCAACACCCGTACCGATACTGGTTCAGCCAGCAACACCAAAGGCATGGTGTGGCGAGAAGCAAAGGAGGATGACATAAAATTCCCCTCTGCCCCAGAATCCACACACATCTTGACGGGTAGGGTGGTAGAACCATGGGTAATTATCCCCTTGAGGAGCACTTTAGGGGCAAAACTCATGGCGTCCAGTGACCCTGTTCCTACGGTTACTGGGCGCGACCGTTTATTCAGCCGCTGTGGACATCGGTTGGCAAAATGTCGCTGCTGTTGGCAAATATAACAAATCGGGGATGGACGAGTGACCCGAGATTTAGATCCTGCAGGAGCAACCTCCTGAAGGTCGGGCGCCTGAACGGGCGACTCCAGAGGGGTGGTGAAGGTTGGAGCCAACCGAACCCTCTGCCTACACTGGGCACGTTCCAGCCTCCGCTCGTGGAAATGGAGGTCGACGCGGGTGGAAATAGCGATAAGCTTCTCCAGTGTGGCAGGAATCTCTCTGGTAGCCAAGGCGTCTTTCACATGACCCGCCAGTCCTCTCCAGAACACGGGAATGAGGACTTTATCTGGCCACTCTAATTCCGAGGCCAGAGTCCGAAATTGGACAGCAAACTGGCTGACCAAAGCCGAACCCTGGGTACTTGCCAGCAGTTTGAGCGCCGTATCTTGGGTGATCTGAGGTCCTAGAAAAACCTTTTTCAGAGCCTCCAGAAAACGAGAAGCACTCCGCACCACACGGTCGTCGCGCTCCCACAGCGGCGTTGCCCACTCCAACGCTCTGCCTGACAGAAGAGCTATCACAAAGCCCACTTGTGCCCGATCCGTGGGGAAACGTGCAGCCAGAAGCTCGAGGTGTATGGAGCACTGACTCACGAATCCCCGACATTGCTTGCTGTCACCAGCAAACTTGTCTGGAAGCGGGAGGTGGGACAATGTAGGGACAGAGGTGGCAGAGGACAAACTGGCTGCAGCTACGCTAGCAGCCTGAACAGCGACTGCGGTAACATCCACAGCTGAGGTTGTGCGCTCAAGAGCCGCCAACCTACCCTCCAGCTGCTGGATGTACAGCTGTAAACGCTGTTCATCCGCCATTTTACTAGCCAGACCCTGGCGCTAATATTATGTTAAGGTCTGCGGAACGCACCAAATATAAGATGTGGAGAGGTGCGTTCGCAGCCCGGGGTCCACCGTGCAGGCGGAGCCTGCTGCTAGTAAGATGGCGTAAGAAGCAAACTCTGTTATCCCGCAGAGTCGCCAACATAAACGCTGTAACGCGCTGTGGCAATAAGTGCGAACTCTGTTACTCCACAGAGCCGCTAGAAGGAGAGCCGCAGCGCTATATGGCGATGTGTGCGAACTCACTAAACACAACTGAGTCGCAAAGAAAACACGCTAGGGCGCTGTCTAGCGTTGAAAGCGAACCCTGTTACGTCACAGGGCCGCTGAGAAAAAGTGCTGTGTCCTGTCAGGCTCTCAGGTACACAGTTAAGTGCTAAGCGTACATAAAGCGTGATCATGTGCTAATGTCCTCGCGGGAGTCACCCGCAATCTATGACATCTGAACGCCAGACCCTGAATACGGCAATCAAAACTCCTCACCGGTTATGCCGGTAATCTAGGGCATCTAGGACGCCGACCCTGACCAGCTAGCACACCAAACTCCTCACCGATTAAGTCGGTATTCTAGTGGCTTATTTCAGCCGGGTCCCTAACCACACACACACATGACCACACTGGCGCATAGCATACAATGGTTGATATTAGCGCATGGCGGCCCAGCCATGCTACCCTTTTATAGTAACAGCTACAGGACCTGCCAGAAACAAGGACCAATGAAGCTTGTTCCAGAACAACAGTAGTCACAGGACCTTCCTGGCAGACCAATAGGAGCTGCTGCAGTACCTGAGCATGTGACCCCTGATCTCCAATGAGAGATCTCACTCTGGGCATGCTCAGAAGGGAAAACGCAGGACTTTGTCCCAAAGACGTCTGCTCCAGCACTGGCTATAATAGCAGATCCAGGAAAGGCAGCAGCAAGTGACTGCACAGTACTGGAGTGGGCAAGACGCTTGTACCGACGTCTCTGCAAAGCAGACTCCACTGCGGCCGGAGATGAATGGGAGACCGCAGCGGGGCTGGTTCGAGACTCCCCTTGTGCAGCAGCGGGAACTCGAACCCTAACAGTGTAGTATTTCGGAAAATTATTTATTTTTCATATTTACAGATTTACGTCTGACGAAATAATGCGAATGCTAGAAGAATCTGATTCTGAGCATGAGGAAGAACCATATGTTGCATCTGATGATGAAAACTATGTACCACAAGTGGATGTTACTGAAGAAGATTCAGACATTGAACAAGAAATGGTCATAGAGCAGGAAAAAGAATATGACTCAGACGAAAGTGTTGAGGATGAGTCTGTGCCTCAAAGTGCAGGCGACATTTGGACTGCTAAGGATAAACCTCAATGGTGTAGTGATCCACTGCCAAATGCACTAAGAAAATCTCGTAATCTCCTACGACAAAGAGGTGGCCCTGCAGCAATCAGCAACCTGTATACAGCAAAAGAGCTATTCAAGTCAATCATGAATCCCGAGATGTGTGACATCATATTTCGAGAAACGAATCGAAAGGCCAAGAGAGTTTGTGATGCTTACAACAACGAACTGATACAACGTTTTCCTGATTCTTCTGAACGGCCACCACAAAAAACATTCAAGCAATTTACTGAAACTGAACTCCATGCATTTTTGGGCATACTGATTGCTGCTGGTGTGCACAGAGACAACAATGAGAATCTGGTGGAAATTTGGAATGTTGCTGCTCTGCCTCTTATACGTGCAGCCATGTCTCGTGACCGCTTCAAGATGATACTCAGATTTATCAGATTTGACAATGAAAATACACGTGCAGAACGTGTGCAAACAGATAAAGCTGCACCAATACGGTACATCTGGACAATGCTGAACAGAAATCTAGAGAGAGCCTACAAGCCATATAATTGTATCACCGTCGACGAGCAATTATTTCCACTTAGAGGCCATACTAAATGTACCCAGTATATACCTTCAAAACCAGCTAAATATGGCATAAAGATTTCTGGTTTGTGACTCGTCAAACGCCTACCCATTACAAGGTCAGCTCTACACTGGGAAACCAACTGATGGTCCTCGACAAGTAAACATTGGTGAACGAACAGTATTGGACCTAGTGAGCTCGTATAAAGGGTCTGGAAGAAATGTCACCACCGATAACTTCTTTACAACCATGGAACTAGCTAAGGTATTGAACTCCTGGAACATGACACTAGTTGGTACAGTGAGAAAAAAAAAGGTTCCTACCTAGCAACATGCAGCCTGCCAAAGAAAGGCCTGTAAACTCGACAAATTTTGCCTACAATCATGATGCAACAGTCTGTTCATATGTACCAAAGAAGAACAAATCAGTCGTGCTTCTATCATCTATGCACATGACGGGAGAAGTTAAAGAGACACTAGCAGCCAAGCCAGAGATAATAAAATACTACAACAAAACAAAAGGCGGAGTTGATGTTATGGATAAAATGTTGGGAGAGTACACTGTGAAACGACGAACATTACGTTGGCCTCTGGCATTTTTCTACAATATGATTGACGTCACTGGGTTAGCATCCAACATCATCTACAGAGAACACAATCCAAGCTTCAGGACAAAGGATCAACGAAGAAAGTTCCTTAAAGTTCTCGCAAATCAGCTGTGTATGCCTGCAATTGAAGATCGTAGTACAAACCGAATGATGATGAGAAACCATTTTCTTCGAGGTGCAGTAGAAATGGTGCTTGGACGATGCATTCTGGTAGCATCGCAAGCAGCAGCTGGCCCTCAAATACCTCATGGTAGTCGTGGACCCTCCCCTGTTGTTGGTAGTTGCTATGTCTGCCGAGACCTGAGGCGAAAACAATGTAAGACTAGAAAGCCTTGTGTGGTTTGTGTGAAACCCATTTGCGATGAACACTCGGTAGCAAAGACAACATGCATTATTTGCGAAGAAAATCAATAAAAAAAGTTTCTTACATTTTCTTTTATAATGTAAATGAACAGTTTTTTACTTGTTTATAATAATAAAATAGCATTATCATTAAAAAAATATTATTCTTTTTCCTTGCATTATCTTCATTCAAAATATATGAGGGTACATTTGTACCTATGCAGCTTGTTATGGATGCAAAAATATCTTGACCCCTTATCTCGGAAGGGGGTGGAGATATTTTATTGAAATTTGGCCAATATATTCTGGACTAAAACTGCAGAGATGTCACGAAATTTCAGCCCTCTACGGCTTTTCGAAAAAAAATTATTGCAATTTTAAAACGGAATAGTTACAATTGTACCTACTCAGCTGGATGAAGGTTAAAAAAGAGAAAACACAGTAGTTTGACAATAAATGGTTTCACCCAACCACTAAGAATGAGTGGAGAAAAAGTTTTGGTGTAATCATTCATATTCTCTGAAAAAAGGCAGAGAAAGCAAAAATTCTGCCGGGGTATGTAAACTTTTGGGTACAACTGTATAAAGAGATATGGCATAAAATATATTTCTCAGTAGAAAATTAAAATGATCCATGTGTAAATTGATTAACTTTTAGTTCTTAACCGGAGATATCAGGCTAAGGCACAACCCAGTAGTCCTGGGAACCCCCCCCCCCTCATTAGCTGTTGCAGATAACCCATAACACCTAAGAGCAGTGGGTGAAATGAACCCCTGTAAGTACACAACCCTCAACCTCCGCTCTATTGGGTAAAAATCCATAATACACCATTGTATCACCTGCTAGAGATGCTCAATTGGACTTAGGTCAGGGCTCTGGCTGGGGAAGTCAAGAATGGTCACATAGTTGTTCTGAAGCCACTCCTTTGTTATTTTAGCTGTGTGCTTAGGGTCATTGTCTTGTTGGAAGGTGAACCTTCAGCCAAGTCCGAGGTCCAGAGCACTGTGGAAGAGGTTTTCATCCAGAATATCTCTGTACTTGGCTTCATTCATGTTTCCATCAATCACAAGCAGTCATCCGGTCCCTGCAGCTTAAAAATACCCCCAATAGCATGATGCTGCCACCACCATGTTTCACTGTTGGGATTGTATTGGGCAAGTGATGAGCAGAGCCTGGTTTTCTCCTCACATACCACTTAGAATTATCACCAAAAAGTTCTATGTTTATCTCATCAGATCAGAGAATCTTATTTCTCATAGTCTGGGAGTTCTCCATGTATTTTTTAGAAAATGTTATGTGGGCTTTCACATGTCTTGCACTGAGGAGAGGATTCCATCGGGCCACTCTGCCATAAAGGCCTGACTGGTGGAGGGCTGCAGTGATAGTTGACTTTGTGGAACTTTCTCTCATTTCCCTTCTGCATCTGTGGAGCTCAGCCACAGAGATCTTGGAGTTCTTCTTTGCCTCTCTTACTAAGGTTCTTCTCCCACCATTGCTCAGTTTGGCTGGACGGCCAGGTCTAGGAAGACTTCTGGTGTTCCTAACCTTCTTCCATTTAAGGATTATGGAGGCAACTGTGCTCTTAGGAACCTTGAATGCTGCAGAGATTCTTTTGTAACCTTTGACAGATGTGTGACTTGCCACAATTCTGTCTCTGAGCTCCTTTGACCTCATGATTCTCATTTGGTCTGACATGCACTGTGAGCTGTGAGGTCTTATATAGACAGGTGTGTGCCTTTACAAATCAAGTCCTAGTGGTTTAATTAAACACAACTGAACTCCAATGAAGGAGTAGAACCATCTCAAGGAGGATCACAAGGAAATGGACAGCATGTGACTTAAATATGAGTGCCTGAGAAAAGGGTCTGAATACTTATGACCATGTGATATTTCAGTTTTCTTTTTTAATAAATTTGCAAAATTGTCTACATTCCTACATTTCCGTTTTTTTTTCAGTCAAGATGGGGCGCAGAGTGTACATTAATGAGAAAAAAATGAACTTTTTTCAATCTACAAAATTGATGCAATGAAACAAAGAGTGATAAATTTAAAGGGGTCTGAATACTTTCCCTACCCACTGCACATCTAGAATGAATTAATTGATCTCAAAAAGAAAAAATGATAACTTAATTAAAATATTCCTGTCACGATAATATAAGTATGCTCTATGGTTTTCTTTATCATCACACATTTCTAGAACACTCCATAGGCACCTACACTCTCCGCAGACTCACGCTGTAGGCTTTTTGACCAACCTCTCCCAGCTCATTCTCACTACACACTCTGTATAATGTGATACTAGTTTGTTAGCAGTCCCCCTTCCACCTCACTGAATAGCTTAAGACCAGCTGAAAAAAACAGTTTGGCAGCTCTAAAGCACATGGAAAGCCAGCGATTTCTTTGTCCTGATACCGTGTTCCTTTGAGATCAAATATAATGACCACAATTAGTGATAAAGATATGAAAGTTACATATTTTCATGCCCATCGGTAGACCCACACCAAAGTTAAATCTCTAGGATCCAGATCCAGCAGAATCCGAGGAATGGATTCCTCCCTAATCGGGTCAGGTATTCACTTCATGTTTAGACTTAAATGAACCCCCATGTCATACTGAGAAAAATTATACTTTTGTCCTCCATCTATGAGGTTCCCTCCCGAGATATGATACTTATGAATTTTCAGCATGTGTTAGACCCTCTGAGAAAAGAGGAGTGCTTCCATAGCGTCACCCACTTCAGTGATGTCACGACCAAGGGGTATAAGATAGTGCCAGATCATTTTGCAGTATCTTTGCCTGGGAAACCTGATTACAGAGAGGTTCCTGTGATGCACTGTGATGTATCGCCCATCCCCTGACCGCATGGTCTGCCTGAGATGACTTAAGCAAATATAAGTGACTTTCTTCTATTAATCCCTGTTATTTTGTAATTGTTTTGTACATATTTCAATTGTCTACCTTTGTGATATCTTTTATACCTTTTGTAAACACTGCTTACCTTTTTGGAGTAAAATATATAAAATTACTAGCTTCGTTTCTCCTTGCTCTATAACGTGCCCCACGTCCTCTGTGCTAAATTAAGCCTACACTACAAATTAGGGTGGCCCTTGCCCCACATTCTAGAACCAGAGGCTGGTGGCAGCAAGTGTGTATTGGGCTTGCGTGGTAAAGCTGGAAGTGACGGAACGGGTTTTATAAGCAAATTGCCTGGCTGCGGCTGGTAGTAATATTTCACTCACTGCAGCTTGCCTAACAGCTAGTACATGCCCAGGCGGCCCTTCCGGCAATTACTTATCCTAGGTGAAGTTCCCTGACTGACCTGAGGGTAAGGGGGCCCCAGAGAGCAGCGAGTTCCAAACCCGAACTGGAAAGCGGGATATACAAAAATCCCTGCAGTTGGTGACATATTGTTGGCAGAGGTGGGATAACTAAAATAAGCCCCCCTTGCGATAGATATAGAGTATACATATTTGTAGTTTCATCACATTTGGTGGCAGCGGTGGGATCATAAACCACATCCCCGTTTCTGTTCCTCACAATTGGTGGCAGCAGTGGGATAATAGAGCATTAGTGATCTGGTTTGAGCAATCATTCCTCTCACTAAAAACTTGCACTGTTCTTGCGAGGACCCTGCAGCAAAAGTTTTGGAGAACGAACTCAGTGTTTATTAGTCTTGAGACAATAGTGTGTACTTGCGATTACACCCTCCCTTTCTCTTTGCTTTTCTATCCTATCTTTTATTTGGCAACCATGATTAAGCTGGGAGCAGCCTATTATAGGCAGCAGTCCAAGGACACTCTTATCGCCCTATGCACATCGAAGCAGATTGACCACATTGGCAAAAACAAAGATCAAATGGTCGCGGATCTGGTGCAATCGGAAGAGAGTCAGGACAGTGCCCAGAGTCCAGTGGGGGCTGGGACCAGCCAAAGCATGGACATTACTGAACCAGAGGTCCAGCTGGTGCAGGCCAACCCTTCTTGCAGCCGGGGTAGCATGGACAGCCTTCTGCAGTTGGCTCTCCAACAATGCTCACCAGATGACCAGGACAGACATCTGCAGCTGATCCAGCAAGCCTATGAGAGAGCCGAGAGCCAAGCCCAGCGAGATGCCGAGAAGCGAGAGGCCCAAGCTTGGAGAGACCATGAACTGCAGCTGGCCCAACACAGGGTAGGACCATCTACAGCCTGGAGCTGTGAGTCCAGCAATGCTCCATCTCCTAAACCCTGGCCAGAGCACTTTCCTGTGATGGAGAAGGATGGGCACTTGGACACTTTTCTGCAGGCATTTGAGAAAGGCTGCAGACAATACCAACTGCCTGAGAACCAATGGGCCAGGTTCTTGACCCCCTGGCTAAAAGGCAAAGCTCTGGAGGCATTTGCTTTTCTCCCGCCAGGTCAAGATGGTGACTATGAGGCTATCAAGCAAGCCCAGATAAAGAAGTACCAGCTAACTCCTGAGGTTTAACGTAGAAAATTCCGGAACCTCCAACGTGGCCCACACGACAGTTACAGCGATGTGGTGCATGGACTCATGACCTAGTTTGACCAGTGGATCCAAGAACTGTCAGCAACCACCTTTGAGCAGCTGAGGGACCTGATGATCAAAGACCAGTTCCTACATCTTTGCCCAGCTGAGGTGCGACAGTTCGTGATGGACCGAAAGCCAAAAGAAGCGGACAAAGCAGCGCAGATCACTGTCACCTATGAAGCCAACCGGTATCCAGAGGTGTGGAAGCCAGTCACCAACAGCTGGAGAGGGGGTAAGTCTGCAACCAACCCCAGTGACCCTGCCAGCTGACACACCAGAGGCCCTGTCCTGTTTGCCGCCAGGCCCACATCAGACCCTAGCCAGTGTTTTTCCTGCAAACAGACTGGACATATCAGCGCCACTTGTCCAGAGAAGCAGAAGAACCCCCCAACTAAGGCCTCCAGGCCTAATGCAGCAGTTCTTTTGGTGGGTGGGGTGGTTGCGAGGGTCACTGACAATGTGCAGCAAGTCCGCGTGGGGGACCATTTCGCTAGAGGCCTCAAAAACACCAGGGCTGAACGAACCCTCATCCGACCTGAACTGGTGGCCCCTGAAGAGATTATTCTGGGGAAAACCCAGACTGTCACCGGGATTGGGGGCATCCGTTGTCCCTTGAAGATGGCCCAGGTTTTCATCGATTGGGGTGCCGGGAGCGGGGTGAAGGAGTTGGGGTTGACCGAAAATTTGCCCACCGATGTTTTGTTGGGGACCGATTTGGGGAGTTTGGTTACATATTACGTCCCTGACACCCTTTGCCAATCTGATAATAAAGGTGATTTTAATGCTATTGATGATGATGGGAAATTGCATGTGTTACCTGACAATGCTTTAACGAGTAATGATGCATCTGATAACCATTTTTTCCCTAGGGATGATGATGATCGTAATGTAAATGTGCAGGCTGTATCTGCTAACCATTTTTCTGAAAAGGATGTGTCCACAGGTGCAGGAGTGCTCAGCCACGTCACTCTGTGGAGTGAGATGGCTGAGGAACCCCTAACAGGAGCAAGCGACGGTGCTAAAGGAAATGGGAAGGTACAAGGGAACCATGAGGAAGGTGAGTCCATGCAACTGACCAGTGACACCGAGGATGGTAACTGGCCCATAAATAGCACTGCTCCTGAGGTATTGGGGTGGATGGGGAGGCAGAACCCATAGCAGTGCCGGCTGATGGGTCTGTAGAAATCCCCGGGGAGACAGCCTACGTAGCCGCTGTCACTCGCAGTCAGAGTGCCCAGAATGCAGGTAACACCCTGCCTTTCGGACCCTGTTCCGCCACAGGAGTGACTGAACCAGAGATGGAACCTGAGCAGGTCCCGGAGAGTCCCAGTGAGGAAGGGACCTTAATGTCACTTCTGGCTGCCTCCAGCCAGGAGTTCCAGGCTGCCCTGCACTCAGATATGAGCCTGGAGACCTTGAGACACCTCGCCGAGACGCCCACCTCGGTGACTGATAAGGAGAGGGTGCTCTGGGAACGAGAAAGGTTGTACCGGGAGACAATACCCGGAGAATCCCAAAAGGAGTGGTTGAGGGATAGACAGCTGGTTATCCCCTATCATTTCAGGGGAGAGCTGTTGGGGATTGCCCATGAGATCCCACTTGCTGGACACTTGGGGATCAGCAAAACTAAGGCCCGGCTGTCTCAACACTTCTATTGGCCCAAGATGGGAACAGGCTGACAAACTACTGCCGCTCCTTTATCACCTGCCAAAGAGTGGGGAAGGCGGGGCCTGCTCTTAAGGCTCCCCTGATCCCTTTGCCAGTGTTAGAGGAGCATTTCCAGAGGATCTCGGTGGACATTGTGGGCCCGCTGGCCTTCCCCAGCAGCTCTGGAAAGCAATACGTCCTCACCGTGGTAGACTACGCTACCCGGTACCCAGAGGCAGTGGCTCTGTCCTCAACTAAGGCGGATAAGGTGGCGAATGCTCTGTTGGCCGTCTTTTCTTGTGTAGGATTTCCCAGATAGATGCTTATCGATCAAGGGACCCAATTCATGTCTCGCCTTATTGAGGCTCTCTGTAAGAATATGCAGGTGAAGCGTCTGGTATCGAGTGCGTATCACCCACAGACCAATTGCTTGTGTGAGCGCTTAAACGATACCCTCAAACAGATGCTACGCATGCTGGTTGATACCAAAGGATGTAACTGGTAGCGGTACCTCCCACATCTGCTATTCCCTTACCTTGAGTTTCCGCAGGCCTTGACGGGGTTCTCCCCCTTCGAGCTCCTGTACGTCAGGCAAGCCTTTTGGGTTGGTAAGGGAATCCTGGGAAGATAAGCTGACCCCTTCGGAAGTGTCCATCGTGGATTATGTCATGCACTTCCGTGACTAAATTCAGACCTTGACGCAGTTGGTGCCTGACAACATGACGCAGGCTCAGGCTGACCAGAAGCACTGGTACGACCAGAACGCTCAGGAGCGGACCTACCAGGTTGGTCAAAAGGTGTGGGTGCTGGTCCCCATACCAAATGATAAGCTTCATGCAGCCTGGGAAGACCCGTACGTCATCCACCAACAGCTCAACCCAGTCACCTATGTGGTCACTCTTGACCCCGCCCAGGGTAGGCGCAAGGCCTTTGACGTCAATATGATGAAGGCTCATCAAGAATGTGAAGCCTGCGTCCTACCAGTCTGCAACCTGCCCGAGGACGGGTAGGGAGACCCCCTCCTGGACATGCGGGCCCAAGGTCGGTGGTTCCATTGAAGACGTGGAGGTAAGCACTTTGTTATCCAAACCCCAGTGATCACAGTTGCGGGCCACGCTGGAACCCTTCCGGGCCGTGTACTTCAACCAGCCTGGAAGGATTGAGTTAGTAGTCCACGAGGTGGACACCAGGAATCAAGCCCCACTACACCGTATCAAAACTCTGATGAGGTGCAGAAGGTTATGCACCAGGAGATCGATGAGATGTTACAGCTGGGGGTGATTCAAGGGTCCAAAAGCACGTAGTCCTCACCTGTAGTTCTCGTGCCAAAGAAGGATTGGACCACCCATCACAGCCTCTGACGCGCACCAATGCCACGCATTGAGGAGCTACTTGAGCTGTTAGCAAAAGCGAAATACCTATCCATCATGGATCTGAGTCGAGGATACTGGCAGATTCCCTGAGCCCCGAGGTGCAGGAGAAGTCCGCCTTTATCGCCCCTGCCACATTCCATCGGATGGTCAACCACCTGCTTCAGGGACAGAAGAAGTACACGGTGGCGTACCTGGATGACATTGCCATCTTCAGTTCCATCTGGGAGGAACACCTGCAGCATTTCCAGGAGGTGCTCCAGCATGTTCACCATGCAGACCTGACCATCAAGCAGGGGAAATGCCAGATGGGCATGAGTGAGGTCCACTACCTGGGGCACCGGGTAGGCGGGGGCTCCATGAGGCCAGAGCCAGAGAAAGTGGACGCGATCACGTCCTGGCCCACCCCCAGTACCAAGAAACAGGTGACGTCCTTCTTGGGCTCTGCAGGGTACTATAGGTGCTTTGTACAAAACTGTAGCAGCCTTGCAAAGCCCTTGACGGACCTCACCAGGAAGAAGCTACCCCTGTTGACTGGACAGACAGCTGTGAGGTAGCCTTCCGGGCTTTGAAAACAGCACCCGTGCAACTCTCCCGTGTTAAAAGCAGGCGACAGCAGTTTGCCGTTCCTGGTACAGACTGATGCCAGCGACTTTGTCCTCGGAGCTTTTCTCAGCCAGGTCGACTCGGGGAACAAAGAGCACCCCGTGTTGTACCTGTGCCAGAAGCTTCTGCCGAGGGAAGTGGCCTATGCCACCATCGAGAAGGAGTGCCTGGCCATGGTCTGGGCACTGCAACATTTGCAGCTCTACCTGTACAGGCGCCCCTTCACTGTGGTGACCGATCACAACCCCCTGAGCTGGCTGCACACCGTGTCCAGAACCAACGGAAGGTTGCTACGCTGGAGCCTTGCCCTCCAACAGTATGACTTTGCTGTGAAACACAAAAAGAGCAGCGAGCATGGCAATGCCAACTGGTTGTCCCGCCGAGGCAAACCTGCGAAGGTGCGCCTGGAGGAGTATCGAGAGGTCCTGCCTCCGTAGTGCACTCCAAAAGGGGAGGTGTCACGATAATATAAGTATACTGTATGGTTTCCTTTATCATTTCACATTTCTAGAACACTCCATGGGCACCGACACTCTCCGCAGACTAACGTTATGGGCTTTTTGACCCCTCTCCCAGCTCCTTCTCATTACACACTCTGTGTAACGTGATACTAGTTTGTTAGCAGCCCAAATCGCATCCCCCATGCTCGTTCCTCACAATGCCTATTAAATTTCACCACAGAATAATCTAGAGGACTCAATGTAGCAAAAAGGGCAAATCACAGAATTCTATAATGTAATACTAAGCTTATAGTCCACATTCAGACTAAAAGGTTTTAACGTATTACATTTTTTATTCCGCTTAATTTTGAGTAACACCTAACTCTGTCTCCCCCTCTCCTCAATAGGAGTACTTGGTCTTTAATTCTAAATTTTAGATCTTTCTCAGTATGCCTATATTCTACAAAGTGTTTTGGCACTGTTAAATCCAACCTCCTCTTTCTGATGGTATTCTCATGGTCTATGGAGCTTGTGGGATTAGGTAGTTCAGAGGTTAATCGGGATGGCCTCACTCTGGGGATTCTGGGAGGATTCTTATAGCCTCATGGTGGGGTCATTCTTCGTCACTTAAACTCTGACCCTTGGCTGAGTGTGTTTGACCCTGTTGTGCCTGTGTTAGTGCTTTGTACATAAAATGAAAAAAGTTGGGCTGAAAGCCCTAGCCAGCTCACCAACCGCCACAGAAGCACGAGAACCCGCCTGGACTCCGGCGTGACTTGACTGAAGAGGATGAGGAAAAAAAAATGTGTTACAGCTTCTAAAATTCAATTCTTTATTATTCGCATAAAATCATGAAATTATGGCGATCTCCTCAGATTTAAATGGATGCGCTAAAAGCGCTAATGGCAGCTTACGCATTTCGATCCTATAGGGATCTTTATAAAAGCTTTATCAAAGATCGCGGCCGGGACATTAACCCCTGGCACACCGTGATCAAACATGGGCGCAGGGAGGGGGCTTCCTGCGTGCTCCCTGAGACCCTCAGAACAGCACGCCCCGGATCCAAGATGGCCGCTGGGTCCTGCAGGGTGGCGGCTTCCTAAGTGCCTGCTGAGAGCAGGCTCTGAGGAAGCCTGCAACACTGCCTGTGAGATCGCTGGTCTCACAGTGCTGTGAGACCAGCGATCTGACCCTATACTGTAATGTCCCACCCTGGGACAAAGTAAAAAAGTTAAAAAAATATAAATAACAAGTGTAAAAAAAATTCCAAAATAAAGGAAAAAAAAATATTCCCCAATAAATTAATTTCTTCCTGTAAATAAAAAAAACAAAACCATCAAAGTACACATATTTGGTATCGCCGCATCCATAATAACGACCTTCCCTATAGAACTGTCCCACTAGTTAACCCCTTTAGTGAACCCCTTAACAAAAAACAAAGCAAAAAATCAATGCTTTATCATCATACCACCGAACAAAAAGTGGAATAACACGCGATCAAAAAGACAGATATAAATAAACATGGTACCGCTGAAAACATAATTTTGTCCCGCAAAAAATGAGCTGCCATACAGCATCATCAGGGAAAAAATAAAAAAGTTATAGGTGGCAGAATAAAGCGATGCAAAAATAATTATTTTTTATATAAAATTGTTTTTATTGTATAAAATTGCCAAAACATAAAAAAAAAATGATATAAATGAGGTATCGCTGCAATCGTACTAACCCGAAGAATAAAACTGCTTTATCAATTTTACCACACGTGGAACGGTATAAACGACCCCCCAAAAAGAAATTCATGAATTGCTGATTTTTGTTCATTCTAACCTCCCAAAAATCAAAATAAAAAGCGATCAAAAAATGTCACGTGCTGAAAAATGATAACAATATAAACATCAACTCGTACTGCAAAAAATAAGACCTCACATGACTCTGTGGGCCAAAATATACAAAAATTATAGCTCTCAAAATGTGGTGATGCAAAAACTATTTTTTGCAATAAAAAGCGTCTTTTAGCGTGACAGCTGCCAATCATAAAAACCTGCTATAAATAGTAAATCAAACCCCCTTTTTCACCCCCTTAGTTAGGGAAAAATAATAAAATTAAAAAATGTATTTATTTCCATTTTCCCATTAGGGTTAGGGTTAGGGTTGCGCCTAAAGTTAGGGTTAAGGTTGGGGCTAAAGTTTGGGTTAGGGTTGGTACTAAGGTTACGGGTGTGTTAGGGTTAGGTTTGTGGTTAGGGTTATGATTAGGGTTGGGACTAGGGTGAGGGATGTGTTGGTGTTAAGGTTGGAGTTAGAATTGGGGGGTTTCCACTGTTTAGGCACATCAGGGGCTCTCCAAAAGTGACATGGCGTCTGATCTCAATTCCAGCCAATTGTGCGTTGAAAAAGTCAAACTGTGCTCCTTCACTTCTGAGCTCTGCTATGCGCCCAAACAGTAGTTTACCCCACATATGGGGTATCAGCGTACTCAGGACAAATTGCACAATAACTCTTGGGGTCCAATTTATTCTGTTACCCTTGGGAAAATAAAAAATTGGGGGCGAAAATATCATTTTTGTAAAAAAAAATGATTTTTTTGTTTTTATGGCTGTACGTTATAAACTTCTGTGAAGCACTTGGGGCTTCATAGCGCTCACCACACATCTAGATAAGTTCCTTGTGGGGTCTATTTTCCAAAATGGGGTCACTTGTGGGGGGTTTCCACTGTTTAGGCACATCAGGGGCTCACCAAATGCGACATGAAACCCGCAGAACGTTCCATCAAAGTCTGCAAAACAAAACGTCACTACTTCCCTTCCGAGCCCCAACGTGTGCCCATACAGTAATTTTCTCCCACATATGGGGTATCAGCATACTCAGGACAAATTGGACAACAACTTTTGGGGTCCAATTTCTCCTGTTACCCTTGTGAAAATAAAATATTGGGGCCGAAAATTATCATTTTTGTAAAAAAAAAAAGAGTTTTTATTTTTACAGCTGTACATTATAAACTTCTGTGAAGCACTTCGGGGTTCCAAAGTGCTCACCACGCATCTAGATAAGTTCCTTGTGGGTCTATTTTCCAAAATTGGGTCACTTGTGGGGGGCTTCCACTGTTTAGGCACATCAGGGGCTCTCCAAATGCGAAATGATGCCCGCAGACCATTCTATTAAAGTCTGCAATCCAAAACGTCACTGCTTCCCTTCCGAGCCCGACGAGTGCCCATACAGTAGTTTTCTCCCACATATTGGGTATCAGTGTACTCAGGACAAATTGGACAACAACTTTTGGGGTCCAATTTCTCCTGATACCCTTGTGAAAATAAAATTTGAGGCGAAAAAATCTTTTTTGCAAAAAAAAAAAGGATTTTTTATTTTTACGGCTGTATGTTATAAACTTCTGTGAAGCACTTCGGGGTTCAAAGTGCTCACCACACATCTAAATAAGTTCCTTGGGGGGTCTATTTTCCAAAATGGGGTCACTTGTGGGGGGTTTCCACTGTTTAGGCACATCAGGGGCTCCCCAAACGCGACATGACACCCACAGACCATTCCATCAAAGTCTGCAATCCAAAACGTCCTGACGTGTGCCCATACAGTAGTTTTCTCCCACATATGGGGTATCAGCGACTTAGGACAGATTGGACAACAACATTTGGGGTCCAATTTCTCCTGTTACCCTTGGGAAAATAAAAAGTTGAAGACTAAAAGATCATGTTTGTGGAAAAAATATGATCTTTTTATTTTCATGCTCGGGCATTATAAACTTTAGTGAAACACCTGGGGGTTCAAAGTTCTCACCACACACCTAGATAAGTTCCTTGAGGGGTCTAGTTTCCAAAATGGTGTCATATGTGGTGGGTTTCCACTGTTTAGGCAGATCAGGAGCTCTCCAAACACGACATGGCATCCAGCCAATTCTGCGTTGAAAAAGTCAAACGGCGCTCATTCCCTTCCGAGCTCTACCATGCACCCAAACAGTGGTTTACAGCCACATATGGGGTATCAGCGTACTCCGGACAAATTGCACAATAACTTTTGGGGTCTTGTTACCCTTTGGAAAATAAAAATTGGGGTGAAAAGATCATTTTTGTGGAAAAAATATGATTTTTTAATTTTACGGCTCTACGTTATAAACTTGTGTGAAGCACTTGGGGGTTCAAATTGCTCACCACAGATCTAGATAAGTTCTTAGGGGTCTAATTTCTAAAATGGGGTCACTTGTGGGGGGGGTTTCCACTGTTTAGGCACATCAGGGGCTCTTCAAATGCAACATGGCATCCAATCTCAATTCCAGACAATTTTGGTTGGAAAAAGTCAAATGGTGCTCCTTCCATTCCGAGCTCTGCCGTGCACCCAAACAGTGGTTCCCCCCCCACATATGGGGTATCAGCGTACTCAGGACAAATTGGACAACTTTTGTGGTCCAATTTCTCCTGTTACCCTTGGGAAAATAAAAAATTGGTGACTAAAAGATAATTTTCGTGGGAAAAAAATTGGATTTTTTATTTTCATGCTCGGGCATTATAAACTTGTGTGAAGCACTTGGGGGTTCAAGGTGCTCACCACAGATCTAGATAAGTTCCTTAGGGGGTCTAGTTTCCAAAATGGGGTCACTTGTGGGGGGTTTCCACTGTTTAGGCACATCTGGGGCACTGCAAACGGAACATGACCCCATCAACGTCTGCATTCCAAAATGTTATTACTTCCTTTCCAAGCCCTGCCGTGCGCCCAAACAGTTTCCCCCCCTCATATGGGGTATCAGTATACGCAGGACAAATTGGATAACAACTTTTGGGGTCCAATTTCCTTGGAAAAAATCAAAAATTTGGGACTAAAAAATCATTTTTGTGGAAAATTGATTTTTTTTTTTTTCATACCCAGGCATTATAAACTTTTGTGAAACACTTTGGGGTTCAAAGTGCTCACAACAGATCTACATAAGTTCCATAGGGGGTCTAGTTTCCAAAATGGTGTCACTTGTGGGGGGTTTCCATTGTTTTGGCGCATCAGAGGCTCTCCAAACGCGACATGGCATCCAATCTCAATTGCAGCCAATTTTGATTTGAAAAAGTCAAATGGCGCTCCTTCCCTTACGAGCTCTGCCGTGTGCCCAAACAGTGGTTTTCCCCCACATATCGGGTATTGGCGTACTCAGGAGAAATTGCACAACAACTTTATCTGTCCATTTTCTCCTTTTACCCTTGTGAAAATGAAAAAAAGTTTGTAACAGATCATTTTTGTGACTAAAAAGTTAAATGTTAATTTTTTCCTTCCACGTTGCTTCAGCTCCTGTGAAGCTCCTGAAGGGTTAATAAACTTCTTGAATGTGGTTTTGAGTACCTTGAGGGGTGCAGTTTTTAGAATGGTGTAACTTTTGGGTATTTTCTGCCATATAGACCCCTCAAAGTGACTTCAAATGTGAGGTGGTCCCTAAAAAAAATGGCTTTGTAAATTTTGTTGTAAAAATGAGAAATTGCTGGTCAACTTTTAACCCTTATAATTTCCTAACAAAAAAAAATTTTGGTTGTAAAATTGTGCTGATGTAAAGTAGACATGTGGGAAATGTTATTTATTAACTGTTTTGTGTGACATATTTCTTTGTTTTAAGGGAATAAAAATTCAAAGTTTGAAAATTGCAATCTTTTCTAAATTTTTGCCATATTTGTGTTTTTTTCAAAAATAAACGCAAGTTATATCGAAGAAATTTTACCACTAACGTGAAGTACAATATGTCACGAGAAAACATTCTCAGAATTGCGATGATCCGTTAAAGCGTTCCAGAGTTATAACCTCATAAAGAGACAGTGGTCAGAATTGTAAAAATTGGCCCGGTCATTAACGTGCAAACCACCCTTGGGGTGAAGGGGTTAAGTACCAAATTGGCTCTGTCAAGTTAAAATCACAGGTAGTCTCTCCTTTAGGGCTCATACTCACTGGGTGGAAAAAAATCGGTCAGTTTTCAGGATGGTCCGATTATGTGCAATTGACATGCGATTTGCATGCGTTTTTTTTATATACCCATCTATTGCATTAGCGATTATCATGCCAAAATCACATCAAATCGCAGCATGCTGCGATTTTTTTCTCACACCAATATCTGATGAGAAAAAAATCGCAAATGAAAACTGACCCATTGACTAACATTGGTCAGATTTGTATCCGATTTTTTTTCATCTGATTTTCATCCGAATTCGGCTCAAGTGAGTATGAGCCCTTATAAAGAAGATTACATGGACATTGTAAGAGGTAAATAATAAATTCTGAAGAACAAGTGAGGTAATGATTAATAAAAAAAAGTCTCGTTAGTAGTTGGGTGCTGAAAAGAATTGTCTTTTAACATATTGGGACAATTTACACAACTTAAACAAGGAAAACAACCAGCCATAGATTTGACTGTTAGGGAGGTTTGTACAACCATTTTCTGTGGGCCTATATCCGAATGTACCAACTTATCTCTCAAATTTCTGGCATGTTTGTAAGAAATAAGTGGAGGAGATTTGAATTCCACGACATCTGGTAAACACTTGCCAAGCATCGGGCAATGTTGTTTGACTATTTTAATAATATCTTTGCTTTCTTCTCTGAAGTTGGTTACAAATGGTATTCTCTGTATTAATTTTCTATCCATATTCCCCTTATTTAAAAAGATAATAGGGTCCAACCCATGTTCTTTAGCCTTCCAGTTTTTAATTAACTTCTTAAGATATTTTCTCTTTTCAAATTTTTTAATCATATCATTCAATGAAACATCCTATTTATTGTTATCACTTACAATACGTCTAACTTGATAGATACAGTAGATATGGGATAGATAGATAGATAGATAGATAGATAGATAGATAGATAGATAGATAGATATGGGATCGATAGATAGATAGAGATAGATAGATAATGGATAGTTAGATATTAGATAGATAGATATTGTAGAGATGATAGATAGAAAGATATATAGATATTGGATAGATAGATAGAGAGATAGATAGATAGATATGGAATAGAAAGATAGATATGGGATAAATAGATAGATAGTGTTAAGGGTCTGCGGAACGCACCAAATATATAAAGTAGAGAGGTGCGTTCGCAGCCCGGGGTCCACCGTGCAAGCGGAGCCTGCTGCTAGTAGAAATGGCGCGAGAAGCAAACTCTGTTATCCCGCAGAGTCGCCAACATAAACGCCGTAATGCGCTGTGGCAATAAGTGCGAACTCTGTTACTCCACAGAGCCGCTAGAAGGAGAGCCGCAGCGCTATATGGCAATGTGTGCGCACTCACTAGACACAACTGAGTGGCAAAGAAAACACGCTAGGGCGCTGTTTAGCGTTGAAAGCGAACCCTGTTACGTCACAGGGCCGCTGAGAAAAAGTACTGTGTCCTGTCAGGCTCTCAGGTACACAGTTAAGTGCTACGCGTTCATAAAGCGTGATCATGTGCTAATGTACTCGCGGGAGTCACCCGCAATCTATGGCGTCTGAACGCCAGACCCTGAATACGGCAATCAAAACTCCTCACCGGTTATGCCGGTAATCTAGGGCATCTAGGACACCGACCCTGACCAGCTACCATACCAAACTCCTCACCGATTAAGTCAGTATTCTAGTGGCTTATTTCAGCCGGGTCCCTATCCACACATACACATGACCACACTGGCGCATAGCATACAATGATTGATATTAGCGCATGGCGGCCCAGCCATGCTACCCTTTTATAACAACAGCTACAGGACCTTCCAGGAACAAGGACCAATGAGAAGCTGTTACAAACAAACGTAGCTACATGACCTTCCTGGCGGACCAATAGGAGCCGCTGCAGCACCTGAACATGTGACCCCTGATCGCCAATGAGAGATCTCACTCTGGGCACGCTCAGATGGGAAAACGCAGGACTTTGTCTCAAAGACGACTGCTCCAGCACTGGCTATAATAGCAGATCCAGGAAAGGCAGCAGCAAGTCACTGCACAGTAGAGGAGTGGGCAAGACGCCTGGACCGACGTCTCTGCTGAGCAGGCTCCACTGCGGCCGGAGATGAATGGGAGACCGCAGCGGGACGGGTTCGAGACTCCTCTTGTGCAGCAGCGGGAAATCGAACCCTAACATTACCCCCCCTCCTAGGGCCCCCCCTTCTTTGGGCCTCGCTGCGCTCAAAGACAGCGATGAGCTGCGGAGCGTGAATATGCTCGGCAGGCTCCCAAGACCTATCCTCAGGCCCATAGCCCCTCCAGTCCACCAAATAAAACTTTTTGCCCCGTACCACCTTACACCCTACGATGGCGTTCACCTCATGGTCATCCGTAGATGAACCCGATGTCCCGGCAGATGACTCAGAAAACCGGGACATGAGCACGGGTTTCAGGAGGGATACATGAAAGGTGTCGGAGATACCCAGGCGTGGTGGAAGAGCCAAACAGTATACCACAGGGTTAACCTGCTCGAGGACCTTGAAAGGACCCAGGTAGCGGGGTGCCAACTTAGTGGACTCAACTCGCAGCCTGATGTTACGGGCGGAGAGCCACACCAAGTCCCCAGGAGCAAATGTTGGAGCGGGGCGCCGATGTGCGTCGGCAGAGGACCTCATCCTCTCCTTGGACGCCTGAATGGCATCCTGGGTACGGTCCCAAATGTCCCATGCCTCCACAGCCCAGTCTGCCACCCTGGAGTCGGCGGAAGACACGGGCATGGGCACCGGAACCCGCGGATGCTGACCGTAGTTCAGAAGGAAAGGAGTCTGTCCGGTGGAGTCAGCCACAGCATTGTTTAATGCAAACTCAGCCCATGGTAGCAAGGATGCCCAGTCATCCTGCCTGGCAGAGACAAAATGTCGTAGATAGGTGACCAAGGTCTGGTTGGCCCTCTCTACCAACCCATTCGTCTCGGGATGGTATGCAGAGGAGAGATTTAACTCAATACTGAGTAGACGACAAAGCTCTCTCCAGAACCGAGACGCAAACTGGGGACCTCGGTCACTGACAATTTTGTCCGGCATGCCGTGTAGACGGAAGATGTGCCTAACGAACAACGCTGCCAGAGCCCGTGCAGAAGGTAACCGTGGTAGTGGCACCAGATGCACCATTTTAGAGAAATGGTCGGTGATTACCCAAATGATGGTGCAACCCCGAGACTTGGGCAAGCCCACCACAAAGTCCATCCCAACCATCTCCCAGGGCCTGTCTGCCACCGGCAAAGGATAAAGTAAACCAGCTGGCCGTTGTCGTGGAGACTTATTTTTGGCGCAGGAGACACACGCCCGAACATAGTCCCCAACATCACGGACCATATGCGGCCACCAATATGTCCTCGCCAGCAATTCAGATGTCCTCTTTGCCCCAAAATGTCCACCAACCCTGGACGAGTGTGCCCAAGAGAGTACCTCCGGTCGCAAATTGGTAGGCACAAAAGTCTTGCCCGGGGGCACAGACTCTAGTGAAACCGGAGCCACTGTTCTCAGGCTCTCTGTGGGAACAATAAGCCGAGGCTCCTCTACCTCCTCTTCAGAGGACACCACAGAGCGAGAGAGAGCGTCGGCACGAATGTTCTTCTCTCCAGAGAGGAAATGGAGTGTGAAATTAAACCGAGAGAAGAACAAGGACCATATGGCCTGGCGAGAGTTAAGTCGCTGAGCTGTCTGCAGATACACCAAATTTTTGTGGTCGGTGAAGACTTGGAAGGGAAAACGGGCCCCCTCCAACAGATGTCTCCACTCAGAGAAGGCCAACTTCATGGCTAGCAACTCCCTATCCCCGATGGAATAATTCCTCTCCGCTGAAGTGAAGGTCTTAGAGAAGAAGAAGCAAGGATGCTTCCGACCTTGAGCATCCTTTTGGAAGAGGACTGCTCCAGCACCAACGGATGAGGCATCCACCTTCAATAAAAATGGCTTATCAACATCGGGGCGATGTAGGATGGGAGCGCTAGCAAAATGAGACTTAATAGAAGAGAAAGCCGTGGAGACCTCTTCCGACCACAATTTGGGATTTGCTCCCTTCTTGGTGAGGGCTACCAAGGGAGCTACCAAGGTAGAGAAATGCGGAATGAACTGGCGATAGTAATTAATGAACCCCATAAAGCGCTGCACCGCTTTTAGAGAGTGAGGTTCCTGCCAGTCCATCACAGCCTGTAGTTTGGCCGCATCCATAGCCAATCCCTGGGTTGAGATGATATAACCAAGGAAAGGTAAAGACTCCAGCTCAAACATACATTTCTCTAACTTAGCATAGAGGGAATTAGCCCGTAAGAGGTCGAAGACTCTGCAGACATCTCTCCGGTGGGAGTCAATATCTGGAGAGAAGATGAGTATATCATCCAGATAGACTACGACCGAGGTGGAGAGCATATCCCGGAAGATGTCATTGACAAAGTCTTGGAAAACGGCTGGAGCATTACAGAGCCCAAAGGGCATCACCAGATATTCGTAATGCCCATCCCTGGTTTTAAAAGCCGTCTTCCATTCGTCCCCCTCACGGATGCGAATCAGGTTATAAGCACCGCGCAGATCTAGTTTAGTGAATACTCTTGCTCCCGAAGCCTATCAAAAAGCTCAGAAATCAGGGGCAACGGGTACTTGTTTTTAACGGTGATGGCGTTAAGACCCCTGTAATCAATACACGGACGCAATTTTCCGTTTTTCTTCTGCACGAAGAAAAATCCCGCCCCTGCTGGTGACACCGACTTCCTAATAAACCCTCTTGCCAGGTTCTCCTGAATATATTGCAACATGGCCTCTGTCTCAGGAAGAGAGAGGGGATAGACCCTTCCCCGAGGAGGTTCTGCGCCAGGCAAGAGGTCGATAGGACAGTCATAGGGGCGATGAGGCTGAAGAGTCTCTGCAGCCTTCTTGGAGAACACGTCTGCATATGACCAGTAGTGCTTGGGAAGTGGAGTAAGATCTGCGGGTAACTCCGTAGTGGTAACCTGAACGCAACTCCTGACACATCTGCCTCTACATGCATCACTCCAACCCAGTATCCTACCGAAGTCCACTCTATATGTGGGGAGTGGAAACGGAGCCAAGGTATACCTAGTAGGATCTCGTCTATTCCCTCGGGAAGGACGAGTAGGGAAATAAGTTCCTGATGGGAAGGAGATACAGACAATGCAAGTGGAACAGTCTGGTGTGTAATTTGTGAGGGCAATGTCGACCCATTCACTACCCGGACAGTCACTGATTTGTCAAGCGCCACCAGAGGTATTGCATGACGGCGAGCAAAGCTAGAGGACATGAAATTCCCCTCTGCTCCTGAGTCCACGCAAAGGTCGGCGGTGAGAATGGAAGTACCAACAGTGATTGTCCCTTTAAGTGTCATCTTGGAGGAAAATGCCGCTGTCTCTAGTGAACCTCCTCCCAGGGCCACTAGACGCGATCGCTTCCCCGATCGCTGTGGACATTTGTTGGCATCGTGTCCTGTCTGCTGACAACGGTTACAGACCACGGATACTCGGACGGACCGAGACTTATGTCCTGCATGAGGCACTTCTGTGGCCTTTTGGGGTTCGGACGCCAGATCGGGAAATTCAAGAGGTTTGGCAAAGGTGGGAGCCAACCGAAACCTCTGCCTACACTGGGCCCGCTCCAACCTCCGCTCGTGAAAACGGAGGTCAATGCGGGTAGATATGGAGATAAGCTTCTCCAGTGTGGCGGGAATCTCCCTGGTAGCCAAAGCGTCTTTAACATGGTCAGCCAGTCCTCGCCAGTAGATTGGAATAAGAACTTTATCAGACCAATCTAGCTCAGAAGCTAGAGTCCGAAACTGGACGGAAAACAGACTGACCAAAGACGAACCCTGTGCCAATGCCCGCAGTTGTAGCGCCGTATCGTGGGTGACCTGAGGTCCTAAAAATACCTTTTAAGAGCCTCTAAGAAACGAGGAGCACTCCGCACCACACGATCGTCGCGCTCCCACAGCAGCGTTGCCCACTCCAACGCTCTGCCGAGAGTAGAGAAAGTACAAAACCCACTTGTGCCCGATCCGTGGGAAAACGTGCAGCCAGAAGCTCGAGCTGTATAGAGCACTGACTCACGAATCCCCGACATTGCTTGCTATCACCGGCAAACTTGTCAGGAAGCGGGAGGTGGGATAATGTAGGGGCAGAGGTGGCAGAAGACAAACTGGCTGCAGCCACGCTAGCAGCCTGAACAGCGACTGCGGTAACATCCACAGCTGAGGTTGTGCGCTCAAGAGCCGCCAACCTACCCTCCAGCTGCTGGATGTACTGCGATAGACGCTGTTCATCGGCCATTTTACTAGCCAGACCCTGGCGCTAATATTATGTTAAGGGTCTGCGGAACGCACCAAATATATAAAGTAGAGAGGTGCGTTCGCAGCCCGGGGTCCACCGTGCAAGCGGAGCCTGCTGCTAGTAGAAATGGCGCGAGAAGCAAACTCTGTTATCCCCAGAGTCGCCAACATAAACGCCGTAATGCGCTGTGGCAATAAGTGCGAACTCTGTTACTCCACAGAGCCGCTAGAAGGAGAGCCGCAGCGCTATATGGCGATGTGTGCGCACTCACTAGACACAACTGAGTGGCAAAGAAAACACGCTAGGGCGCTGTCTAGCGTTGAAAGCGAACCCTGTTACGTCACAGGGCCGCTGAGAAAAAGTACTGTGTCCTGTCAGGCTCTCAGGTACACATTTAAGTGCTACGCGTTCATAAAGCGTGATCATGTGCTAATGTCCTCGCGGGAGTCACCCGCAATCTATGGCGTCTGAACGCCAGATCCTGAATACGGCAATCAAAACTCCTCACCGGTTATGCCGGTAATCTAGGGCATCTAGGACACCGACCCTGACCAGCTACCATACCAAACTCCTCACCGATTAAGTCGATATTCTAGTGGCTTATTTCAGCCGGGTCCCTAACCACACACACGCATGACCACACTGGCGCATAGCATACAATGATTGATATTAGCGCATGGCGGCCCAGCCATGCTACCCTTTTATAACAACAGCTACAGGACCTTCCAGGAACAAGGACCAATGAGAAGCTGTTACAAACAAACGTAGCTACATGACCTTCCTGGCGGACCAATAGGAGCCGCTGCAGCACCTGAACATGTGACCCCTGATCTCCAATGAGAGATCTCACTCTGGGCACGCTCAGATGGGAAAACGCAGGACTTTGTCTCAAAGACGACTGCTCCAGCACTGGCTATAATAGCAGATCCAGGAAAGGCAGCAGCAAGTCACTGCACAGTAGAGGAGTGGGCAAGACGCCTGGACCGACATCTCTGCTGAGCAGGCTCCACTGCGGCCGGAGATGAATGGGAGACCGCAGCGGGACGGGTTCGAGACTCCCTTTGTGCAGCAGCGGGAAATCGAACCCAGATAGATAGATAGATAATTAAATAGAAGGATAACAGCACAGTTAAAAAAAGGGTGCAAAGCCTCACAGGCACATACCAGTTCTTATTAATAAATCCAAAAAAAGATTGAGGCAGCACACCAGGTTTCAGTAGAAAAAAGTGCTCTTTAATGGCCCATATGACGAAATTTCAGTCCTAGCTGTGGACATTTCTCAAGCCTTGAGCCTAGGATAGATGGAAAAAATCAGGCAGCACTCAAGTTCAAGGAAAAATTGTGGACTTTAATCCAGCACCAAGTGGTGCAACGTTTCGACCTCACAACACGGTCTTTGTTATGCACAACATTTTCCATTTATATTTTGCATGGACAACCACATTACTCAGGAAGTATTGCACCCAAAATCTGCTCAAGTTTGTGCTGCTATCTGTCTTTTCTATATTGATAGATATAGAGATATGAAATTTCTACCTATCTCATATCTCTCTATCTAACTTAATTTTATTTATCTAAATAAAACCACAATATTTTAATACATTCAAATGCTATTCCACAGGCATGATGTCAGTGCTTGACCATATAGCAGTGCTATTTTTTTGGGCTTTTTATTCAGCATTGTTTCATTAAACTATACAAAAAACCATTAGAGCAACACAATAGACTACAGCAAAAGATTTATGGATAGATTTATCATTTTATTAGGACTTCTTAACCATCTGCAGGCTCTCTAATACTGATTACACAAATTAACACCGTCCACGGTTCACTATGGAAGAATACTTGAACATTAAATGATTGTAAGTCACTTTTTATTGCCGACTGCAAGTGCTGAACATTTTTGTCATGATATGAGAAAGGAACTCAATTTCTTCAAAGGAGAAAAATCTTGAGCCAACCTTCAAGCATGCAATATTTATACATACAGGAAAATTTATGGCAGGCAAGGAAATAAAGTAAGATGGGAAAAATTCTAATGGGTATGTTCTTTTTTACAATACATAATCTGCTGGTTGTGATTGGAAACAGTCACTGATGCATCTAGGGACCAATCTCCAAAAGGTTCGGGGACCATTCTGCAAGTTACATGAAGCTACACTAATGCATCCATAGATGTATGGGAGCCCACACTATATCTCAATATGTTTGATGCTTTTTACATTTTATACATATAAAATGTCACATTCAAATTAAATCATATTTAATTAAATGCTGTTTTATGGAGGTGACTTACAGCAGATCACAGAGTCTTACTGACTATGTAATACCTAGCAACAAGGACTCAAAATCCATAGTTTAGGATCTGGTCACAGATATTATAATGCAATGAGAGAGATTTTATATTATTTTTTGTAAAATGCAACCTGAAGGTTGAACCGCAGATAAATAAATGCAAACTGCACTTGCCATGGTCCTTACTTTTGTATAGATTAACTCCTTCCCCACATAAGCTGCACAGGTACTGCGGAAATCATATAGAGTTGTGTGGAGCAGACGCGGGATTTGAGCCTGCTTCCAATGTGGTGGATGTTATCTATTACACAGAGGACACACATCCACATCTTCCAGGATCAGAGTTGACTCTGATGCTGACAGTTAAACCCTTATGTGCTAGAACGAAAAACACAGCATCTAATCCATTAAAACGAATGGAGGCAACATGTTCACAGGTGATAATATGTTGTCATGGCAGTTTGGGGCCTAATGCTGTGTCTGCCATGTTACTACTCCTACTCAAAGACTTGTCCATAATCAAGACAAAATGGAATAGTGGGGGCAAACAAAAATACTGGAAAAAAACAAAATGTAACTGCTAAAACCCCAGACTATCTGCTGCCACTCTTCTGCTCCTTTTTGTTGACATCGCTGCAAAAAAGACATCTCATTGTCGCAAATTACCACTGTACAATTTGTATAATATTTAAACCTATCTGACATGCAACATAAATGTACCTCACATGGCTGATACGGATGTATAGAGCAGGCTCAGGAGATAAACCCACTTCATACAGGGTGGGTATTTTTAGTATTTTTATTATACAGACAGCGCTTGTCTCTAACTGCAGCAATTGGACCTAACTCTGATCACTGCTGTTTTACCGCCTAGATACTGTGGCTAATCTCTGACAGTAACGTGTAATTAATTGCTACAGTAGGAAAAGTCCATTTAGTTATCTATCAGGCCTGCAGAGTAAAGCCCGCGTCACACTAAGCGAGATCGCTAACGAGATCGCTGCTGAGTCACAAGTTTTGTGACGCAACAGCGATCTCAGCAGCGATCTCGCTATGTTTGACACTTACCAGCGCTCACGCCCCTGCTGTGAGATCGCTGGTTGTGTCAGAAATGCCTGGACATTTCTTTGGTCGTTGAGGTCCTGCTGGGTAGCATGCATCGGTGAGTTTGACACCTTTTACCAAGGATCTCGCTAGCAACTCAGCACTAAGACACATAGGAGACACATCGTTACACAGGTCGCTAGGGGTCGCCGATCGTTGCTGCATCGTTGGGAAGATCTGACTGTTTGGCATCTCACCAGCGACCACATAGTGACGCAGCAACAATCCCTGCCAGGTCGTATCGTTGTCGGGATCGCTGTTGCGTCGGTGAGTGTGACGGTACCCTAACCAATGGGTTTCCATAGTACTGGGTGGCCTACTGAAGGTTCCTGTCACCACCATTTTGGATTATTAATCTCATTACATCTTGCAATACTAGAACAAGTCAGCAAATGACAGCAAATTGAAATTTCTTAGAATGAAATAGTAAAATAAGAAAAAGTAGTAATCCTTTTTTTAAATTTTTTAAACGTATTAGAAACCAATTGAAAGACCAGAAGTTAAAATCTCAAATGGAAAATAAAGAAATTTTGAAAATTAAAAAATAAGCATACTTTGCATTGCTCCATCTGTAACAGCCCGATCTATCAAAACATAAAATAATTTAACCTTTATGTTTAATGATATGAAAAAAATAAAAATGCCAGATTTCCTGGTTATAGTTCACCTCAGCTATCCAAACAGATGTAGGTAAAAGTGATCAAAACATTTTTGGTACTCCACAACCAATAAACAATACAGCTCACAATTTAGAGCTCAATGGACAGAAAAATTAAAACGTTATAGGTCTCACAAAATGGCAACAAAAAACTAATTTTTTTTCAAAGTTTTGAGTTCTTTGAAAGTTTTTGAAAAGCAGTAAAATGTTATAAAAATTATGCAAGTTTGGTTTCTACTGTATGTAAGAGGATTAATCCATAGTTTTTTAACCACACAATTTCACCCCATTTTGATTTTTTCACTATTTTCAAGTACATTATTTTTTAAGGTGATGTTATTCAAAACTACAAGTTGTCCTGCAAAAAGAAAGCCTTCATACGCTTATGTTTATGGAAAAAATAAAAAAAGCTATTGTTTTTTGAAGTTGGAAGAAGGGAAGGAATAAATGAAAGCCCAAAAATGAGTATTTGGTCTGATGGAGTGAAGTAAAAATTACAGCAAACTGTACAAAATGTAAATAAAAAAACAAAACAGTTCTGGGAATAGAAATTTTTTTTTAAAAAAAATCTATGCAAACATATGACAAGAGGGTATATAATTAAAAAATTAATCTTTATTAATACACAAAAAAATATTAATAGCACATAAAGATAGATAAAAATACTGCCAACTTAAAATATGTCAAGCCACAAAAATTTATATGAATGCCAATAATAAAAAATATAATTAATATATTAAGGGACACATATAAAACTCTCAAAGTGAAACAGTGTAAATACCAATGATTTTATATATATATATATATATATATATATATATAAATAACAAGGTGTAAAAATGATAAAGATAATAAAGATGTATTATAAGAATAAAAAGAAATAATGGTGACCATTAAAAAACAATTCAAAGTGCAATAGTGCAACAAGTGAACGAGAGAGTATCTGAGTAGTCCCTTTCTATATGAAAGTTTACCAGGAATAGCACACAAATTGTGGCTATAACGACATAGAGATCTCAAATGGTACCTGTTATTAGTGGCAATGTGGCTTGGCGTTTCCCCAACGCACGAAACTTGTTGCACTATTGCACTTTGAATTGTTTTTTAATGGTCACCATTATTTCTTTTTATTCTTATAATACATCTTTATTATCTTTATCATTTTTACACCTTGTTATTTATATATATATATATATATATAATCATTGGTATTTACACTGTTTCACTTTGAGAGTTTTATATGTGTCCCTTAATATATTAATTATATTTTTTATTATTGGCATTCATATAAATTTTTGTGGCTTGACATATTTTAAGTTGGCAGTATTTTTATCTATCTTTATGTGCTATTAATATTTTTTTGTGTATTAATAAAGATTAATTTTTTAATTATATACCCTCTTGTCATATGTTTGCATAGATTTTTTAAAAAAAAAATTTCTATTCCCAGAACTGTTTTGTTTTTTTACTGTTTCCGAATGGTCTGCCATTCAATTTTAGTAGTAATATTGTGATATTTAATCACTTATTGTTTTGTTTTACTGCTATTTAATTAACTATTTAAAATGTAAATAAACCCTATTTCACTTTACTACATAAAAATCTAAACAATAGAAAAAGTTAAAATATTGGTGATGTAAAAGACAGTTTCCTGTAAAGTGTGCCTGAAATTCATCTTAATTTTGCATGACAGCGACCTGCTATTAACAGAATCACAAGTTTTGAGGCATATGAAGAGAAAAAGAAAAATCCATCCAATTACAAGTAGTCACCCAAGTAAAATACTATGGGACACTCACTATACAAAAATATGCAATTAAAGTTGGTAAAAATTGATTTGCATATCCCAATCACAACAGTGTTTTGTGGCCACTGTTATGGGAGAGGAAGAACTGCCTCTTCTCTGACAACGTCTTGGCTCATTTTTTAATTAGCCAGCCTGGTATGTCTTCACATGTACATCGTGCCAGGCAGTTGTCCATCTCCCATTCCAGGGGCCACAGACCACTGTTGTCACTGATGGAATGGGACATAAAAATCAACTCTATAAAACATATATTTAAAAATGATGTACCAGGTGATATACTAATAAACATTCACCAGAAAATGTTTATAGACAAGCATGGGAAAATAAATTTAAATTAAAGCTCAGACAGTGTAGGCAAAATACAGGTTAACAGTAATAATTTTTAGTCAACAAGAGTGTCTATGTGAGAGTGGAGAGAGGAAGAAGCCCACAAGTATTGCCAGTATAAAGCCGACATCCTTAATATGTACATTTAATTCAGTGTTTTGCATTGTGTTAAAAGTAGCACCCAATTTACGGGTGGTGCCAGATAATGTTCTGGTTTATAATTTTCAAATTCTTGATCAAAAGTTTGAACAGAACTGATTGACATCATTTGCCTCTTTTATAAAGTTTTGCTCACAGATTCTCTGGAAGTTCTTTTGTTTTCCCCAGTAATTAGCAAAGTAAGTACAGCTTAGATGAAATTCAAAAGGGTTTTAGCTGACAAGTTTCCTTTAAGAACAAAAGCCATAAAGGCAGTATGAACAGAAAATTTCTTTTTTAGAAAGCTTCATATTATTATATTAAAATTATACAGTATGTCCTGATATAAAAATCACACTATGCTTCACTCATTTTTTAAGTTCTCCAAGATCGAAAAATATGAGGGGTTGACAGAGCTTAATCATTATCAAAGTAATTTAGATAGAGAAATCACAAATAAGACATATTATCAAAAGGGTTTCGCAAAAGAAATCATAAAAATATTTATGTTTTGTATATGATATGAATATATATCGGATTGTTACAATCATATAGTAAGGTATAAACTGATGTATGGCTGTATATATATATTATTCTCTCATTTTGACATACAGCTGTGTGAAAAAGTTTTTTGCCCCTTTTCTAGTTTCTTATTCTTTTGCATATCTGTCACACTTAAATGTTTCAAATCATCAAACAAATGAAAATATTAGACAAGGATAACACAAGTAAACATTACATGTAGTTTTTAAATGAAGGTCTTCATTATTAAGGAAAAAAGAAATACAAATCTACAGGGCCCTATGTGAAAAAGTCATTACAAACCCTCCTTAAAACATAAATTAACTGTGGTTTATCACATCTTTGGGAAACTGAATTCGAACTACCTAGCCACACCCAGGCCTGATTACTGTCAAACCTGTTATCAATCAAGAAATAACTTAAATAGGACCTGACTGCAAAGTGAAGTAGACCAATAGAGCTAGACATCATGCCGCGATCCAAAGAAATTATGGAACAAATAAAAACAAAAAAATTGAGATCTATCAGTCTGGAAAAATAATATAAAGCCATTTTTCAAGCTTTGGGACTCCAGTGAACCACAGTGAGAGCCATTATTCACAAATGATGAAAACATGGAACAGTGGTGAACCTTCTCAGGAGTAGCCGACCAAACAAAATTACCCCAAGGTCACAGCGATGACTCATCCAAGAGGTCACAAAAGACCCCACAACAACATACATAGAATAGCAGGCATCACTTGCATCAGTTAAGGTCAGTATTAATGACTCCATCATAATAAAGAGACTGGGCAAAAATGGCCTGCATGGCAGGGTTCCAAGATGAAAACCACTGCTGAGCAATAAGAACATAAAGACTCGTCTTGGTATTGACAGAAAACATCTTGATCATCTCCAAAACTTTTGGGAGAATACTCTGTGGACTGACAAGAAAAAAGTTGAACTTTTTGGAAGATGTATGTCCCATTACATCTGGTGGTGTTAGTGTGATGGTCTGGGGATGTATTGATGCTTCAGGACCTGGTAAATGGAACCAAGAATTTTACTGTCTACCAACAAGTCCTGAAGTAGAATGTCAGGTATTATGTTTCGGTAGCTGAGGAGTGCAGGTAAAAAAGGCAATACACCAGAGCAGTTGGAATCTATGAGATTGCAGTACCCTGACTAACCACCACAACTAGAGGCAGCCGTGGAGCGTTCCTACGTTGGTCCTAGACGCCTCGTCACAGCCTGAGAAACTAACTACACCTAAAGATAGAAAGAGGAAAGCTATCTGCCCCGGAGCAGATCCCCAAAGAACAAAGAAAGCCCCCAAACATGTAATTGCGGTTAGACAAGAAGAAATACTGACACAGACAGAAAATAGTATGAGCAAACGTTGGGGCCCAAACTACCTAAATAGAAAGGATGGGAAGGGCACTTACTGCAATCCCAAAAAACCCTGAAAAGCACCAACTCTACTAATTTCAAAAACACCTGAGATCACACGACCTCTACCACCTAAATTAGTTCTCTGGTGTAACAAAATCAAAACAGCAGCCACTGAAAAACTGGAAAAAGCAAATGTACAAACATCAGTGGCTGAACTAAACTGAGAGGGCAAAAGCCCCCGGAGGGGACCCTGAAGGCCCCCACAGAAGTGCAGGACAAAATGAAAAAATCAAGCACAAAAACAAAAAGAAGAAAATGTCTTATCTGTTAGCAGGAGATGCAGACACGACACAGCAGGCTACAAAGGAAACAGGAATCAAGGATTGAGACCAAACAATTGATCACCCGCAACCCTGATGGGAAGGCGACTCCCTTATATAAGACCAGTCAGTAACACCTGATTCCCAATCCTCACAATCTTCACTGGACAGTCCAGTACCGCTTGTAACCACCAGAGGGAGCCTCTGCTCAGAACTCATTTCAAGTCCATTCACAACAGTCAGGCCATCTGTTCGTGATCTCAAGCTAAAGCAAATTTGAGTTATGCAGCAGGACAATGATCCAAATCACACCTGCAAGTCTACCTCTGAATGGCTTAAGAAAAGAAAAATTAAGACTTTGGAGTGGCCTAGTCAAAGTCCTGACCTGATCAGATTGAGATGCTGTGACAAGACAAAAAGGCGGGTCATGCTTAGAAACCCTTCAATGTGGTTGAATTTCAAGAATTCTGCAAGGATGCAAATATATTTATATAATTTATACAATGTGATTTTCTGGATTTTATTTTTGATATTATATCTCTCAATGTTAAAATTATCCTACCCTTAAAATTATAGACTGTTCATGTCTTTCTCAGTGGGCAAACTTACAAAATCAGCAAGGGAACAAGCAATTATTTCCTTCACTGTATATTGTATGTTGGCCCATTATACTGCATGGAGGGCTGTGTGGGGGGTCACAGTTGGGGGATCATACTATGGGGTCACCATACTTTTCCTGGGGAGTTGAGGGGTACAGTAGGTTCATAATACTATGTATGTGGAGGGTCCTGCAAAGGAATTCACTGTGGGGGTTTCTAAGTGTCTGTAGAAAAATATTTAGACTTGAGAGTCCTCAGTGGTTGATACCTTTTAATGGATAACTGAAAAGATGGTAACAAATTGCAAGCTTTCGAGACTACTCAGGTCTCTTCATCAGGCAAATACTAAAACAAAAACTGAAAAATCACATATTTATACACAAGAGGACACAGGAATAATGCAATAGGTAAGACATGTGACGTGAAGCAGAACTGTCATTATGGCAGAGGGATGAACATAAATATTGGAACAGTTCATAGATAAGGAGTGAGAGTTTTATTGCCCTCTGATTGGGGTCAGGTATTGTGTTGTGATGCCCCCAGGTCAGAGAAGCAGATTCCTTAATTGATGTACACAGACATGAATCCATGTGACACGTTCATTCCAGCACTAAGAGTGTCAAAGGTCATCATAACTTTATATTCCCAAATCTTTCTATCTTTCTCAGATTTGAAGTTAGCTTTTAATACCAGTAATTCCATATCCATCATGCTATGACCGGGCATACAAAAGTGCTTGGCCACAGGTAGATCCATTCTTTTTTCTCTTATTGTGTGGCGATGAGAATTCATCCTTGTTCTCAGTTTTTGCCCGGTCTCCCCCACATACAGACCCCCAGTTACTAAGTGTTTGTAGGCACTTTTGTTGATATCATACTTTACGAGTGCAATGAAAGAAGAATCTAGGGCTTCAGTAATAGGAAAATTAGAGGGAATACAGTACCACACAGTAGTTCCAGTAATAGAGACGCATATCGCAGCAGAAGCAGCTGGGGATAGATGGAGATGGTTCCTGAAATATGATAAGTAATATATGTACTTGTTGTAATCTCTGCAGCCGAGTCCTGGCTGGAAGAAGTTGCCATATTGGTCTGGGCCAGATGGGAAAAAGTGGAAAACTGAATGACTTCACCAGAAAGAACATCAGCTATAAGTTACCATCAATAACTGTACTGCCATCTCTTATATGTTCTGCAGGACTGGTACCTAACACAATATGTCACCATATGGTGGTAATATCAATGTTTGTCTTTGTATAGAGATTTTGTTTAGTAACAGCTTTGTCATCTGCTGAGGTGCGCCACCATATTTGTAATCGGGTTTTCATAGATAGGGGCGTGTTCTCTAAAAAGGCTGCTGAGACTCTGCCGCCCCGTCGTCCCTACGACTGTCCTATTGACCTCTTGCCTGGAGCAGAATCTCCTCGGGGAAGGGTCTATCCCCTCTCTATTCCTGAGACGGAGGCTATGTCTCAATATATCCAGGAGAATCTGGCAAGAGGGTTCATTAGGAAGTCGGTGTCACCAGCAGGAGCGGGGTTCTTCTTCGTGCAGAAGAAGAGTGGAGAATTACGTCCGTGTATAGATTACAGAGGTCTTAACGCCATCACCGTTAAGAATAAGTACCCTTTGCCCCTGATTTCTGAGCTCTTTGATAGACTCCGGGGAGCAAGGGTATTTACTAAATTAGATCTGCATGGTGCTTATAACCTGATTCGCATCCGTGAAGGGGACGAATGGAAGACAGCTTTTAATACCAGGGATGGGCATTATGAATACCTGGTGATGCCCTTCGGGCTCTGTAATGCCCCAGCCGTTTTCCAAGACTTTGTCAATGACATCTTCTGGATATGCTTTCCACCTCTGTATATTCTCATCTTTTCTCCATATATTGACTCTCACCGGAGGGATGTCTGCAAAATCTTCGACCTGTTACGGGCGAACTCCCTCTGTTGTGAATAATCTGGAGGTGACTTCAGAGCTGGAGCTCCCTCCGGTGGTTGCTGAGGGTAATGAACTAATTGCCGAATGGCCTTCAGCTGGCTCTGAATGGTCTGATATAAGTGACCTGAACTCCTTGCCGGTAATCAATTGTTCTTCTGGTCTTGCTTGGAGCTCAGCTTGCATTCCTGCTCTCATTCAGATAAGTGATTTGCTGTTTTTTTTTCCACTGGTTGGATTTTCTTTGCTGGTTTGCTGCTTGCAGTGGATTGCAGCCTGGTCCCCTTTTGGGGTCTGGTGCTGCAATTGTGCTCATTTTATGTTTGCACTTCTGCTCTGTTCCTTTGTCACTTTTTGTTTGCTGAATTGCTGTTGTTACACCAGAGATCTGATTTAGGTGGTAGAGATCGTGTGATCTCAAGTTTTTTGTTAATAAGAAGTGTTGGTATTTTTGTCAGGGCTTTTTTGGGCTGCAGTCAGAATTCTTTCCTATACTTTTCTATCTAGACAGATTGCACCCCAGCGTTTGCTCATTCTATTTTCTGTCTGTGTCCGTATTTTCTTCTTGTCTAATCGCCATTACATGTTTGGGGGCTTCCTATTTCTTTGGGGGTTCTGCTCCAGGGCAGATAGCTTTCATCTTTCTGCCTTTAGGTGTAGTTTTCTCTCCGGCTGTGACGAGGCGTCTAGGATCACCGTAGGTACGCTCCACGGCTACTTCTAGTGTGGCGGTTAGTTCAGGGTACTGCAATCCAATAGTTTCCAGCCCTCTGGTGTATTACTACTTTTGCTATTTTGCAATTTCTCCTCAGCTACCGAACATAACATCCCTCTATGCAAAGTTGGAGAAATGCATGTTTGAGCAGGAGTCGTTACCTTTCCTGGTCTATATCATCTCCGCCAAGGGATTGGCTATGGATCCTGCCAAACTACAGGCTGTGATGGATTGGCAAGAACCCCATTCTCTTAAAGCGGTGCAGTGCTTTTATGGGGTTCATTAATTACTATTGCCAATTCATTCCCCACTTCTCCACTTTGGTAGCTCCCTTGGTAGCCCTCACCAAGAAGGGAGCCAATCCCAAATTGTGGTCAGAAGAGGTCTCCAAGGCCTTTACTTCAATTAAGTCCCATTTTGCTAGCACTCCCATCTTACATCACCCCGAGGTTGATAAGCCTTTTATATTGGAGGTTGATGCCTCGTCCGTTGGTGCTGGAGCAGTCCTTTTTCAAAAGGATGCTCAAGTTCGGAAACATCCTTGTTTCTTCTTTTCCAAGACCTTCACACCAGCGGAGAGGAATTATTCCATTGGGATAGGGAGTTGCTAGCCATGAAGTTGGCCTTTTCCGAGTAGAGACATCTCCTGGAGGGGGCTCGCTTTCCCTTTCAAGTTTTCACTGACCACAAAAATTTGGTCTATTTACAGACAGCCCATGAGCTAAATTCTCATCAGGCCAGATGGTCCCTGTTCTTCTCCCGGTTCCATTTCACCCTCCATTTCCTCTCCGGTGAGAAGAACATTTGGGCCGATGCTCTTTCTCGCTCCGTGGTGTCCTCTGAGGAGGTGGAGGAGAAGCCTTGGTTGATTATCCCCACAGAGAGCCTAAGAACTGTGGCCCCGGTTTCGCTTGAGTCTGTGCCTCCGGGCAAGACTTTTGTGCCCACCAATTTGTGACCGGAGGTACTCTCTTGGGCACATTCGTCCAGGGTGGGTGGACATTTTGGGGGCAAAAAGGACATCTGAGTTGCTGGCGAGGACATGCTGGTGGCCACATATGGTCCATGACGTCAGGGAATACGTTCAGGCGTGCGTCTCCTGCGCCAAGAATAAGTCCCCTCGACAACGGCCAGCTGGGTTACTTTTCCCTTTACCGGTGGCAGACAGGCCTTGGGAGATGGTCGGGATGGATTTTGTGGTGGGCTTACCCAAGTCTCGGGGCTGTACCATCATCTGGTGATAACCGACCACTTCTCCAAAATGGTGCACTTGGTGCCCGTACCACGGTTACCGTCTGCACGGGCCTTGGCGCATTATTTATTAGGCATATTTTTCGTTTACACGGAATGCCAGACAAAATTGTCAGTGATCGAGGTCCCCAATTTGCGTCTCGGTTCTGGAGAGAGCTGTGTCGTCTACTCAGCATTGAGTTAAATCTCTCCTCGGCATATCATCCCGAGACGAATGGGTTGGTAGAGAGAGGGCCAATCAGACCTTGGTCACATACTTGCGACATTTTGTCTCAGCCAGGCAGGTATACTGAGCATTCCTTGCTACCGTGGGCTGAGTTCGCTCTAAATAATGCTGTGGCTGACTCACCGGAACAGACCCCATTCCTTTTAAACTACGGTCAGCATCCGCGGGTACCGGCGCCCATGCCCGTGTCTTCCGCCGACTCCAGGGTGGCAGACTGGGCCGTGGAGGCCTCCAAGGAGAGATGAGGTCTTCCGTCGTCACACATCGGCGCCCCGCTCCGACATTTGCTCCTGGCGACTTAGTGTGGCTCTCCGCCCGAAACATCAGACTGCGAGTGGAATCCACTAAGTGGGCACCCCACTATTTGGGTCCCTTCAAGGTCCTCGAGCAAGTCAACCCTTGGTTTATCGCTTAGCCCTTCCGCCTCGCTTAGGTATCTCCGCACCTTTCATGTGTCCCTCCTGAAACCCTTGGTCACGTCCCGGTTTTCGAGTCATCCGCCGGGGACATCGGGTTCATCTACGGACGATCACGAGGTGAACGCCATTCTAGGGTGCAAGGTGGTAGGGGGAAAAAAAATTTATTTGGTGGATTGGAGGGGTTTATGGGCCTGAGGATAGGTCCTGTGAGCTTGCGAGCATATTCATGCTCCGCAGTCATCGTTGCCTTTGAACGTAGCAAGGCCCAAAGAAGGGGGGCCCTAGGAGGGGGGGTAATTATTAGGGATCGAGTTCCCACTGCTGCACAAGGGGAATCTCGAGCCATCCCCGCTGCGGTCCCCATCCGTCTCCGGCAGCAGTGGAGCCTGCTCAGCAAAGACGTCGGTCCCAAAGTTTCGCCCAGTCTAATACTGTGCAGAGGATGACTGCTGCCTCCCCAGGTCCTGCCATTGTAACAGTGCAGGTCAGCGGCAAGCAGACGTAGTTGGGACTAAGTCCCGTGTGTTCCCTTCTGAGCATGCTCAGGGTAAGATCTCCCATAGGAGATCAGGGATCACATGGTCGGGTACGTGCAGCGTGCAGCGACTCCCATTGGTCTTCCAGGAAGGTCCTGAGGCTGCTTTAGTTCTGGAAGCAGCTTTCCCATTGGTCTTTTCTGGAAGGTCCTGTAGCTGCTACTATAAAAGGTGTGAATGACCGCACGGCGGCACGCTAGTATCAAATCTGTTACGTGCTTGTGCCAGTGTGGTCATGTATGCATGTGGTTAGGTCTGGCTAAAGCCCCTAGAATACCGGCACCTCGGTGAGGAGATTGTATGCACTTGTTCAGGGCTCGGCTGAAAACGCCATTAGAATACCGGCTACTCCGGTGAGAGTTTCTGCTTGGGTTCTGATTGCATGACCACAGACTGCAATCCGCTTAGCAGTCATCTGTGTTCCCTGTGAGTCTAACAGGACACAGTCTTTGTTACAGCGGCTCTGTGAATTAACAGAGTCCGCTTATATCACCATATAGTGCTACGGCGTTTACATCTGCAACTCTGCGGGATAACAGAGTTCGCTCATACTGCCTATTTACGCCATCTTACTAGCAGCAGGCTCTGTCTGCACGGTGGACCCCGGGCTGCGAACGCACCTCTCCTTAATATCATTTTAGGTGCGTTCCGCAGGCCCTAACACTGAGGACTCTTTCGCCCAGGGCCCATGAAAACTGGAGCCAGCCCTGCCCCCCCCACAACTTTTAACCAACTAACCCCAGTTTTCAATGCGTTATATTATTATAAAGTAAATTAAGGTGGACAAGTTAAGTAATAAGAATTGATGTAGTTGTCATTGAAATGGGCACTGCTTTCCGTTTAGTCGGCGATCTTGTTCGACTGACTTTTGGGAAAGTCGGATGGTCCGAAACCCGACTCGACCCTCCCGGAGGCAAAATTCGCTCATCTCTACTAATAGCAATAAAATTTAGGAAAGTAACACAGGTAATTGACTGAAAGTAAGTGAAAGCCTGCCTGTCTGGGAGCCAAACTTGCCAGGCAACTAACCAGATGGAGATCCAACTTGGAGTCTACACATTTCAAAAAGTTATTGTAACACACCACTAAACTGACATCAATTTCCACAGAGTGGAAATGGTATAATAGTCCTCTGACACACCTTCTACTACAGGCAACCCCACCAGATGAGACCCAACTTCAAGTTTCCACATTCCAAAAAAATTATTGTCACACACCACTAAAGTGGCATAAATTTCCACAGAAGTAGAAACAGTATAATAGGCCTCTGACACACCTTCTTGTTATGATTTGGTAGCTGAGGAGAGCAGGCAAAAAAGGAAATACACCAGAGAGGTTGGAATCTATGGATTGCAGTACCCTGACTAACCACCACAACTAAAGGCAGCCGTGGAGCGTACCTACGTTGGTCCTAGACGCCTCGTCACAGTCTGAGAAGCTAACTACACCTATAGACAGAAAGAGGAAAAACTATCTGCCCCGGGAGCAGATCCCCAAAGAACATAGAAAGCCCCCAAACATGTAATGGCGGTTAGACAAGAGAAATACAAACACAGACAGAAAATAGTATGAGCAAACGTTGGGGCCCAAACTTCCTAAATAGAAAAGGATAGGAAGGACACTTACTGCAATCCCAAAAAACCCTGAAAAGTACCCACTCTACTAATTACAAAAACACCTGAGATCACACGACCTTACCACCTAAATTAGTTCTCTGGTGTAACAAAACTAAACAGCAGCCACTGAAAAACTGGAAAAGGCAAATGAACAAACAACAGTGGCTGAACTAAACTGAGAGGAGCACAAGCCCCCGGAGGGGACCCGGCAGACCCCACAGAAGTGCAGGACAAAATGCAAAAGCAAGCACAAAAAACTAAAAGAAGAAAATGTCTTATCTGTTAGCAAAGATGCAGGCACGAAACAGCAAGCTACAAAGTGAACAGGAATCAAGATGAGACCAGAACAATTGATCACCGGCAACCCTGATGGGAGGGAACCTCCTTATATAAGACAGTCAGTAACACCTGATCGCCAATCTTCACAATCTTCATTGGATAGTTCAGTACTGTTTGTAACCACCAGAGGGAGCTTCTGCTCAGAATTCATTTCTAGCACATTCACAACACCTTTACTATAGGCAACCCACCAGATGGAGACCCATTTCAAGTTTCCACATTTCAAAAAAATTGTTTTGTAAACATCAACACGTAGCCACAGCAGGTACAGAAGCCAAAACAAAGTTGTCATAAACTGCAATAACGCAAGGTCAATGCATGATACAAAACCAACATATCACCTAGTTTGCCCATCAAAAAATGGGTAAAAAGTCTTTGGGAAAAACCCCTGCTTTTTCATTTTGATGAAAGTTAGCGGTCTACACTTTGGTGATGGTTTCCTCGGACTGGGTAGGAGCACAAAAAAGCTGGGGGCTCTTTTCTTGGGCGAGCAATTGGGAATGCTGGGGTCGCCCCGGAACTTCAAGTAAGTCTTAAAAAAACCCAAATTTTTTGCAGCGACCCCGCCCAGAGGTTTTTTAGGGTATCAAAACATCAAAAATTTGGAAACGTCTCAAATAAATGGGAACACGGGGGGAAAGGCCCCCCGGAACTTTCTGACTAAAAGGCAATGCTGTGAACATTTTGCAGGTGTTTCCCCTTTTCAGGCGCACACTAAAACATACAAAAACAAAAAAAAGGATTTTTGGAAATTTTTTAAAAACACCTTTCCAGAGTAAAAATTTGTTGTAAGGAAAAATAAATAATCCAAAAAAAAATGTGCCCCCCCCCTGGGGCTAGTTACAGTGCATTTTTCAACTTTAGCATTGCTTTAACCAAACAAATGCCTGGGAAAATTTTTTTTAACATTTAAAAACCCTTGGGAAAAAGGGGGTTCAATCACAGACACACCCGTTTCTTATGAAAAGGGGGCTCTGAAAGTCAAAAAATCTATTTTTTTGGGGGATCAGGTGGTTAAAATTCTTAAAGGGCCCCGCCCCCTTGCTTTGTTTTCCCTTAATTAAAAAGTGGGTTCCTATCTTTATTGCCCCGCAGCGATGGTCGGCTCTAAAAAATTAGGACCCCCCAATAACCCCCTTTACAAAAAATTTTAGGGGGGCCCCATGAAAAAAGTTATTATAAGAAAGGGTCCCTTTTTGTTTGCTATGCATTAATGCAAGGCCCCCTTCCACAAATTAACCACCCCCAAAACCCCTTTGGGGAAACCCAAGAGTGGGTGGCCACATGAAAAAAGGTCCCCTTTGCTTATTTTTTTTCCCCTACAGTTTGCCCTTTTAAATAAGCAAAAGGGCCTGCCCCCCCACAAATTACACGCACCCCAATAAAAAATTTGGGAAAGGATCCCCGGGGGCCACATAAAAACCCAAATTCCCCTTATTAGAATTTTTGACTGCCCATGTTTTTCCCTTTAATGCAAGGCCCCCTTCCACAAAGTTACCAACCCCCCAAAAAAAATTTTTAACCCCCGAGGGAGACCACTGAAAACCAAATCCCATTTGTATTTTTTTTTCCCAACAGTTTGCCCCTAAGGATGAAGGGGCCTGCCCTGCCACAAATTACCGCAACCAATAACCTTGAAAAGTCTTTTACCCCAAAACCCCAATTCCCCCTTATTGAAAGGTACTGCCACCCCCGTCTAGTTGAATGAAAAGGGCCCCCCTTCCACAAAAGTTACACGCACCAATAATTTGAACCCAAAGTAGGTGGCACAGGAACTAAATTCCCCTTTTTTTCCTTTGGTTCCCCTACTTTTACCCCGCTTTTAAAGCAAGTCTGCCTGCACAAATTTTTTCGCACCCCAATACCCCCTTTAAGGGAGAAGGAGGGTTTCATGAAAAAATTTCCATGGGAGAAAAGGTCTATTAGTATTTGCCTTGTTTTAAAAGCAAAGCGGCTTGCTAAAAAATTACACGCCCCCAAAAAAATTTGGAACATACACCCCGGAGGCCACATAAAACCAAAAATTCCCCTTATATAATTTTTTTACCCCCCCAGCTCCCCCCAAGTGAAAAGGCCTCCCCCCCCCAAATTTACCCCTTTTTTCCCAATAAAAAACCCCCCAAAAATTTTCCCGGATGGCCACAGGAATCAAAATTCCCATTATTTTTCTTTGGTACTGCCATATTTTTTTGATGCTTTAAAACAAGGTTGCCTTCCCCAAAGTTACACCCCCCAAAAAAAACCCCCTTTTAACCGTGTACGGGGTACGAACCAAATTTCCCCCTTTTTTTCACTTGTACTGCCAAAATTTCCCCATGCATCGAATGGGCCCATCCCCCCAAAATTTTCAGCCCCCCAAAAACCCCTTTAAGTTTGTAGTGGGGCCAATGAAACCCAAATTCCCCCTTATTAAAATTTGGTACTCCCATAAAAATTTTCCTAGCATTAAAAACAAGGGGCCCCCCCGTCAAAAAGTTACTTGCCCCAAATTCACGGAAAAATATGTAGGCCCCTTAAACCCCAAAATTTCCATTATTTTAATTTGTACCCCCATAAAGTTTGCCCTGAAGTGAATAAGGGTGCTTAAATTTTTGGGTGCACCCCAAAAACCCAAAAAAAAGAATCCGGAGGCACATGAAACCAAAGCCCTTATGGAAATTTGTCGCCACCCGTTTCCCCATGTTGAATGAAGGCCCGCCTTTTCCACAAATTAAAAGACCCCAATAACCTTGAACCAATCGGAAGGGGCCCCATGAACCAAATTCCTTTTTTTTTTTGGTACGCCCTCTTTTTTTACATTGAATGCAAGGCCCCCCGGTACCAAATTGGCCCCCCCCCCAAACCCTTTAAAAAACGTACGGGGGTTTCATGAAAAAATTTCCCCCTTAGGAAAGGGGGGGCTCCCTAGTATTTGCCATGCATTGAATAAGGTTGCCTTGCCCAAAAAATTACAGTACACCAAAACTCTTGGTACAAATTTTAAAAGGCCACATGAAACCAAAGTTCCCTTTTTAAAAATTTTTTACTGCCACAGTTTGCCCCATGCAT
>JARQOD010000001.1:620194437-620230007 GCA_033576555.1 Oophaga sylvatica | reverse complement strand
TTTCATTTGGTACTGCCATATTGTTTGCCTATGCATTGAATGCAAGGATTGCCTTGCCACAAAGTTACACGCACCCCAAAAACCCTTTGAACCGATGTACTGGATGGCTACATGAAACCAAATTTCCCATTATTTTTCACTTGGTACTGCCATACTGTTTGCCTATGCATCGAATGCATGGCCTGACCTGCCCCAAAATTGCATGCACCCCAATAACCCTTTGAAGTTATGTAGTGGATGGCCATATGAAACCAAAGTTCCCATTATTAGAAATTTGGTACTCCCATAATGTTTGCCTATGCATTGAATGCAAGGTCCGCCTTGTCACAAAGTTACATTCGCCCCAATAACACTTGGAACATATGTATGGCCCATTAAACCAAAGTTTCCATTATTATTAATTTTGTACTCCCATAAAGTTTGCCCATGAAGTGAATGCAAGGGCTGCTTCAAATTTGGATGCACCCCAATAACCCAAAAAACAGACATCCTGGATGGCCACATGAAACCAAAGTTCCTATTATGAGAAATGTTGTACTGCCACACTGTTTGCCTATGCATTGAATGCAAGGCCTGCCTTGCCACAAAGTTACATGCACCCCAATAACCCTTCGAACCAACATACTGGAAGGCCACATGAATCCAAAGTTCCCATTTTTTCATTTGGTACTGCCATACTGTTATCATATGCATTGAATGCAAGGCCTGCCCGGTACCAAATTTAGACGCCCCCCAACACCCCTTTGAAGAAACGTACAGGAGGGTCTCATGAAAAAATATTCCCATTAGGAGAAAGGGGGTCTCCCATAGTATTTGCCTATGCATTGAATGCAAGGTCTGCCTTGTCCCAAAGTTACACGTACACCAATAACTCTTGGTACAAATGTCCTGAATGGCCACATGAAACCAAAGTTCCCATTATTAGAAATTTTATACTGCCACACTGTTTGCCTATGCATTGAATGCAAGGCCCGCCTTGCCACAAAGTTACACGGACCTCAATAACCCTTTGAACCGATGTAGTGGATGGCCACATGAAACCAAAGTTCCCATTATGCTTATTTTTGTACTCCCATACAGTTTGCCCATGAAGTAAATATAAGGCCTGCCCTGCCACAAAGTTACACGCACCCCAATGACACTTTGAAAAGATGTCCTGGATGGCCACATAAAAAAAAAGTTCCCATTATTATGAATTTTGTACTCCCATAAAGTTTGCCCTTGAAGTGAATGCAAGGCTATCTCCAAATGTGGATGCACCCCAATAGTCCAAAAAACAGACCTCCTGGATGGCCGCATGAAACCAATTTTCCCATTATTATTTATTTGGTACTGCCACACTGTTTGCCTGTGCATTGAATGCAAGGCCAGTCTTGCCAAAAAGTTACACACACCCCAGAAACCCTTTAAACCGACGTACTGGATGGCCACATGAAACCAAAGTTCCCATTATTATAAATTTGGTAGTCCAATACTGTTTTCCAATTAAATTAATGCAAGGCCTGACCTGCCCCAAAATTACACGCACCCCAATAACCCTTTGAATTGACATAGTGGATGGCCACATGAAACCAAACTTCCCATTATTCGGAAGTTAGTACTACCATACTGTTTGACTATGCAGTGAATTGCAGTGTTAAGCCTGAAGAACCTGCATCGGCGAATTGCAGGGTTTTTGGATGAAGAAACTTCAGTGGAGAATTGCAGTGTTGAGGATGAAGAGCCAGCAGTGGAGAATTGTAATGGTGAGCCTGAAGAACCTTGAGTGGAGTATTGCAGTGTTGAGGCTGAAGAACCTGCTTTTATGAATTGCAGTGATGAGGCTAAAGAACACCTGGCAGTGGAGAATTGCTGTGTTGAGGCTGAAGAAACTGCAGTGGAGAATTGCATTGTTGAGGTTGAAGAACCTGCAGTGGAGAATTTCAATATTGAAGCTGAAGAACCTGCAGTGCAGAATCTCAGTGTTGAGGATGAAGACCCAAAAGTTGAGTATTGCATTGTTGAAGCAGCTGATCATCCACTACAGTTCCTATTATTATGAACTGGGTCTCCCATACTGTTTGGTTATGCAGTGAATGCAAGGCCTGCCCCAAACTTGCATGCACCCCAATCCCCCTTGGAAGAAATGTGGAGGAGGGCCTCATTAAAAATTTTCCTATTACAAAGGAGCGGTTCTCCTATACTTGTAATGCCCATACACTAAGTGTATGGTCTAACAAACATTTCCCCCTGTGGAGTACACATCAACATACTGTGTAAACTTTTTTTTTTATGGGCAACACAAACACCCTTGAAAACAATAACGTGGTTTCCTACACAGTTGCTGCTGGGATGGTGCAGGTTTTTAGCAGAAATATGGTGGACAAGTCGTTGGATGAAGTGATCAGGGAAAGAGGCATGGTGATGGCAGAAATGTGAACGTTCAGGATTAATAACGGGGGCTTTGGGATGTATGAGATCCAGGATCCAGCCTACAATGATTAGTTGTTTACCCACCACCAGTTACCAGAATGCGTTTGATGCCCGTCAGAACATAGGTGTAACCGATGAGCGTCTGAAGCTCGTCATAAAAGATGCCCTTGAGAAATTGGTTGCCAAAGACGCACGTGTCCGTATAAAGGGTAAAGTACAAGATGCTCGTGAGATGCTTAAAGAGCAGTGCACCGGCCGTAACTATCAACTCATCCATGGCACAAGGTTCTTCATCTTCACCCATACATATCACCAAGACTATCAAAATTTCACAGCAGAAAACTATATTTTCAGGTGTAACGAACATTGTTAAAGCAATGCCAATAAACGTAGTTAACCACGAACCTGGGAACAACAGATTTCCTCTTTACAAGATATGGACAAAGATGGTATTGATGACGACTTGGAACTTTTCCACATCCCCACCAAGTAGATGAAGATCACAGCTGCCACATCGTGCAAAAAAGGCCACGAATATCTGGAAATTCATTTTCACTTGGGCAAACTTTACCTCTTACTAAAGTGGTACAGAATGATGCATACACAGCTCCCATGTCTATTCAGCACGAGACTTCGCCAATTTATTGCACACAAATGCACTAACCAACGTGTCACGGACACTTGTCACAACAGAGGCCAGTTCATCAGTAGGGCCACTCCAAAAGAATCTGTCTTTTAGCCCTTTAGAAGGCACAAAAATAACCATTAATGATTTTCATCAAAGAGTCACAGAGGAACATACCGTACAGACCAAAAATTTGGACACACCTTCTCATTTAAAGATGTTTCTGTATTTTCATGACTGTGAAAATTGTAAATTCACACTGAAGGCATCAAAACTATGAATTAACACATGTGGAAGTACTGTATATACTTAACAAAATAATGTGAAACTACTGAAAATATTTCTTATATTCTAGGTTCTTCAAAGTAGCCACCCTTTGCTTTGATGACTGCTTTGCACACTCTTGGCATTCTCTTGATGAGCTTCAAGAGGTAGTCACCGGAAATAGTTTTCACTTCAGTTAACCAGTAGGCCGAAAGACCTCTGTAGCAATGCAACTCGATGACCTGTGGGATATGACCATCGGAAGTGAGCACACAGCGACAGTGCTTTCTACAGCAGTGTATCCTGGCTGGGATACTGGTGGAGAAATTGCTGTTCCACCAGGTTGAGGACGTGAGCCATGCAATGAACATGTGTGAGGTTGCTCTGGCATAGGGCCACCACCAGGTTTGCACTGTTATCGCACACGGCCTTCCCTGGCTCCAGGTTCATTAGACAGCCATTGCTCTAACTTGGCCTGGATAGCTGTCCACAATTTTTGACCTGTATGACTGCGATCTCCAAGGCATATTCATTTTAACAATGTCTGATTGCAGTGAGCCATGGCTGCGCCGTCCGGTTTGTCGGGGAGATTCTATCGGCACTGCTGGAATATGTGTTCTTCAAGCCTTGGGGATTCAAAAACTTGTGGAGCATTCCCTTGACCGCCTGCCCCCACAGCCACCAGAGTCACACAGTGCCCAGTCAGCCCCAACCCAGGCTTGCTTGTCCAGGTGTCAGTGGTGAAATGCACCGTGGCAGACATACATTATTTCAGGCAACAGATGATGTTGTCTGCAACATGCTGGTGTAACACAGTGTTAGGGTCTGCGGAACGCATCAGATAAATATAAATAGTGGGTGCGTTCGCAGCCCGGGGTCCACCGTGCAGGCAGAGCCTGCTGCTAGTAAGATGGCGGTATGGGCAGACTCTGTTACTTCACAGAGTCGCAAATATAAATACTGTGGCACAATATGGCGGTATAAAGCGAACTCTGTTACACCACAGAGTCGCTGAGGTAGAGACGCAGAGATAGGTACTGTGTCCTGTTAACTCCACAAGGATACACAGATAACTGCTGTGCGGACTCCCTCCAATGGTTACTAGACGCGGTCGTTTTCCCGACCGTTGTGGACATTTATTAGCATAATGCAATAGCTGTTGGCAAACATTACAAATCACAGGTGCTCGAGCGGCCCGAGACTTAGGTCTCGCTCGAGAAACCTCCATGGCCTCAGGGGAATTGGGCGCCTGAACGGAAGATTCAAGAGGTCTGGCGAAGGAGGGCGCCAGCCGGAACCTCTGCCTACACTGGGTCCGCTCCAACCTCCGCTCGTTAAAAGGAGGTCGATGCAGATAGATAAGGTAATGAGCTCCTCCAGTGTGGCGGGAATCTCCCTGGTGGACAAGGCGTCCTTCACATGGTCTGCCAGTCCCCTCCAGTACACTGGTATAAGGAATTTATCTGGCCACTCCAGCTCAGAGACCAGAGTCCGAAATTGGACGGCGAACTGGCTGACCATGGAAGAACCCTGGGTGATTGCCAACAGTTGGAGAGCCGTATCATGGGTGACACGAGGTCCTAAAAAAACCTGTCTCAGAGTATCCAAGAAGAGAGGAGAACTCTGCACCACACAATCATCACACTCCCACAATGGCGTTGCCCACTCCAACGCCCTGCCCGACAAAAGGGATATGATAAAACCCACTTTCGCCCGCTCCGTGGGAAAACGTGCAGCCAGGAGCTCTAAATGTATGGAGCACTGACTGACGAAACCCCGACATTGTTTACTGTCACCAGTAAATTTATCTGGAAGTGGGAGGCAGGAAAAAGTCGGAGCAAGGGTAACAGAGGACAAACTGGCTGCAGCCACACTAGCAGCCTGAACAGCGACTGCTGTTATATTTCGGTAGCTGAGGAGAAACAGCAAAAATAGCCAAAGTAGCAATACACCAGAGAGGCTGGAAACTATTGGGTTGCAGGACCCTAAACTAACCACAACACTAGAAGTAGCCGTGGAGCGTACCAATGGTGATCCTAGAAGCCTCGTCACAGCCAGAGAGATAGCTACACCTAAAGGTAGAAAGATGAAAGCTAACTGCCCCGGAGCAGAACCCCCAAAGAAATAGGAAGCCCCCAAACATGTAATGGGGGTTAGACAAGAAGAAAATACGAACAAAGACAGAAAATAGAATGAGCAAATGCTGGGGCCCAATCTGTCTAGATAGAAAAGTATAGGAAAGAATTCTGACTGCAATCCAAAAAACCCTGACAAAAATACCCACACTTCTGATTACAAAAAACCTGAGATCACACGATCTCTACCACCTAAATCAGATCTCTGGTGTAACACACAGCAATTCAGCAAATAAAAAGTGACAAAGGAACAGAGCAAAAGTGCAAACACAAACTGAGCACAATTGCAGCTCCAGGTCCCAAAAGGGGATCAGGCTGAAGTCCACTGCTAGGCAGCAAACCAGCAAGGAAAAAAAACAAAACAAGTCACTTATCTGAATGGAAGCAGAAATGCAAGTTGAGCTCCAAGCAAGACCTGGAAAAACAATTGATTACCGGCAAGGCTAATGGGAGTTCAGGTCACTTATATCAGACCATTCAGACCCAGCTGAAGGCCATTCAGCAATTGGTTCATTACCCTCAGCAACCACCGGAGGTAGCCCCAGCTCCGAAGTCGCCTCCAGTGTGTTCACAACAGTACTCCCCCCTTGAGGAGGGGTCACCGAACCCTTACCTGCGCAACCAGGCCGATCAGGATGAGCTCGATGATAGGCACGGATCAGTCTCCTAGCATGGATGTCTGAAGCAAACACCCAAGAATTGTCCTCCTGACCATAACCTCTCCACTTAACCAAGTACTGGAGTTTCCGTCTAGCAAAATGAGAATCCAAAATTTTATCAACCACATAATCCCAATTGCCCTCAACCAAGACAGGGTCGGGAGGCGCAGCCATAGGAACCACTGGCTCGACAAACCTCTTCAATAAGGACTTGTGGAACACGTTCTGGATCTTAAATGTCCCTGGAAGAAGCAAACGGAAGGAAACAGGATTAAGAATCTCAGTGATCTTATAAGGTCCAATGAACCTTGGCTTAAATTTTGGAGATGCAACCTTCATAGGGATATTTCTTGAGGACAACCAAACCAAGTCCCCCACTTTAAAACGAGGACCATCAGTCCTATGCCGGTTGGCAAACCGCTGGGCCTTCTCTTGAGAGAGAGAGACAACCTCTCCACTACCTGGTCCCAAATCTGCTGCATTTGCTCCACAACAGACTCAACCCCCGGACAGACAGAAGCCTCCACCTGTCCCGAAGAAAATCGAGGGTGATACCCAGAATTGCAAAAAATGGAGACATCAAGGTGGCAGAGCTAGCCCTATTATTAAGAGCAAACTCAGCCAAAGGCAAAAAAGAGACCCAGTCATCTTGATCAGCAGACACAAAACATCTCAAATAAGTCTCCAAGGTCTGGTTTGTTCTCTCGGTTTGTCCATTGGTCTGAGGTGAAATGCAGAGGAGAAAGATAACTGAACACCAAGTTTAGAACAAAATGTCCTCCAAAATCTGGAAACAAACTGGACTCCTCTGTCAGACACAATGTTCTCCAGAATGCCATGTAACCGAACCACGTGCTGAAAGAGCAAAGGCACCAAATCGGAGGAGGAAGGCAACTTCGGTAATGGCACAAGATGTATGATTTTGGAAAACCTATCACAGATTACCCAGATAACTGTCATTATCTTAGAGACAGGGAGGTCGGAAATAAAATCCATAGAAATATGGGTCCATGGCCTCTTGGGTACAGGTAATGGCATTAACAAACCACTAGAGCGAGAGCAAGGCTTGGAACGAGAGCAAGTCCCACAGGACTGCACAAAGTCCCTGACGTCACGAGACAAAGTAGGCCACCAAAAGGACCGACTCACCAAGTCTCTGGTACCAAAAATCCCGGGATGACCAGCCAACGCGAAACAATGAATCTCAGGCATCACACTCTTCTTCCACTGGTCTGGGACAAACAATTTCCCAACAGGGCAGCGTTCAGGTTTATCCTCCTGACATCCCTCCAGAGCCAGTCTCAAATTGGGCGAGATGGCAGAAAGAGCTACACCCTCTTTCAAAATAACAGCAGGATCAGATAACTCAGGAGAATCCGCAAAGAAACTCCTCGAGAGGGCATCCGCCTTAACATTCTTAGTGCCCGGAAGAAAAGAAACCACAAAATTAAAACGTGTGAAAAACAAGGCCCACCTGGCCTGTCTAGGATTAATTCGCTTGGCTGATTCGAGATAAACCAGGTTCTTATGGTCCGTGAGGACCACAACCTGATGTTTGGTTCCTTACAGCCAATGTCTCCACTTTTCAAAGGCCCACTTCATGGCCAATAACTCCTGATTACCCACGTCATAATTACGTTCAGTTGGAGAAAATTTTCGAGAGAAGAAGGCACAAGGGTTACTCTTAGAGGTCTCTGGATCCCTTTGGGCCAAACGGCACCTGCCCCAATCTCAGAAGCATCAACCTCCACCTGAAACGGCAGAGAAACATCAGGCTGCAGTAGAACAGGAGCAGAAATGAATCTCTGCTTAAGTTCCTGAAACGCAGAAACTGCCTCAGGAGGCCAATTCACCACATCGGAACCCTTCTTGGTCAAATCAGTCAATGGTTTAACAATACCGGAGAAATTACCAATAAATTTACGATAAAAATTGGCAAAACCCAAAAATCTCTGAAGAGCCTTCAATGAAGTAGGTTGAACCCAATCACAGATGGCCTTAACCTTGACCGGGTCCATTTCAATAACAGACGGAGACAAAATGAATCCCAGAAATGAGACCTTCTGTACGCCAAAAAGACACTTTGATCCCTTCACATACAGTGCATTCTCTCTCAAAATCTGGAACACAGTCTGAACATGTTTTACATGAGAGTCCCAGTCGTTGGAAAAAATCAAGATATCATCCAAATAAACAATCAGAAATTTATCCACAAAATCCCTGAAAATATCATTCATGAAGGATTGGAAGACGGAAGGGGCATTAGTAAGCCCAAAGGGCATCACTAGGTACTCAAAATGCCCCTCTGGGGTAATAAACGCCATCTTCCATTCATCCCCGTGCTTAATGCGAATAAGGTTATACACCCCCCTGAGGTCAAGCTTGGTAAGCCAACTAGCACTTTTCACTCTGGAAAATAGGTCAGAAATCAAGGGTAACGGATATTGATATTTAACAGTGATTTTATTCAGGAGGCGATAGTCAATACACGGCCTCAATGAACCATCCTTCTTGGCCACAAAGAAAAAACCGGCACCCAAGGGTGAAGAGGTTGGTCTGATATGACCCTTCTCCAATGACTCCTTGATATAAGATCGCATAGCATCGTGTTCAGGTACAGATAAATTAAAAAGGCAACCTTTAGGAAATTTACCACCAGGCAGTAACTCAATAGCGCAATCATAGCTCCTGTGAGGGGGTAAGGATGCAGACTTACTCTCACTAAACACATCCGAAAAATCAGTCAAAAAGTCAGGGACATCCTGAGACTGGGGAGAGGCAGAAAAAACAGGAGTGTCAGTATTAACACATTGGCAGCCTCAACTGGTCACAGACACAGATTTTCAATCCAAAACAGTATTATGAGTCTGTAACCAAGGGAAACCCAGTACAATAATGTCATGCAGATTATGCAACACCAGAAATTTGCAACTCTCCTGATGATCTGGTTCAACCCTCATTATCACCTGAGTAGAAAACTGGGGTTTATTCTCCGCCAACGGGGTAGAATCAATGCCCAGTAAAGGAATAGACTTCCGCAGGGGTATCATGGGAAACCCACAACGTTTGGCAAAGTCAAAGTCAATCAGGTTAATAGCTGCCTACTGAATCAACAAAAGCCTGAGCAGAAAATGTGGACAGGGAGCAAATCAGGGTAACAGTCAACAGAAATTTAGTCTGAACACTACCCAAGACAACTGAGCGCGCAAAACGTCTTCCCCGCTTAGGGCAGATGGAAATAGCATGAGAAGCGTCACCACAGTAGAAACATAACCCATTGCACTTTCAAAACTCTTGACGCTGAGCCCCAGAAGTCACTCCATCACACTGCATGGGCTCAGGATCTGGCTCGCAAGGCAACACTATCTCACGCATACCTCTGCGCTCACGCAAACGTCTGTCAATTTGAATAGCCAAAGACATAGAATCATTAAGACCAGAGGGAACAGGGAATCCCACCATAACGTCCTTTACATTTTCTAACAGACCCTTCCGAAAAAGGGCTGTCAAAGCATCATCATTCCATTTGGTCAGGACTGCCCATTTTCGGAATTTCTGACAGTACAGCTCAGCGTCTTCACGACCCTGATTTAATGCCAACAAGGTCTTTTCAGCTTGATCAGGAACATTAGGTTCATCGTACAATAACCCCAGAGCCTGAAAACATACATCAACATCATGCAAAACTGGATCCCCAGGTGTCAGAGAAAAAGCCCAATCTTGAGGGTCGCAGCGCAGCAGAGAGATGACAAATTGAACCTTCTGTGCTGCGTTCCCTGAGGACTTAGGCTTTAAGACAAAAAACAACTTACAGTTATTATTGAAATTCAGAAATTTAGACCGATCCCCAAAAATAAATCTGGTATGAGGATCCTAGGTTCCACAAACGGCAACCTAGCAAGATAGGAAGCAATACTCTGAACCTCAGTGGCAAGCAGCTCCACACGGCCAGACAACTGTGCAAACTCCATTGAGTAAAAAAAAAATTCCTCCTCAGCACCCAGAGAAAAAGAGGGAAAAAATGCAACAAACAGAAAAAAAAAAAAAAATTCTGACAACTCCCTTTTTTCCTTTTCCTTTTTTACTATTTTTCCCTTCTGTTGAGTACCATATAATTTTCAGTTCGGCCGGTAATACTGTTATGTTTCGGTAGCTGAGGAGAAACAGCAAAAATAGCCAAAGTAGCAATACTCCAGAGAGGCTGGAAACTATTGGGTTGCAGGACCCTAAACTAACCGCAACACTAGAAGTAGCCATGGAGCGTACCTACGGTGACCTAGACGCCTCGTCACAGCCGGAGAGATAGCTACACCTAAAGGCAGAAAGATGAAAGCTAACTGCCCCAGAGCAGAACCCCCAAAGAAATAGGAAGCCCCCAAACATGTAATGGCGGTTAGACAAGAAGAAAATACGAACAAATACAGAAAATAGAATGAGCAAACGCTGGGGCCCAATCTGTCTAGATAGAAAAGTATAGGAAAGAATTCTGACTGCAATCCAAAAAACCCTGACAAAAATACCAACACTTCTGATTAACAAAAAACCAACAAAAATACCAACATCCTCCGTGATTCCTCAGTGACTTTTAATTATTGGGTATCCAAGCTGGACACGTGGCATGAACTGGCTCTCTATGCCTTGGAGGTCCTGGCCTGCCCTGCCGCTAGGGTTTTGTCAGAGCGGGTTTTTAGTGCCACTGGTGGAATTATCACAGATAAGCGCATTCGCCTTTCAATGGAAAATGCAGACAGGCTGACTCTTATAAAAATGAACAAGGTATGGATTGAGCTAGACTTCTCGACACCACCAAATGATGACAGCGAAACATAAACTCCAAAGTAGTGTCTTTTTGGGAGGTGTATTCTGAAAAAAGAAACAATATCCTGCCTGATTTGAGGTGATCTCGGCACCATGGGAAAACGTTCAGAAACTTTCCCATGCTACGGAGTTCATGTCCGGTCAAGCGGAGAAGCTGTGCAGATAGCTTATCCTTCATTCCACAGTGGTTTACAGCCGGGCCAGTGGCACTAGCACTGCTCCCGATTGTAAACTATTTAACCCTTGATTTGGATTGCGGCATGGGACTTGACTGTACAGCAGACAGGTATGGGATATTGTTGCTTTTTTATGTTTTATTTTTTACAGGAAAACGATGTCTTTGCTTGGATTGGGAGTGTAATAAAGATGGAAAACCTGTGGGTTTAATTATTTCATTAAATGACTATATTCTTAATGTGTGTGTGTTTTTTAACCCTTTCATACTATTGGATTAATAATGGATAGGTGTCTTATGTGCACTACCACTCCCAATAGCCACAGATGATTTTAAGCAGCTTAGCTGGCCCATTCCTGCTCCATAAATTGTAGGCTTTTTTGCCCAAGAGAGGTGACATTACAGGACAGGGACCCAATTTACGAAGGACACCTTGACATGGTAATTGGGCATGCATATATTGGCCAACCTATGCGCTAAGAGCCTTCCATTTTTCATAGCAATTTTTGCAGATACATATTTCATATATACACTATATAGCGCTTTTTTTTAAGTTTTTTCTCCCATTTTCTATGGTAGCAACGCAATTCCAATGCTCTAGAGTAATCATTCTTGGTAAGTTATGGTGCAAACCTTAATTTTTTTGACTTTTATGATTTCTTTGGTTGGCACCTATTCACACTAGCTTAGATGTGCTGGTCCTTCTTTTTGTCTATTTGTATCTAGCGTCACATTACTTCTGGCCATATACTTTTTTTTTCCCTGAACAATGGATGCACTCTGTTATCAGGTGATGAATCTGAACCAGATGGCTTAGGATCTGGTCAGGGATTACCTGAGGCTAGAATCATCACAGTCCCAACTGCAGGGTCAGTTTAGTACTCTGGGTGGTTCACAAAGCTCTCCGTTATCGACAGTATTTATGTGTTCTGGACCCGCTGATGTGCAGTTGACTACCCCTGAATCAGTTGTGGCACTTCCTGACAGAGTATTGGGGGCGAGGGATCAATTTAGTGTACTTAGGGAGAGCTATAAATGATGTTTTTACTCTACGACCCCGACCTTAAAGTAAAATTGTGTATTTGAATATCACACTATCTACATTATATAATATCATCAAACAATTAGATTTTGGAGAAACCCATATGCACAAGGGACAAGGCTGACAGTGAATATTGGATCACTGCATTTGCTTAAGAATAATTCCAGAAATCATTGTCTGTCAACATAATCCACAGCATACAAAAAACAGTTGCACTCTATTGTGCTAGAGCATGTCAATGTGAAATATATGAAATATGAATAGCAATACAGCTTTTGAATATTAAGAAAAAGTGTATGAGACGCTTTGCACAAAATTTGGCCAAATAATGTCTGCCCATCAACCAACGTCAATGTGGTCTCATAAGACTGATGGGTCCCTGTCCAATGTGAATACCTCCCTTAGGCTGATGTCTGAATTCCTGAGTGAATGTGGACACCTCTCTCAGTAAAGACTGAATTTATGGATAGGTAGGAACCTGCTGTAAATAAAATCACCACATGGTGAAGGGCGGAGTGCTCGGTCAGTAAGCTAACATAGAAATAACAAAAAACTGACTGGCACATCCAAACCAGTAAGAATAGGTGCCCACCAGCAGCAGCTACTTCAATACACAATAAACAAAAAAGGCTGCACTCTATTGTGCTAAATGTCAATGTGAAATATATGAAATAAGAAAAGCAATACAGCTTTTGAATATTAGAAAAAAATGAATTTGCACAAAATTTGCGTTGGGGCCGTGAGGAAGCACACACAACTGCTTTATTTCATGTAAGTGCTGCCTTTTGCTTTACATTAGTAGCCTGTTAACTCTATATGGAACAATATATCACTCCTTTAAATGTTATGTATTAGGAGCTCTAATTACACTGCAGTGTGCAGGCACATTTATCACTGGATTACAAAAAGTGTGATGATCCTCCTCGCTTGGTATGCAGTTATCTTGTATTCTTTAGTGTTATGTACTCATTTTAATCTTGTTCAAAATAAAATTTGATTTTTACTGGCATTATATGCTGTAGTTCTCTGTTGTTCATATATTTGATTTAGTTCATGTGCCATTTAACTTTATTTATGGGTTTATTTTTGTAGTTATCATGTAGTGCAGGGCATTATCTATTCTGTTATTGTTTGAATTACAGAAAGCATATCAGTTCTCTGCCTCCAGCAAAATTTATAGTAGGTTTAGGTTTATGGCAGTCTCAGAGACCTTTGCTATAGACTTCCTTGTCCTGATGTCACTAGTGACAGCGGCATTTAAGGAGTTAAAGTGGTGGGATAGGAGCTATGTCCAGTCCCAGCCTTCCTAGCAGGAGCTTAATTGTGTCAGCTCCTCCTGTAGATGGAATAAGCACATCTGGATTGCAAGTGATGGAATGCACTTGCAATCCAGATGTACAGTAATACCATATTGCATGAGGGTGTTAATATAGAACATTTATCATGCTTGTTCACCATCTTTCTCTGTGTTACTCCATTTAATAGCTTTTTAACTACTTTCAGACCACTCATATAATTTTAACATCCAGGTGATCCTTGTTTAGTGAAGAGTGCTCCTAAAATGTTGTGCGCTTCTAAAATGTTAATGCATGGTAGAGCAGCTGCATCAGATCTTGCGTTTGTGGGGAGTTAACTACCAGACTCAGCTGGGATCTCCATTGAGAAGGCAGGGATCAATTGCAAAACAAAAGCTGAGTATACAGTATAGGAAGCATTCTTAGCATTTTCTCCAGACCCAGTGGTCATGTGATCACTGGGTCTAGTTAGGGAGCCGAAACTGCTCTGATATGCAGCCAGAAGGCTGCATTTTCTCTGTAACTGGGTGTATATCTCAGCCCCAGTTACAGAAGAAAAACTGCTTTAATGTTGAAATTCCCCATAAAATGTCTTTTATGACATTATGGGGGTCCAATATGTGAAATACTGCAAAAAATAATAATTAATCAAAAGTAGGTAAATAAATAAATTAAAAATAGCCACTGTTACTAGCCACACCCTCATCAGAAAAAAAAATATGTTCAATAACTACAAATAATTTTTTACAGAAAATTGGGGAACAAACTTTAATTGTCCTTTCAGGTCATGAAATAATTGTACTAACATGAAAAACAGACACGTATTTCCTTTATTTTTCCACAAATGTAGCCTGATATCAGCAGAAAAATAAAATAGAGTAGAGCAAAATAATAAATATGCCCCATGTATCACAAAAGAAAAGATGCAAAAATGGTTTGAATATCCAATTGAGAACATTTTTTACAGTTCTTTAAACTGCATGTAAAAAAAAATTAAGTGCCAGGTCAGAAACAAGGGTGAATTTTCCAGTCCTGTATTGGAAGCCAACTTTCCAACAAAAGAACAAATAGCATTGTACCTTTCTAGAGATCAAGTAGATTAATTGAGCTTCTCCAGTCTAAATTAGAGTCTGTTCTACCATTCTGCTCAGTAAGAAGAAGGAATGACTATAATGACATTGTGCTAATAAGGAAGAGTCCAAGAAAAGGTGTTCATGCTTCATTGCCCAGGAAGACAAATTAAGGGAGAGGAAAAAAGAGGAGACAACAATCAATCAGGATGTGTTACTGACCTGCTCAGATCAAGTCTCAGATTGTGTGTGCTCCAGTATAATGACATTTATGCATTCCATGATGACTACTGACTAGTGTTGAGCGATACTGCTCGATATCTAAAAATATCGGATCGGAATGGTATCGCCGATATCACTAAATATCGGCGATATCCGATTCCGATACCGGAAGTCCCATGTAAGTCTATGGGAACAAAATATCGCAACTAAAAAAAACCTTTATTTCCTTGTAAACACTAAATATACACACATAGAATACATATATATATATATATATATATAATGTCATTGTGACATGTATATATACATATATGTATAGTTTATACACTTCTACATAGTAAAATATCCTCTGATTCAATTGCCGGGTAAAGCCGGCTTCTGTGAAAAGACAGAAGCACCCGACATGAAATGACACTTGGTGTACATAGGGTTAACCATGTCTTTTCATGTCGTTTGCAATCTGATTTGCACAAACAATTACATCAGTCTATGTGTGCAAAATTTCACACCTGTAGGGGTTAATTAAAGGTGTAAATTCGTTGTAAAAAAAACGGACTTTTTTGCTACGAATTTACACCTTTAATTAACCCCTACAGGTGTGAAATTTTGCACACATAGACTGATGTAATTGTTTGTGCAAATCAGATAGCAAAGGACATGAAAAGACATGGTTAACCCTATGTACACCAAGTGTCATTTCATGTCGGGTTCTGCATTTTCACAAAAGCCGTCAATTGACTTAGCGGCTATTATACTATGTAGAAGTGTATGAACTATAAATATAAATATATGTGTCACAAATTCAATGACATGTAATATATATATATATATATATATATATGAGGTGTAAAATTGTTTAAAAAAAATGCGTGGGCTCCCGCCCTATTTTCGCAACCAGACAGACAAAGCCAGCGAATGGGGGCAGATAATAATAGCCCAGAGAGGGACCATTATTTTTGGCCCCCCCTGGCTACTAACATCTGCCCCCAGACACCCCAGAAAAGACAAATCTATAATTAGATTCGCCCTTTCTGGCACTTTGCCCGTCTATTCCCATTGCCCTGTAGCGGTGGCGAATGGGTTAATATGGGGTTAAAGCCACATTGCAATTGAAAGGTGACCTTAAGCCAGGTTAATAATTGAGAGCTGTCAATTAGACAACTATCAATTATTAATCCTATTGCATGAAATAAAAATAAAACACACACACTTTAATTAAAAATCATTTTAATGAAATAAAGACACATGTTTTTGACCATCTTTTATTTGACTGCAAAAACCATTTCCTGTAATAAAAATAAAATAAAAAAGCAAAATTATTCTTACCTATCCCATGCACAGTCAGGTCCCACGGTGTAAACCTTCAGAAAGGGTTAATGTTTACTGCAGGGACCGCAGCTAATGCTGCAGCCTCACAGTAAACCCCCAAATGAATGAGTTCCTCTCCTGGCTGACAGGAGAGGAAGTGGAAAGCTTAATTGATTGCTTTCCACTTTCACTTCAGGTCAGCCAGGGACACAATCAGTGACGTCAGAGGGAACTGATTAACAAAAATAGGGGATCCCCTCGAAAAAAATTGGCGTGGGGTCCCCCCTATTTTTGTTAACCAGCCAGATGAAGCAGACCGCTGAGGCCTGGTTTTTCAGGCTGGTAAGGATCCAATATCCATGGACCTTGCAAGCCTGATAATACCAGGCCACAGCAGTCTGCTTAGCTTGGCTGGTTAACAAAAATAGGGGATCCCCTCGAAAAAAAAAACGGCGTAGGGGTCCCCCTATTTTTGTTAACCAGCCAAGTAAAATGCAGACTGCTGCGGCCTGGTATTAAAAGACTGTCAAGGCCCATGGATTTTGGCCCTCAACAGCCTGATAATACCAGGCTACAGCAGCCCCACATTTGGCGCATCAAAAGATGTGCCAATTGTGGCACTTTACCCGGCTCTTCCCACTTGCCCTGTAGCGGTGGAAGCGGGGTAATAAGGGGTTAATGTCACCGTTGATTGCATGGTGAGAATAAGCCCGGTTAATAATGGAGAGGTGTCAATAAGACACCGATCCATTATTAATCCCAAAGTTATTAAATGTATAAAAAAAAGACAAAGCAAGAAAAAAGTCTTTTAATGAAATAAAAGAGACAACACAGTTTTCATTAATTTTATTATACACTCATTCCTGCGACGCCATCAATCTCCTGTAAAAAAAGAAAAAAAACAAACCAACAGTATACCACCTGTCCGACGCAGTCCATAGTAACGACAGTCCCACGACGATCCAGCTCTGCTACATCGCAATGACAGGCAGAGCCTGTCATCGCGACGCAGCACAGCTGATTACCTGCTTCCCCGGCGGTGACGTCATCGGACTGACTGCTTTACGGCCGGGATTACCCAGCAGTCACTGCAGTTATCGCGAGAAACTGCATGTGACCGCCGGGGAAAGATGATGGCGGCCATGAAGCAGTCCAGCCCGTGACGCCGGAGATCTTCTGCCAGGTAAGTGCCGCTGACTCCTGACAGACCCGACCGACGGACACTGACAGTGACAGTGACAATCCCGATTCCGGTATCCGATATGACGAAAATATCGGTACTCGGAATCGAAAGCCCGATACAGCCAATATCGGCCGATACCCGATATTTGCAGTATCGTATCGCTCAACACTACTACTGACAAATGGCAACTTGACAAATTGTAAATACATTTCTGGTTTTATGGTAAAAATATTTTATGCCGGCCCCCACCAGATTCCTCAGTCTGGTTATCCACATTTACAACATGTTCTTTTCTGTACATTTCCATTTATTTAGTTAATTCCTTTGTGTTCTTCTACTGTTTGTGTAGGAACATTGGGTATTTTTGATTTTCTAAATCACTGAGAGATCAATATCTGAAAAGAATAATGGTCAGAAAATCATTGTGCCACCTCATACATGGTATGAAATCTTAGACATATCTCTCTTCTGCTTACATTTTCTGTGTAACAATGTTCTACCTCGTAGCTAAAAGCTCTACGTATCTCAGTTTTATTTGTCTTTTTGCATTTGCCCAGTCATCTGATTGAATTCTGGAATGCTGAATCTAAGAGAAGCTTTTTAAAGAAAGCAAAAAAAAAAATAGAAAAGATCCAATGCGGCAAAGAAAGCTCATCTGTCTGTGGCATTTTGTGACTGGATAAGAGAAAAAAGTGCCCTAGAAGCTACTCATTAGGAATTCACTGGGAGCTCTCTAACAAGGCTGGCAGAAGCTGAAATTGAAGTGGTCTCTGACCTAATTTTCTTCTGCATGAAACATCTGCATGAAGGCATTCTTTGATGTATTCCACTTGGCTCTGTCTACAGTATTGTGTCACATGTTTTTTAGGACTGCTTTTACATTTTCCAGTTAGTAGAAGGCAATATGATGCTGTTCTGCTGCTAATCACTTGGTACTGCATGTGTTATTAAAAAAAATAGGCAAAGTATGTTCACACTTGACAAGTAATATGCCAATTATTATTATTATGTGTCTGTGTTAGTTTGTTTCCTTAGTCAGGGGCTTTAAACATATAATTCAAACAAACTACAAATGTAGCTCATGAATTATACAGATGGAAATGGGAAGTGAAGCTGATGGAAAGGTAACGATTTATTCTTGTAGGGGAAATTGCTGTTTTAAAATGTCACTCAATCATTCGATATAATCATGTCTCTACACAATGCAACTTTACATATCGACCCAACTAGTCAGCTAGTAATTATGACTCATATAAGACGCTTATACTAATTGTGCCACATTAAATATTAGCTGCCATGTTATTGCCACAAAACATGATTGTATGGTAAGACCATATACCTCCATTGTTTACCTGATAGATGCCATTATAAAGGTGTATTATGGCATCTTTAGACTCCTATGATGCCACTGTATAGGCATGGGATGCCACACTTAGGCTCCCACTTAAACCTATGCAATACAGTAAGTATTTTTTTACTGGATTATAGTTCACTATGCTATTTACAGCACAGGAATTAGTCTTACTGGCCCCAAATTGTTGGAAGCTAAAAGGACATTATTTTGACCTCTGTGTGGACCTGGATATGTTTAAAGCAGCAACGAGAGCTTTAAAGTATATTGTAAGTAGCCTTAAAACGTGCACACATACATTTGTCTATATTATTTCAGACAAAAAAGCTTTGAAATCTGAGTATATTTTAAATGTGGCTCTATTAGTTCTGTGTTTAATGATCCCTGATCATTACAGATGAGCGACTTTGCCTCCGGGAGGGTCGAGTCGGGTTTCGGACCACCCGACTTTCGCAAAAGTCGAGTCGAACGAAATCGGCCGACTATCGGGAAAAGTCGAAAGTCCGACTGAAACTCCAACCGACCCCAATGCAAGTCAATGGGGAAGAAAAGTCAGCAGGGAGTGGAGGACAGTAAACACACCTACAGTGCCCATTTCAATGCCAACGACATCAATTCTAATTACTTAAGCTTGTTAACCTTAATTTACTTTATAATAATAGTAACGCATTGAAAACTAGGGATTATTTGGCTAAACTTGTGGGGGGTAAGGGCTGGCTCCAGTTTTCGTGGGCCCCGGGCGAAAGAGTCTCAGTGGGCCCCTTTAACACATACCACAATTCATGATGCTCCGATACGGCAGAGAAATATAGGTATAGTATAATGACAAATACTTCACTTCTTACATTACATGACTGATATCTATTGCAAATTCTACAATAGCTCAAAAACCGGACAGTATATTCCACCATACAGTATTATGGCCACCACATAGTGCACCATACAGAATGGGTTCCATATAATGCTCCATATAGAATAGGCCCCATATGTGCTCCATATGATGCTCCATATATAAAGGGCACGATATGATGCCCCATAAAAAATGAACCCCATAAGATGCTGTAGTATATGATGGGCCCCATAAAATGCTCCATATATAATGGGCCCCATATGATGCTCCAGTGTATAATGCACCCCGTATATGATGCTCCAGTGTATGAAGGGCCCCATATAATGCTCCAAATATAATGGTCGCCATATATAATGCTCCATATATAATGGGCTCCATGTGATGCCCCATAAATAATGAACCCATATAATGCTCTAGTATATGATTGGCCACATATCATGCTCCAGCATATGATGTGCCCCATGGATGATGCTCCAGTGTATGATGGGCCTATATAATGCTCCATATATAATGGGCCCCATATGATGCTCCAGTGTATAATGGGCCCTGTATATTTATGCTCCAGTGTATAATGGGCGCTATCTATGATGCTCTAGTGTAATGATGGGCCTATAAAGTGCTCCGTATATAATGGGCCCCATATGATGCTCCAGTGTATAATGGACCCCATATATGGTGCTCCAGTGTATGATGGGCCCCATTTATAATGATCCAGTGTATGATGAGCCCCATAAAATGCTTCAAATATAATGGTCCCTATATATAATGCTCCATATATAATGGGATCCATGTGATGCCCCATAAATAATGAACCCCATATGATGCTCTAGTATATGATGGGCCCCATATGATGCTCCAGAATATGATGGACCCATGGATGATGCTCCAGTGTAATGGGCCCCATATGATATAATGAAAAAGGGTGGTAGAAAATAATGACTGATGGCTGGTGTACTAATGTCAATTAACAGTGACTTATTTACACCTGAACTACCCACTTTTATTTATTATGTAATGTTGGTATACCTGTGCAAGATTTGTGTCCTAATATTTTATGTACTGCTGTTTGTATTGCTGCTGTAATACTGCAATTTCCCCCCGGGATCAATAAAGTGTATTGTATCGTATCATATGATGCTCCAGTGAATAATGGACCACGTATATGATGCTCCAGTGTATGATGGGCCCCATTTATAATGCTCCAGTGTATGATGTGCCCCATATATAATGCTCCAGTGTATAATGGGCCCTATCTATGATGCTCAAGTGTATGATGGGCCCCATATATAATTCTCCAGTGTATAATGCTCCCAATATATTGCTACAAACATTAAAAAAATGAAATACCTCTCCTCGCTGGGCACTGCTCTACTCTGGACTCCTCAGCGTCGCCATCTTCCATCTCTCTGCACTGTGACTGTTCAGGCAGAGGGTACACAGACGTGACGTCAACGCGCTCTCTGACCTGAATGTCACTGTCAGGAAACGCGGAAGACGTCACAACGGTGGAGCAGGGAGAGGTAAGTATTGCAATTGCTGGGGCCCAGTGCAAGCAGGGGGGGCCCACTCGTGGGTGCCGGCACTGGCACAGGGCCCTTCATAGTATGCCGGTGTCTCTGATGGCGAGTGGGCCCCCCCACCTGCTCAGGGCCCCGGCACTCTGTGTCACAGTGTAAGGTGGTATAGTATGCGGGAAGGGACATCTGAGTTTCATCAGGGTCAATATCTGCCTCAGTAGACTGCGAGGCCAATGTAGTGCTCTGGGTGAATGTACCAACAGAATCATATAGCAGTGGCTGTGTATCAGTGCACTCCATGTCAAGTTCATCTTGGACTGGCGAATTCAGGATTTCACTTGATAAATTGGGCATGGTATGTGAAAAGAGCTCCAGGGAGTAATCTGAAGTGTGGTCTGCCGCATCCTTCACTTTTGGTGGGGGTGAAGGACACAAGGAAAGGTGTGGTTTCTGACCAGGAGCCTGCACTGTCGACTCAGCGCTTGCATTTTTTGAAACTTCAGAAGAGGAGGCGATAGAGCTGGAGGCTGTTTCGGCAATGTAAGCCAAAACCTGTTCCTGATGCTCTGGCTTTAAAAGCAGTTTACCTACTCCCAGAAAAGGGAGCCTTCCAGGCCTTCTGGAGCCAGACGATAACGCAGGCTCAACACCTCCTGCCTTAGGTGCTGTTGTGCTTTTGGCACTACCAGCAGATGCACCACCACCACCATCATTCCCAGCTGGCCCCCCGCCTACGTCTGTGGCCTCTTCCACCATACTTCCTCATGTTTGGGAACATGTACCAAAAATACCAACAGATACTGTATATGGTGCTGTATCAGAAGCGTACAGCTGTATACGGCGTAGGGGAAAATTTTAATCTCCGTATATATTTCCGGAGTCACACACAGACGCTCTCTCAGTATGGATTTGACTGTAATACAAACAGCAGAAATACGGTACTGTATCAGAAGCGTACAGCTGTATACGGTGTAGGGGAAAATTTAATTCTCCGTATATTTTTCCGGAGTCACACACTGATGCTCTCTCAGTATGGATTTGACAGTAATAAAAAAAGCAGAAATACGGTACTGTATCAGAAGCGTATAGCTGTATACGGTGTAGGGGAAAATTTAAATCTCCGTATATATTTTCGGAGTCACACACAGACGCTCTCTCAGTATGGATTTGACCGTAATAAAAAAAGCAGAAATACGGTACTGTATCAGAAACGTACAGCTGTATACAGTGAAGGGGAAAATTTAAATCTCTGTATATATTTCCGGAGTCACACACAGACGCTCTCTTAGTATGGATTTGACCGTAATAAAAAAAGCAGAAATACGGTACTGTATCAGTAGCGTATAGCTGTATACGGTGTAGGGGAAATTTTAAATGTCTTTATATATTTTCGGAGTCACACACAGACACTCTCTCAGTATGGATTTGACCGTAATAAAAAAAAGCAGAAATACGGTACTGTATCAGAAGCGTACAGCTGTATACAGTGTAGGGGAAAATTTAAATCTTCGTATATATTTCCGGAGTCACACACAGACGCTCACTCAGTATGGATTTGACTGTAATAAAAAAAGCAGAAATACAGTACTGTATCAAAAACGTACAGCTGTATACAGTGTAGGGAAAAATTTTAATCTCCGTATATATTTCCGGAGTCACACACAGACGCTCTCTCAGTATGGATTTGACCTAAAAAAAAGAACAGAAATACGGTACTGTATCAGAAGCGTACAGCTGTATACATTGTAGGGGAAAATTTAAATCTCTGTATATATTTCTGGAGTCACACACAGAAGCTCTCTCAGTATGGATTTGACTGTAATAAAAAAAAGCAGAAATACGATACTGTATAAGAAGCGTACAGATGTATGCGGTGTAGGGGAAAATTTAAATCTCTGTATTTATTTCCGGAGTCACACACAGACGCTCTCTGAGTATGGATTAGACCAGAATAAAAAAAAGCACAAATACGGTACTGTATTAGAAGCGTACAGCTGTATACGGTGTAGGGAAAAATTTAAATCTCAGTATTTATTTCCGGAGTCACACACAGATAGTCAGCATGTATTTGTCCGTGATACCAGCCGGTAGACAGTAGTGTGTGAGGAGCGTACAGCTCTATACGGTGTGGGAAAAAATTAACACTAGGTAACTGCAGAAAAAAAGAATAAAAGTATTAGTGCTGTGTAAAAAGCAGTCTGCACAGCAGTGTACACGCAACAATACAGCTATCAGTTAGATACGAAGATATTGAATCAATACAACAATACAAATAAAAATTAAATAATAAAATTAAAAAAAAATATATATTAAATATAAATAGATTCAAACCTCCAGACAATGGATGGCAGACCACCTGGCAGAAATATAAAAGAAAAGGAATGGAGGGAAAGACACACCACAGCAAGGGAGATAAATCAAAAAATAATAAAATAATAATTAAAAAAGATGCGAAAGAAAAAATAAAAAATATTGAATATAAAAAATAATAAAAAATTAATGTATGGACAATTAATTGACAAAAACTAAATATAATAATACTAAGGCCTTTATTAATGCATAGCAACAACTAAAAACAAAAATAACCACAATAATATATGTATTAAAATTACAATTATGAATATGAAATCGAACAGCAATGGCAATGTAAAATCACATAATTCAACCCACACAAAGTATATATATATATATATATATATATATATATCGATAAATAAATAACAATAAATAAAATGAAATAAATAATAATAAATAGGCTCAATTAATATTCCAAGAAAAATTGAAAAGACCCTGCTCACAGCTGCAAATGGTAAGGACTTAAGGTGCAACCAACTAGATGCAATCTACAAAGTGAATAAAAATAGATGCTAATGAAGTGAATAAAGTGCTAAGTGCAAGTGCAAAAACCGTGATAAATACTAATTAACAAAACTATGTAAAAAAGCTGGGCTAAAGATATAATTCCAATATTGAACTTGTGCACAAGTAGCACCGTGACAAGTGAGTATAGGTATAACCAGTGAGCATAAGCTAACACTGGAGCAGGGGTAAAATCAAATAAATATACCTGAGAGCCGGTGTGGGTAAATAATTTGCCTGCTGAACGCGCCCTGACGCGCGTTTCGGATCACAAATCCTTCATCAGGGTAAACAGATGAACATTCCCCTGACGAAGGATTTGTGGTCCGAAACGCACGTCGGGGCGCGTTCAGCAGGCAAATTATTTACCCACACCGGCTCTCAGGTATATTTATTTGATTTTACCCCTGCTCCAGTGTTAGCTTATGCTCACTGGTTATACCTATACTCACTTGTCACGGTGCTACTTGTGCACAAGTTCAATATTGGAATTATATCTTTAGCCCAGCTTTTTTACATAGTTTTGTTAATTAGTATTTATCACGGTTTTTGCACTTGCACTTAGCACTTTATTCACTTCATTAGCATCTATTTTTATTCACTTTGTAGATTGCATCTAGTTGGTTGCACCTTAAGTCCTTACCATTTGCAGCTGTGAGCAGGGTCTTTTCAATTTTTCTTGGAATATTAATTGAGCCTATTTATTATTATTTATTTCATTTTTTTATTGTTATTTATTTATCGATATATATATATATATATATATATATATACTTTGTGTGGGTTGAATTATGTGATTTTACATTGCCATTGCTGTTCGATTTCATATTCATAATTGTAATTTTAATACATATATTATTGTGGTTATTTTTGTTTTTGGTTGTTGCTATGTATTAATAAAGGCCTTAGTATTATTATATTTAGTTTTTGTCAATTAATTGCCCATACATTAATTTTTTATTATTTTTTATATTCAATATTTTTTCTTTTTTATTTCGCATCTTTTTTAATTATTATTTTATTTTATTATTTTTGATTTATCTCCCTTGCTGTGGTGTGTCTTTCCCTCCATTCCTTTTCTTTTATATTACAGCTATCAGGCAGCCTAATAACCAGTGATGCTGCACACAAGAAAATCCTCCCCTGTCACTGCACACTAACTGTACAGCACAATTGCTGTCAGCACAAGCACATAAGAACTTCTCTTTCCAGTCCTAATGCTCTCCCTACTGATAAACAGCAACCTCTCCCAACTGTTAAGATCAGCAGAAGTAAAATGGATTTCAGTGATCAGGACTTTTATAGACACTATGACGCCCCCCAAAGCAAGCCAATCACTGCAATGCCCTTCTCTAAGATGGTGGTGGACGCTGCACATGTCATCTCGTTTCCCACAGTGTACATCCTTGCTCACTGGCTGAAAAAAAGGCGCCTGCAAGCATTCTGGGAAATCCGACTTTGGCGCTCATTTTGCCGACCGCACGGCCGACTTTACGCTATGGTCGGGTTTCGATCGGCGAAACCCGACTTTGGAGAAAGTCGGGGACTTATGAATCTGACCGACCTGTTTCGCTCAACTCTAATCCTCACCATTCTGAAGAGTGGCCATGTTGGTGGATGGGGGTTTGAATTTTCAATTTTATTGTTTGTGTCAGGGTGTTCTAGATGTGGTAGTCTGGCAGTTCTTAAAAGAGCTAGTGGCAGGAAGAGCAAATACGAAGAGGCTTGTCAATAGCAGGAGATGTAGAACAGGAGCACATATGTCATGTGAAAGGTTGTCAAAATACGGGCTGATTTCAAAGAACAGTTTATTAACTAAAAAAAGTAGAGGCTCTACCACATGAATGCAGGTCTAGCAAAGTTTATCGCAATGATTGAAAGTGATGATTGAAAGTAGACACATCCATGGCTCACAAAGGAGAGTTATTAAGATAACATAGTTAGGAGTTCACCCCCAAGCTCCCTGTCTAACTGATACTATTGGTCTAAAGGGTATGCCACACTAAACAACATCGCTAACGGGATCGCTAAAAAACGTCACTATTTAGCGATCCCGTTAGCGATGTTGTTGTGTGCGGCATCTGCCAGCGACGAGCTTCCTGCTGTGATCTCGCTCGTCGCTGGAATCGTTCCGGACCCTATTTTCGTCGCTGGCGCCCCGCTGGTAAGTATCTAATCGCTGAGTGTGGCACCTTTTTTAGCGATTTAGCGGTACTTTTGTACCGCTAAAGTCGTTAAGGAGATCGCTAACCGCGATAGCGTCCTAACGACATCGCTAAAATAGGTAGCTACTAGCGATATAGAAACAATCCCGCTAGCGATCTCATTAGTATGCGTCGCTAACGAGATCGCTAGCGGGATTGTGTAGTGTGGCAGTACCTTCAGAACAACAACCCAAACTGCTGCACTGTCACCCTGAAATGCCCCTAATAAAGATGATTCCAGAAACAGAAACAGAGGCAAGGACATAGAAGTGGATGCAACAGTACCCCCTTCCCACCTCAAATTTTTTTTGTATATCATACTCAAGACTGCCCCTAAACAGATGATTATTAACAGCGTGTACTAGCAGAATTGTATATTTTAAGCAAGGATTTATGGAACCTAATAAGTACCTGAAAGAAAGGAGGAAGCTTCAAACAAACGGCTACAGGAATAATGACATTAAGGTCTGATTTTGGATTGAAGCTTAGCGGAAGTAATCATGAGCTTATGATTTTTAGTGGATGACCACACCTTGCCCCCAACACCAACACCAAAGCTCGGCTATTTAGGGCGTCTTTTTTAACAAAAGAGGACTGTCTTTCCTGTGCCCTTCTCAGGTTTTCTTTGACCTCAGACCAGATAAGCATCAACTTGTCTATAAATTTAATGGCCCATAGAGTATATAATTCAGAGGATGAAAAAGAACTATAGCAAAGGTGATACCCAAGATTACAGAACTGAGATGCCTGACTCAGCTAAATATTCAGAATTAAGAGTCCTCAGTGGTTGATACCTTTAATGGCTAACTGAAAAGATGGTAACAAATTGCAAGCTTTCGAGACTACTCAGGTCTCTACATGCTACTCTACATGCGTGGTTCCCACCGTGAAGCATGGAGGAGGTGGTGTGATGGTGTGGGGGTGCTTTGCTGGTGACACTGTTGGGGATTTATTCAAAATTGAAGGCATATTGAACCAGCATGGCTACCACAGCATCTTGCAGCAGCATGCTATTCCATCCGGTTTGCGTTTAGTTGGACCATCATTTATTTTTCAACAGGACAATGACCCCAAACACACCTCCAGGCTGTGTAAGGGCTATTTGACCAAGAAGGAGAGTGATGGGGTGCAATGCCAGATGACCTGGCCTCTACAGTCACCAGACCTGAACTCAATCGAGATGGTTTGGGGTGAGCTGGACCGCTCACCACTTCAATTTTGAATAATCCCCAACAGTGTCACCAGCAAAGCACCCCCACATCATCACACCACCTCCTCCATGCTTCACGGTGGGAAATAGGCATGTAGAGTCCATCCGTTCACCTTTTCTGCGTGCAAAGCAGTAATCAAAGCAAAAAGGTGGCTACTTTGAAGAACCTAGAATACAAGATATATTTTCAGTTGTTTCACACTTTTTTGTAAAGTGTAATGTATAATTCCACATGTGTTAATTCATAGTTTTGATGCCTTCAGTGTGATTCTGCAATTTTCATAGTCATGAAAATACAGAAAAATCTTTGAATGAGAAGGTGTGTCCAAACTTTTGGTCTGTACTGTATATGTGTATGTATATATATATATATATATATATATATATATATATATATATATATACATATATACACACACTGCGGCTGACCTGTATGGGTTATACACACTGGTCGCAGTATAAATACATACAGTGGTATAACCTATATAGTGTACATAACGCAGTCGCAGTTTCAGCTATATAATGTGCGTGCATGTATGTATGTATGTATGTGTGTGTAAGTGAGTGTGTGTATAATATACAGTACAGACCAAAAGTTTGGACACACCTTCTCATTCAAAGATTTTTCTGTATTTTCATGACTGAAAATTGTACATTCACACGGAAGGCATCAAAACTATGAATTAACACATGTGGAATTATATACTTAACAAAAAAGTGTGAAAACAACTGAAAATATGTCTTATATTCTAGGTTCTTCAAAGTAGCCACCTTTTGCCTTGATTACTGCTTTGCACACTCTTGGCATTCTCTTGATGAGCTTCAAGAGGTATTCACTGGAAATGGTTTTCACTTCACAGGTGTCCTCTGTCAGGTTTAATAAGTGTGATTTCTTGCCTTATAAATGGGGTTGGGACCATTAGTTGTGTTGTGTAGAAGACTGGTGGATACACAGCTGATAGTCCTACTGAATAGACTGTTAGAAATTGTATTATGGCAAGAAAAAAGCAGCTAAGTAAAGAAAAACGAGTGGCCATCATTACTTCAAGAAATGAAGGTCAGTCAGGCTGAAAAATTGGGAAAATTTTGAAAGTGTCCCCAAGTGCAGTTGCAAAAACCATCAAGTGCTACAAAGAAACTGGCTCACATGTGGACTGCCCCAGGAAAGGAAGACCAAGAGTCACATCTGCTTCTGAGGATAAGTTTATCCTAGTCACCATCCTCAGAAAACGCAGGTTAACAGCAGCTCACATTAGAGACCAGATCAATGCCACACAGAGTTCAAGCAGCAGACACATCTTTACAACAACTGTTAAGAGGAGACTTTGGGCAGCAGGCCTTCATGGTAAAATAGCTGCTAGGAAACCACTGCTAAAGACAGGCAACAAGCAGAAGAGACTTATTTGGACTAAAGAACACAAGGAATGGACATTAGACCAGTGGAAATCTGTGCTTTGGTCTGATGAGTCCAAATTTGAGATCTTTGGTTCCAACCACCGTGTCTTTGTGCAACGCAGAAAAGGTGAACGGATGGACTCTACATGCCTGGTTCCCACAGTGAAGTATGGAGGAGGAGGTGTGATGGTGTGGGGGTGCTTTGCTGGTGACACTGTTGGGGATTTATTCAAAATTGAAGGCATACTGAACCAGCATGGCTACCACAACATCTTCCAGCGGCATGCTATTCCATCCGGTTTGCGTTTAGTTGGACCATCATTTATTTTTCAACAGGACAATGACCCCAAACACACCCCAGTCTGTGTAAGGGCTATTTGACCAAGACAGAGAGTGATGGGGTGCTACGCCAGATGACCTGGCCTCCACAGTCACCAGGCCTGAACCCAATCGAGTGGACGCAGAGTGAAGGCAAAAGGGTCAACAAGTGCTAAGCATCTCTGGGAACTCCTTCAAAACTGTTGGAAGACCATTTCCAGTGACTACCTCTTGAAGCTCATCAAGAGAATGCCAAGAGTGTGCAAAGCAGTAATCAAAGCAAAAGGTGGCTATTTTGAAGAACCTAGAATATAAGACATATTTTCAGTTGTTTCACACTTTTTTGTTAAGTATATAATTCCACATGTGTTAATTCATAGTTTTGATGCTTCAGTGTGAATGTATAATTTTCATAGTCATGAAAATACAGAAAAATCTTTGAATGAGGTGTGTCCAAACTTTTGGTCTGTACTGTATATATATAAAATGTACACACACAGCAGTTTGATTAATTGTGATAAAAGTGGCGGACTCTTTACTGGCCCATGTTGCAACGTTTCGGATCAATAACAGAACATTTCTCTGATATAAAACTGAATGTTGTCACATGGGCTAAGAGTCTGCTGCCTGAAAAGGATTGTCTCCCTCTAGGACAACCTCATCTTAAACTAAATGTACGCTCCTGATAAAAATAATAAAGCCTACACTCACCTCCAGTGCTGGCGCCGTTCAAACAGTGGCTGTAATGACTCCTCGGGACTGTGATGTGGTGTTGTGACACGTGATGCCGGCGCCAATCAACGCTGCTTTCACTGTCTCCGCCTTGGACAAATGATTGTCAAGTGAACACCGTAAAAAAAAACAAAGGCAAAAACAATACTTTATCATCATATTACTGAACAATAAGTGCAATAAAACGTGATAAAAAATACGTATGTCAATAAAAATTGGACCCTAAAAACGTCATCTTGCCCCGCAAAAAAACAATCACCATACAGCTCCATCAGCAGAAAAATAAAAAATGTTATAGCTCTCAGAATAAAGCGATGCAAAAATAATTATTTTTTCTATAAAATAGTTTTTTAATGTGTAAAAGCCCCAAAACATAAAAAAATATAAATGAGGTATCGCTGTAATCATACTGACCCAAAGAGTAAAGCTGTCTTATCAAAATTACCACACGCAGCACGGTATAAAAAAAGCAATTCCTGAGTTGCTGGCTTTTGTTCATTTTGTCTCCAAAAATTGGAATAGAAAGCGATCAAAAAATGTCATGTACCCAAAAATGGTACCAATAGAAACGTCAGCTTGTACCGCAAAAAACAGGCCCTCGCATGACTCTGTCGGCCAAATTATGAAAAAATTATAGCTCTCAAAATATGTTGACGTAGTTTTTGAAATAAAAAGTGTCTTTTAGTGATTGACAGCAGCCAAACATAAAAACTCAATATAAATCTTTTATCTCTGTAATCGCACCGACCCAAAGAATAGGGTCGCTTAATCACTTATACCACATGAGGAATGGCTTGAAAATGGTGTAAAAAATAAATTAAACCAATTCCTCACCTGCTGTTGATTTTTTCATTCTGCCTCCCAAAGATCGCAGTAAGACTTGGCTCACATTTATCCTGCGCACTGCGCTGAGCGCTTACACTGAGGTTTCTGTGTAAATCTTTGAAATACTTGATTCAGACAGAACCCTGGTGGAACATTCCCTATTATGAGGCAGATGGAGGCACTGTAGACGCCGTCTGCCCTGTGATGCGGCGGTGTCCGTCTTTTTAGGATTGCATAAAAGTGCCGTGGGCGGCAGTTTTGTGCACTTCAGAAAAGGACACCAATGAAGAGGCCAAATGGCATCCAGAGTAAATCTGTTGCCTTATTATAGTGAATGGATCCATCGGGGTTTCATGAATCATGTTACTCAGAGATTTAGATGGAAACCCCAAAGTAAGTGCTCAGCGTAGAGCGCCAGATAAATTTGATCTCTAACGTTATGTAAAATGTTCCCAATAAAAGCTGCAACAAATCCACAAAAAAAAGCAAGTCCCAAGTCAGGTCCCAAGTCTGTTAATGGAAACATAGGGGGCTTCCACATTACTGGTAGAACAAAGGCTTTGGAAAATCTAAATGGCTCCTCACCTGCCAAAACAAATTCAGCAAATTCTGTGCTCCCAAATCCAAATGCCCCCACACTTCTGAGCCCCAGTGTGCCTAAACAACATTTAGCACCCACGTTTGGCATTTCTGTAGTGATGAGAGCCCGCCTAACTTACAGGTGTGTGTCTCCAGAAGCACAGGCTGGGCATAATGTACTGGTCACTGCAACAGAAGTTTGCAATTTTCACTGTGTTAGGGTCTGCGGAACGCACCAAGTAAATATAAATAATGGGTGCGTTCGCAGCCCGGGGTCCACTCTGCAGGCAGAGCCTGCTGCTAGTAAAATGACAGGATATGGCGGTATAAGCAAACTCTGTTACTTCACAGAGCCGCAAACATAGATGCTGTGGCACTATATGGCGGTATAAGCCAACTCTGTTACACCACAGAGTCCCTGAGGTAGAGACGCAGAGATAGAGACTGTGTCCTGTTAACACCACAGGGGTACACAGATAACTGCTGTGTGGATAGCAGTCCGTGGTCATTCAGTCAGCAACGCAAACAAGCAACTCCTCACCAGAGAAGCCGGTATTCTAGAGGCTATTTCAGCCAAGCCCTGAACACGTGCATACAAATATCCGCACCGGAGGTACCCGTATTCTAGGGGCTTATTTCAGCCGAGCCTAACCGCATGCGTGCATGATCACACTGGCGCAAAGCACATAAACAAAATTGATACTAGAGGAACCAGAAGAGGCAGCAACAAGCCTCTGCACAGTATTAGACCGAGCGAGATGCTGGGACTGACGTCTCCGCTGAGCAGGCTCCACTGCGGCCGGAGATGGATGGGGGACCACAGCGGGACTGGTTCGAGATTCCCCTTGTGCAGCAGCGGGAACTCGATCCCTAACATTATCCCCCTCCTAGGACTCCCCCTTCTTTGGACCTCGCTGCGTTCAAAGGCAGCGATGAGCTGCGGAGAGTTATCGTGCTCGGCAGGCTCCCAGGACCGATCCTCAGGCCCATAACCCCTCCAATCCAGCAAATAAAATCTTTTGCCCTACCACCTTACACCCTACGATGGCGTTCACCTCATGGTCGTCCATAGACTAACCCGATGTCCCGGCAGATGACTCGGAAAAACCGGGACATGAGCACGGGTTTCAGGAGGGATACGTGAAAGGTGTCAGAGATACCTAGGCGTGGTGGAAGAGTTCAAACGGTTATACCACAGGGTTAACTTGCTCGAGGACTTGAAAGGACCCAGGTAGCGGGGGTGCCAACTTAGTGGACTCAACTCGCAGCCTGATGTTATGGGCGGAGAGCCACTCCAAGTCCCCAGGAGCAAATGTCGGGAGCGGGGCGCCAATGTGCGTCGGCGGAGGACCTCATCCTCTCCTTGGACGCCTGAATGGCATCTGGGTACGGTCCCAAATGTCCCGTGCCTCCACAGCCCAGCCTGCCACCCTGGAATTGGCGGAAGACACGGGCATGGGCACTGGAACCCGCGGATGCTGACCATAGTTTAGGAGGAATGGAGTCTGTCCGGTGGAGTCAGCCACAGCATTGTTTAGTGCAAACTCAGCCCACGGTAGCAAGGATGTCCAGTCATCCTGCCTGGCTGAGACAAAATGTCATAGATAGTGGCACCAGGTGCACCATTTTGGAAAAATGGTCGGTGATTACCCAAAATGATGGTGCAGCCCTGAGACTTGGGTAAGCCACCACAAAGTCCATCCCAACCATCTCCAGGGCCTGTCTGCCACCGGCAAAGGGTAAAAGTAACACAGCTGGCCGTTGTCGAGGAGAATAATTCTTGGCGCGGAGAAACACGCCCGAACATAGTCCCCAATGTCACGGGCCATATGCGGCCACCAGTTTGTCCTCGCCAGCAACTCAGATGTCCTCTTTGCCCAAAGTGTCCACCCACCCTGGACGAATGTGCCAAGAGAGTACCTCCAGTCGCAAATGGGTAGGCACAAAAGTCTTGCCTGGGGGCACAGACTCTAGCGAAACCGGGGCCACTGTTCTCAGGCTCTCTGTGGGGACAATAAGCTGATGCTCCTCCCCCTCAGAGGACACCACAGAGTGAGAGAGAGCGTCGGCACGAATGTTCTTCTCTCCCGAGAGAAAATGAAGTGTGAAATAAAACTGGGAGAAGAACAAGGACCATCTGGCCTGGCGAGAATAAAGCCATAAAGGGCTGTCTGAAGATATACCAAATTATTGTGGTCGGTGAAGACTTGGAAGGGAAAGCAAGCCCTTCCAACAGATGTCTCCATCAGAGAAAGCCAACTTCATTGCTAGCAACTCCCTATCCCCAATGGAATAATTACTCTCGCTGGTGTGAAGGTTTGGAGAAGAAGAAGCAAGGATGCTTCCGACCTTGAGCATCCTTTTGAAAGAGGACTGCTCCAGCACCAACGGATGAGGCATCCACCTCCAATATGAATGGCTTATCAACATCAGGGCGGTTGTAGGATGGGAGCGCTAGCAAAATGAGACTTAATTGAGGTGAAAGCCTTGGAGACTTCTTCGGACCACAATTTGGGATTTGCTCCCTTCTTGGTGAGGGCTAACAAAGGAGCTATCAAAGTTGGAGAAATGGGGATGAACTGGCGATAATTATTAATGAACCCCATAAAGCGCTGCACCGCTTTAAGGGAATGGGGTTCTTACCAGTCCATCACGCCTGTAGTTTGGCAGGATCCATAGCCAATCCTGGGCGGAGATGATATAGCCTAGAAATGGTAAAGACTCCTGCTCAAACACATATTTCTCCAACTTTGCATAAAGGGAATTTGCCCGCAAGAGTTCGAAGACTCAGCAGACATCTTTCCGGTGGGAGTCAATATCTGGAGATGAGAATATCATCCAGATAGACTACGACTGATGTGGAAAGCATATCCCGGAAGATGTCATTAACAAAGTCTTGTAAAAACGGCTGGGACATTACAGAGCCCGAAGGGCATCACCAGATATTCATAGTGCCCCATCCCTTGTATTAAAAGCCATCTTCCATTTGTCCCCCACACGATGCGAATCGGTTATAGGCACCCCGCAGGTCTAATTTGGTAAGTACCCTTGCTCCCCGGAGCCTTGAAAGAGCTAAAAAATCAGGGGCAACAGGTATTTATTCTTAACGGTGATGGCGTTAAGACCCCTGTAATCTATGCAGGGACCTAATTCTCGTTCTTCTTCTGCACAAAGAAGAACCCTGCCCCAGTAGCTGACATGACTTCCTAATGAACCCTCTTGCCAGATTCTCCTGGATGTATTGTGACATAGCCTCCGTCTCCATGAGAGAGGGGATAAACCCTTCCCCGGGGCGGTTCGCTCCAGGCAAGAGGTCAATAGGACAGTCATAGGGGCGGTGAGGCGGAAGAGTTCCGCAGCCTTTTTGGAGAACATGTCTACATAGGACCAATAACACTTGGGAAGGGAAGTGAAATCTGCGGGTATCCCTGTAGTGTAGTAACCTGAACACTCTCCCTCACACATCTACCTTTACAAGATTCACTCCAATCCCGTATCCTCCCAGAGGACCATTGAATATGTGGGGAGTGAAGACGAAGCCAGGGTATCTCCAGCAGAGCCTCAATTTTACTCTCGGGAAGGACTAGGAAAGAGATAATCTCCTAATGGGAAGGAGACATAGATAATGTGAGAGGGATTGTCTGATGTGTGATCTGTGAGGGCAGTATTGATCCATTCACCACTCGAACAGTCACGGTTTGGCGAGCATCACCTGAAGTATTGTGTGGCGGAGAGCGAAGGCGGAGGACATAAAATTCCTCTCTGCTACAGAATCCACACAAAGCTCAACTGTTAGAGTGGATTGAAACAAAGAGATTGTCCCTTTAAAGGACAGCTTGGAGGAAATGCCGCTGAATCTAGTGAACCTCCTCCCATGGTTTTAGACGCGATTGTGTTCCCAATCGCTGGGGACATCTATTGGCATAATGTCCTAACTGTTGGCAGTTGTTACAAACCACGGGGACTCGAGCGGGCAGAGACTTAGGTCCCGCTCGAGCAACCTCCATGGCCTAAGAGTCGGACGCCTGAATGGGAGATTCTGAGGTTTGGCAAAGGGTGGGAGCCAGCCGGAACCTCTGCCTACACTGGGCCGCTCCAACTCCGCTAGTGAAAAGGAGGTCGATGCGGGTAGATATGGAGATAAGCTTCTCCAGTGAGGCAGGAATCTCCCTGGTGGCCAAAGCATCCTTTACATGGTCAGCCAGACCTCTCAGTATTACCGGAATGAGGACTTTATTCGGCCACTCTAACTCGGAGGCCAGAGTCCGAAATTGGACCGAAAAACTGGCTGACCATGGATAAACCCTGTGACATTGCCAGCAGTTGGAGCGCCATATTCATGGGTGACCTGGGGGGCCTAAAAGACTTTTTAAGAGCCTCCAGAAAACCGAGGAGCACTCCGCACCCACACGATCGTCGCGCTCCCACAGCGGCGTAGCCCATTCTAACGTCTGCCCGACAGAAGTGATATATGAAACAACTTTGCCCGTCCGTGGGAAAAAGTGCAGCCAGAAGCTCGAGC
>JARQOD010000001.1:620177152-620194337 GCA_033576555.1 Oophaga sylvatica | reverse complement strand
CCGACCAAAATGCCATGTGATAATGATTGCGGTAGCTCGAGATAAGTGGCTTCTTCCAGAGTAAAGCCGAACTTGTTCCAAAATCGAAATCTTCCTGAATTCCCGGAAATCCAAATAGATCCATTCCAAAGCAATGAGCAACAGGATTCAGCTTGAAGAGATGATGGCATGGCTGCCGATGAATGAGGCTTCAGTACTGCAAAGATAACACTGATCAGAGGATCCAAAAAATAAAAAACAACAATGAATCTTGCTGTGAAGAATACCCCCAATATGAGAATGACCCTCAAAAGACCCCCCAATCGCCTGATAAACAGAAGAAACGGGGCAAATAAAGGGCGTGGGATAAACACTGACAACTGACACCAGAAAACCCTAATTACTGAAATCCAAACAGATGTAAGTTTCCATATATAAAATATGCGTGCCAAGAGTCCTAGACACCCCATTCGGACCTCACCCTAAAAAGCCGGTGAATAGAAGATCCTCGTTAATGCCCAGAGGCTCCACCGAACGTAGCGAAAAAATCCACCTAGATTCCACCTGGAGAAGTTTCTGACTGAGGGATCCCCCTCTGTCAGAACCGGGAACCTGTTCTTAGCCTATCACTCGAGTGTTTGACAGGGCTCCTGCATGGTAAGTAAGGTAGTGGGAAGCCACCGAAGTTAGCGTTTTACCTTTTCGAGCGTCCGTTGCTGCCAGTTTGATGGAAGAAAAGTGCCTTTGTATTCTCCTACTCATTTCCTGCGAAGTTTGTCCAACATAAATCTGAGGACATGGACAGACGATGGCATAAATGACATTCATCGTTTTGCAATTCACATATGTTTTAAGTGGATGTCGAGTATGATCAGTTGGGTGACAGAAGACATCCCGTGTCGGAGACATGTAGGGACAGATATTGCAGTTTCCACATGGGAAAGAGCCCCTAAGGTGGATCCCCCGATTGAGTCTGACAGTGGATCTCCTATAGTGGCTTCTAGTTAGAATATCCCTCAGGTTAGGTGCCCTTCTCGCAGTCAATAATAGATGAGGACTGACCACCCATGTGGTAGACAAATCAGTGGTTAGAATATTCCAATGCTTCTGCAGAACATGTCTTACTTGTTGCCAATGCGTATTGAACGTGGTTATAAAACGGATCCGATTGTCTGAAACTTTGTCCTTGGAATCCAAAAGTGCTGTTTGGGACAATCCATTGGCTCTCTGGAAGGCTTGAGAAATATGTCTCTTAGGATACCCCCTCATTTTAAATCTTGTAGTCAGTTCCCTGGCATGATGGCGAAAATCAAGATCCTTTGTACAGTTTCTCCTGGCCCTGAGGAACTGGCCCACAGGAACCCCCTTCTTGGTGTGGCCCGGATGAAAACTGTGATATTCCAACAAGCTGCTGGTGGCGGTAGGCTTACGGAACAGAGTAGTCGACAGGGTACCATGTTTGCACTGAACAGTGAGGTCCAGGAAATTAACTGAGGATGAAGAGATGGTATGAGTCAAAAAGATATTCAAAGAGTTACAATTGAGGTAACTCAAAAATAGCTGCAACTCAGAAACAGTACCTGACCAAATAAAAAAAATATCATCTATAAATTTGGACCACTGCCGTACCCTGTCTTTGAACCAACCAGAAGTATAGACAACCGTAGCCTCCCACCACACCAAAAACAAGTTAGCAAAAGCCGGGGCACATCTGGCCCCCATGGCAACTCCTGACGCTTGGAGATAATAATTCCTGTCAAACAAGAAAAAGTTGTGTTTGAGAACGAAGTCCAAAAGGTCCACCAAAAATGAGTCATGCATCCTGTCTGAATTGGAGAGTTGATCCAAAAAGAAAAGAACGGCCCTCATTCCATCTTGATGGTTAATATTGGAATAGAGAGCTTCCACATCACATGTGATCATGACCTCCCCTGCATCCAGGGCAGTACCCTGGATGACAGAAATAAAGTGTGATGAGTCCCTGATGTTGGTATAAGCAAGATAGAGAAGTCTATGTAAACACATGCTTTCTCACATAAGCTGCCTATACTAGACACGATCGGTCTCCCAGGGGGTATGTTGATGTCCTTATGAACCTTGGGCAACATGTAGAAGGTGGATGTAATAGGATGCTCCACCCAGATGAAATCACGTTCACTAGAGCTGATGATCCCCAATTCAAGAGCCCTATCAATCAAGGTTCTCAACTTGACAGAATAAACCCCAGATGGATTGGAGGGAAGTCTATGGTATACCTTCTGATTGTCAAGTTGTCTGTGTGCCTCCTTCTGATAAAGTGAATGGGGCCACAGCACTATGTTGCCCCCCTTATCAGCTTCTCTGATGATAAACTCATGATTACCTTTAAGTCTGGCCAAGGCACGTTTTTCTGCTGATGTAAGATTAGATGCAGCAGATGGGCAGGATGGTAATGCTTCAATATCCTTCTTGACCATCTCAAAAAAGATCAGCACCGCAGGGACCAAGGAGAAAGGTGGAGAAACGCGAGATCTGCTCTTATGTGGAAATCTTGACCTAGTGGACTCCCCATCGTTTTCCTGTAGGAGCTCCATTAAATCCTGGAAGACCCTCTGATCAGTGTGTTCAAAAAGGGGAGAATTGGATGGTCTGTTATGCAATACCTGAAGCAAAATCTTCCTGCAAAATAGGAAAAGGTCTTTAATAATCGTAAATTTATCAAACATGGTATTAGACTTCTATGGAATATCCGTTGTCTTGAAGAGTATCTTAAACTCAACTTGGTCCCTCGAGGGCTTAGGATTTCTTTGTTTCCAGCATGGGAACCGTCTTCCAATTTTCGTACACTGTGGGAGCAGGGGTTATTGCGATGTTCCCAAATTCTGATCAACCTTTTGATCACGCATGATAGGGAACTCTTGGTCCAGGTCAAATCTGAGATCAAGGGATTAGAGGATAAGCTTAATAACTTTGACACCGTCACCCTTGTCCAACCCTTTAAGGTCAAGCTTCAGGACATATTAGATAAATATGATAGGGATATCATGGCCAGGAAGAAATCTAAATTCACAAAGGATAAAATGGATTTTGAGCAGCATAGGGTTTTCAACTGGGGGCACAATGGCAATAGATGCCGGGCTCCAACCTACAAGCATACCTCCAGCAGGGGCTCTCACGGTCACAATGGGGACGCGACATCCCAGGATGGACACACGTCGAGTGATTTTTTATCCTCGGCGGAAAGTGAATCCGATCCAGGACCAGGCGAGGCCGCAAGAGGCGCCGGACTGTTTGCCAGGGTGACCAGGAACAGGGGGCACAGACCCCAGAGACACAACCAACGGAGACAATATCGACAGTAGAGGATTATGTATCCCGGGAGTTTGGTGAGTGTAACACTACCAGGGCCATTGACAACCTTCAAATCATCAACCTGTCTCAGTATGCCTTATCTCCTGCTGAACGATCTGTCTTGACTAAGGGTCTTACTTTTTCGCCGGTCCAGCACTTTGATAAATTTACGATTATTAAAGACCTTTTCCTATTTTGCAGGAAGATTTTGCTTTAGGTACTGCATAACAGACCATCCAATTCTCCCCTTTTTGAACACATGATCAGAGGGTCTCTCCTTCACCTCCCATATACAATCTCTTGCCTGCTCTTGCCGCATACACCTAAAGAACATCTCTAGAATCTGCCCTTTTCTCACCATGGAAACAACAAAAACCCTCACTGTAGCATTGATTCACTCCCCCCTGGACTACTGCAACGCTCTATTACTTGGCCTCCCCATTACTCGACTATCCCCTCTCCAATCCATACTTAATGCAGCAGCCAGGGTCATCCATCTGGCTAATCGGTACTCGGACGCGTCCGCTCTTCGCCAGTCCTTACACTGGCTGCCCATTCATTATAGGATCCGATTCAAAGTACTTGTTCTCACCCACAAAGCTCTCCACAGTGCAGCACCCCCCTACATCTCCTCCCTCATTTCTATCTATCGGCCTAACCGACTGCTGCGCTCTGTAAACGACTTTCGACTAACCTCTGCACTAATCCGTACCTCCCACTCCCAACTCCAAGACTTCTCCCGTGCTGCGCCAATCCTCTGGAATGCTCTACCCCAAGAAATTAGGACTATCCACAATTTGCATGGTTTCAGGCGCTCCCTCAAAACACATTTGTTCAGAGCGGCCTATCACATTCACTAATCAAAGTCATTCTATGTTTAAGTGCCCATTCACTGTCTCCATCCATCCCTCACTCCCTCAAGATGGCTGGACCATCATTGTAAATGCACCACTGTATATACACACCTGTACTTTGTATCTCCCCCACCTCATTGTAGATTGTAAGCTCTCACGAGCAGGGGCGGCTTATTTGCTTTAATTATTGTATTGTTAACGTTGTTACTTATGACTTGTGTTTTGAAACTGTTAAACTGTAAAGGCTCCGCTTGGAATATGTTGGGCTATATAAATAAGATTATTATTATTATTATTAGCTGATCGCTGGTGAGCTGTCACATAGGCAGACTCACCAGCGATCAGGACCAGCGAGCACCGTGGTATCCAATGTACACATCGGGTAACTAAGCATCGCGCGGCATCTAGTTACCCAATATGTACCCTGGATACCGGCTCGCAGCGCTCTACAGCAGAAGCTGGGAGCCAGTAACTAGGGTACATATTGGGTAACTAGGTGCCGCGCGGTGCTTAGTTACCCGATATGTACATTGGATACCAGCTCCCAGCTCAAAATCGGTGACGTTTCAGCGATCTCGCTAGCGAACTCGCTTAGTGTGATGGGGGCTTAATAGAAGAATCCAGGCTATCTATAAACAGAAAGATAGTGAGGGAATACTTAGCTGACATAAATAAATTCAAGTCTCCAGGGCCAGATGAATTACACCCCAGACTACTGAAGGAGATAGCAGAAACATTTTTTGAACCACTATCCATAATCTTTAAAAAATTTTGGAGAACAGGAGAAGACCCAGAAAATTGGAGAAGAGCAAATATTCCTATCTTCAAAAAGGGGAAGAAGGTGGATCCAGGGAACTACAGGCCGGTGAGTCTGACTTCTATACCAGGAAAGATCTTTGAACAAATTATTAAACAACATGTGTGTAAGTACCTGGATAAGAATGAAATGATTAACCAGAGTCAGCATGGGTTTGTAACTAATAAGTCGTGTTAGACTAACTTAATTTCCTTCTATGACAGAATCACTGACTGGGTGGATCAGGGAAATGCTGTAGATATATTATATCTTGACTTCAGCAAAGCATTTCACAAAGTATCTCACACCATCCTTATTGAAAAAATGACTAAGTATGGAATGGACAAGGCAACTGTTAGGTGAATTCATAACTGGCTTAGTGATCGGACCCAAAGAGTGGTTGTAAATGGTTTCACATCCAGCTGGAAGAATGTCTCAAGTGGAGTATCACATGGCTCTGTCCTGGGCCCTGTATTGTTCAACATCATTATCAATGATTTAGATGAAGGAATTGAGGATAAACTGATTAAATTTGCTGATGACGCAAAGCTAGGGGGATAAATAATAATAGAGAATAGAGAGAGGATTCGAAAAGATATAAATAACCTGGACCAGTGTGCAGCAAATAACAGAATCTACTACATCTGGGCAATAAAAAAGAAAAAAACATATACAGAATGGCAGAAATAAGGCTAAGCAACAGCACATGTGAAAAGGATTTGGGTATACTAATAGATCACAGACTGAACATGAGTCGACAGTGTGATGCAGCATCAAAAAAGGCAAATGCAATTCTGGGATGTATTAAAAGAAGTATACAGTCTAGACCTCGTGAAGTCATTTTTGCCCTCTACTCCTCTTTTGTCAGACCTCTTCTGGAATACTGTGTCCAGTTTTGGGCACCACATTTTAAAAAAGACATCAACAAACTGGAGAAAGTTCAGAGAAGAGCAACCAGAATGGTGACCGGTCTGCAAACCATGTCTTATGAGGAACTGTTATGGGATTTGGCAATGTTTAGCTTGCAAAAAAGAAGACTGAGAGAAGACTTAATAGCTGACTACAAATATTTCAAGAGCTGTCACATTGTAGAAGGATCATCTTTATTCTAATTTGCACAAAGAAAGACTAGAAGCAATGGGATGAAATTGAATGGGAGGAGTCACAGATTAGATATTAGAAAAATCTTTTTTCAGTTAGGATGATCAATGAGTGGAACAGGCCACCATGAGAGGTGGTGAGTTCTCCTTCAATGGAAGTCTTCAAACAGAGGCTGTACAGACATCTCTCTTGGATGATTTAGTGAATGCTGCTTTGAGAAGGGGGTTGGACTAGATGATCCAGGAGGTCCCTTCCAACTCTACTATTCTATAATTCCATAATTCTATCAGAGAGTTGGTATCATCAATTTGCATTGCCACATGGACTTCCCATAATGCCCTGCAGCTCTGACATTTATGGATTTACGGATTATCTTGTACAGTGGTGGTCAGTACCTGGGCCATCACAGATCAGCAGCTCCAAATGGAGCACAGTTTGTTTTACAGAGGTTGTTCTCCATTTTAAGAATCACTGGGTAAGTCTGTCACTTCAGTAAAGTGTAAGCTCTTATGGTTAATGGGTTCCTCTCTCTACTTTAGAGTATAAGCTCTGATGATCATCGGGGTCTTCTCTTTCCTGTAGAATGTAAGCTCTTGTGGTCAGCGGTGTCCTCTGTCTCCTATAGAGTGTAAGCTCCATGGACAGTGGTGTCCTCTTTCTTCTATGGAGTGTAAGTTCTTATGGTCAGCGAGGGTCTTCTCATTCCACTGTAGGGCTCTCATATTCAGAGGGGTCTTCTGTCCTATAGAGTGTAAGCTGTTATGGTTAGCAGGGTCCTCACAGTCTCCTGTAAATTGTACGTTCATATGGTCAATCACAAGGTTCTCTCTTTCCTCTCCCCATGTGTATTTTTTGAGCAATTTCCATTACTGAAATGTATTCACTGCAAAGCAAATTTTTCTGGAAAAATTTGGGGAAGTCAGTGAACTTGAATATCAAAAGATTCACTCATCTATAATTATAGAAAAAGAAGAAAATGATGGCACTCACCGGTTCTGTGCACAAGTCCAAAGTTTTATTCACATTATTAAAATTGTTAGCAAGGGTGTTAGGGGTCGAGTTCCCGCTTCTGCACAAGGGGAATCTCGAACCATCCCCTGCTGCGGTCTCCCATTCATCTCCGGTCGCAGTGGACTCTGCTCAGCAGAGACGTCGGTCCCAGCATCTCGCCCAGTCTAATACTGTGCAGAGGATTACTGCTGCCTCTCCAGGTTCTGCTATTGTAGCCAGTACTGGTTAACGGCGAGCAGACGTCTTTAGGACTAAGTCCTGCGTTTCCCCTTCTGAGCATGCCCAGGGTAAGATCTCTCAATGGAGATCAGGGGTCACATGCTCAGGTACTGCAGCAGCTCCTATTGGTCCGCCAGGAAGGTCCTGAAACTGCTTGTGTGCTGGAACAGTTTCTCATTGGTCCTTTTCTGGAAGGTCTTGTAGTTGCTGCTATAAAAGAGTTGCATGGCCACACGAGCCATGCGCTAGTATCAATTCTGTTATGTGCTTTGCGCCACGCATGCAGTTAGGGCTCGGCTGAAATAAGCCCCTAGAATACCGGCACCCCCCGGTGAGGAGATTTGTATGAACGTGTTCAGGGCTTGGCTGAAATAGCCTCTAGAATACCGGCTACTCCAGTGAGGAGTTGGTTGTTTGAGTTAGTGACTGCATGACCACAGACTGCTATCCTCACAGTAGTTATCTGTGTACTCCTGTGGTGTTAACAGGACACAGTCTCTATCTCTGCATCTCTACCACAGCGACTCTGTGGTGTAACAGAGTTCGCTCATACTGCCATATAGTGCCACAACGTCTATGTCTACGACTCTGTAAAGTAACAGAGCTCACTTATACCGCCATATTGTGCCATCTTACTAGCAGCAGGCTCTGCCTGCACGGTGGACCCCGGGCTGTGAACGCACCTATTATCTATATTTATTTGGTGCGTTCCCCCAGCCCTAAGAGAATACTAGCGCCAGGGTCTGGCTAGTAAAATGGCGAACGACCAGCATCTACAGCGGTACATCCAGCAGCTGGAGGGTAGGTTGGTGGCCCTTGAGCGCACAACTTCAGCTGTGGATGTTACCGCAGTCGCTGTTCAGGCTGCTAGCGTGGCTGCAGCCAGTTTGTCCACTGCCACCTCTGCCCCTCCATTATCCCACCTCCCGCTTCCAGACAAGTTTGCTGGTGACAGCAAGCAATGTCGGGGATTCGTGAGTCAGTGCTCTATACAGCTTGAGCTTCTGGGTGCACGTTTCCCCACTGATCGGGCACAAGTGGGTTTTGTAATATCTCTCCTATCGGGCAGAGCGTTGGAGTGGGCCACGCCGCTGTGGGAGCGTGACGACCGTGTGGTGCGGAGTGCTCCTCATTTTCTGGAGGCTCTAAAAAAGGTCTTTCTAGGACCTCAGGTCTCCCACAATATGGCGCTCCAACTGCTGGCAAGTTCACAGGGCTCGTCCTTGGTCAGCTATTTTGCGGTCCAATTTCGGACTCTGGCCTCAGAGTTAGACTGGCCAGATAAAGTCCTCATTCCCGTGTTTTGGAAAGGACTGGCGGGCCATGTGAAAGACGCCTTGGCTACCAGGGAGATTCCCGCCACACTGGAGAAGCTTATCGCCATATCTACCCGCATCGACCTCCGTTTTCACGAGCGGAGGTTGTAGCGGTACCAGTGTAGGCAGAGGTTCCGGCTTGCCCCCACCTTTGCCAGACCTCTAGAATCTTTCAGTCAGGTGTCCGACTCCCATGAGGCCATGGAGGTTTCTCGAGCGGGACCTAAGTCCAGGGCCGCTCGAGTACCCATGGTTTGTAACATCTGCCAGCAGTTAGGACATTATGCAAATAAATGTCCACAGCGGTCAGGAAAACAGTCGCATCTAGGAACCCTGGGAGGAGGTTTACTAGACACCGCGGCATTTTCCAACTAGTTGTCCTTCAAAGGGACAATTGCTTTAGGTCCATTCACTTTCAACATCGAGCTTTGCGTGGACTCTGGAGCTGAGGGGAATTTCATGTCCTCTGCCTTTGCTCTCCGCCACGCTATACCTCAGGTGATGCTCGCCAAACCGGTGACTGTGCGAGTAGTGAATGGATCGACTCTGCCCTCACAAATCACCCACCAGACTATCCCTCTCACTTTATCTATGTCCCCTTCCCATCAGGAGAGTATTTACTTTCTTGTCCTTCCCGAGGGAATAGACGAGGTTTTGCTGGGAATACCTTGGCTCCGTCACCACTCTCCCCATATTGAGTGGTCCTCTGGGAGGATACTGGGTTGGGGTGATTCATGTAGAGGCAGGTGTGTCAGGGAGTGTGTTCAGGTCACCACCACAGAGATACCCGTAGACCTTACTCCTCTTCCCCAGTGTTATTGGTCATACGCAGACGTTTTCTCCAAGAAGGCGGTGGAGACTCTTCCGTCTCATCACCCCTACGACTGTCCTATTGATCTCTTGCCTGGAGCAGAACCTCCTCGGGGAATAGTCTATCCCCCTCTCTTCCTGAGATGGAGGCCATGTCCCAGTATATTCAGGAGAATCTGGCAAGAGGGTTCATTAGGAAGTCGGTGTCACCAGCTGGGGCGGGGTTCTTCTTCGTGCAGAAGAAGAACGGAGAATTACGTCCGTGTATTGACTACAGGGGTCTTAACACCATCACCGTTAAGAATAAGTACCCGTTGCCCCTAATCTCTGAGCTCTTTGATAGACTCCGGGAGCAAAGGTATTTACTAAGCTAGATCTACGTGGTGCCTATAACCTGATTCGCATCTGTGAAGGGGACGAGTGGAAGACAGCTTTTAATACCAGGGATGGGCATTATGAATACCTGGTGATGCCCTTCGGGCTCTGTAATGCTCCCGTTGTTTTCCAAGACTTTGTCAATGACATCTTCCGGGAAATGCTCTCCATCTCTGTAGTAGTCTATCTGGATGATATTCTCATCTTTTCACCGGATATAGACTCTCACCGGAGGGATGTCAACAGAGTCTTCGACCTCTTATGGGCAAACTCTCTCTATGTCAAGCTGGAGAAATGCATGTTTGAGCAGGAGTCTTTACCTTTCCTGGGGTATATCATCTCCGCCCAGGGATTGGCTATGGATCCTGCCAAACTACAGGCTGTCATGGACTGGCAAGAACCCCATTCCCTTAAAGCGGTGCAGCGCTTTATGGGGTTCATTAATTATTATCGTCAGTTCATTCCCCATTTCTCAACTTTGGTAGCTCCCTTGGTAGCCCTCACCAAGAAGGGAGCAAATCCCAAGTTGTGGTCTGAGGAGGTCTCCAAGGTGTTCTCCTCCATCAAGTCGTATTTTGCCAGTGCTCCCATATTACATCGCCCCGATGTTGATAAGCCGTTTATTTTAGAGGTGGACCCCTCTTCTGTTGGTGTTGGAGCAGTCCTTTATCAAAAGGATGCTCAAGGTCTGAAGCATCCTTGCTTCTTCTTTTCTAAAACCTTTACACCAGCAGAGAGGAATTATTCCACTGGGGACAGGGAGTTGCTGGCTGTGAAGTTGGCCTTCTCTGAGAGGAGACATCTTCTGGAGGGGGCTCGTTTTCCCTTCCAAGTCTTCACTGACCATAAAAACTTGGTGTATTTGCAAACAGCCCAGCGGCTAAATTCTTGCCAGGCCAGATGATCCCTATTCTTCTCTCGGTTCCACTTCACCCTCCATTTTCTCTCCGGTGAGAAGAATATTCGAGCCGACGCTCTCTCTCGCTCCCTAGTGTCATCAGAGGAGGAGGAGGAGGAGCCTCGGCTTATTGTCCTGAGAACGGTAGCCCCGGTTTCGCTAGAGTCTGTGCCTCCGGGCAAGCCTTTTGTGCCCACTAATTTGCAACTGGAGGTACTCTCTTGGGCACACTCGTCCAAGGTAGGTGGACACTTAGGGGCAAAGAGGACAACTGAGTTATTGATGAGGACATACTGGTAGCCACATATGGTCCGTGATGTCAGGGAATATGTTCAGGCATGTGTCTCCTGTGCCAAGAACAAGTCACCTCGACAACGGCCAGCTGGGTTACTTTTCCCTTTGCCGGTGGCAGACAGGCCCTGGGAGATGGTCGGGATGGACTTTGTGGTGGGCTTACCCAAGTCTCGGGGTTGCACCAGCATTTGGGTGATCACCGACCACTTCTCCAAAGTGGTGCACTTGGTGCCGCTACCACGGTTACCTTCTAGAAAAGCAAAGAGAAATAAGCAGTCTAAGGTCAAATATAGAACAAGTAAAAAGACTTTATTAATGTAATAGGATAAAAGAATTGCACAACAGATGAATACTGCATGTGCCACAATGCAAAATACAAATACAAATACAGCAAGGGAAACCGCGTGTGGAAAATAGAGGTATAATAATACCTCATACTACTAATGTACAATAATATTTAACTGACTATAATACATAAAGGTGTAAATAGAGGTAGATAATGAAAGGTTATGTAGTACATACCAATAGAGTCACAGTGTGACACCACACAGGCTGCCCTTGCCACCCCAGGGGCAGCCTGTGTGGTGTCACAGGCAAGGGCAGCCTGTGTGGTGTCACACTGTGACTCTATTGGTATGTACTACATAACCTTTCATTATCTACCTCTATTTACACCTTTATGTATTATAGTCAGTTAAATATTATTGTACATTAGTAGTATGAGGTATTATTATACCTCTATTTTCCACACGCGGTTTCCCTTGCTGTATTTGTATTTGTATTTTGCATTGTGGCACATGCAGTATTCATCTGTTGTGCAATTCTTTTATCCTATTACATTAATAAAGTCTTTTTACTTGTTCTATATTTGACCTTAGACTGCTTATTTCTCTTTGCTTTTCTATATTGTATATGCAGTTGGTCTGCTACAGTCCGGTATTCTTTCAGTCTACTAACCTGTGACACTATGTCGGTATACTCTTTGGGATGATATGGTACTCTCAGTGACTGATATGTTGATCTATTACTCTGCTTGGTTCACGGTTACCTTCTGCACGGGCCTTGGCAGCATTATTTATTAGACTCATCTTCTGTCTACACGGTATGCCAGACAAGATTGTCAGCGATCGAGGTCCCCAATTTGCGTCTCGGTTCTGGAGAAAGCTGTGTCATCTACTCTGCATTGAGTTAAACCTCTCCTCTGCATATCACCCCGAGACGAATGAGTTGGTAGAGAGGGCCAACCAGATCTTGGTCACATACTTGCGACATTTTGTCTCTGCCAGGCAGGATGACTGGGCATCCTTGCTCCCGTGGGCAAAGTTCACGCTAAACAATGCTGTGGCTGACTCCACCGGACAGACCCCATTCCTCCTAAATTACGGCCAGAATCCGCGGGTACCGGTGCCCATGCCCGTGGCTTCCGCCGACTCCAGGGTGGCAGACTGGGCTGTGGAGGCACGGGACATTTGGGACCACACCCAGAATGCTATTCAGGCTTCCAAGGAGAGGATGAGGTCTTCTGCCGATGCCCATCGGCGTCCCGCTCCGACATTTGCTCCTGGCGACCTAGTGTGGCTCTCCGCCCGAAACATCAGGCTGCGGGTGGAGTCCACTAAGTTGGCACCCCGCTATTTGAGTCCCTTCAAGGTCCTCGAGCAGGTAAACCCTGTGGTTTACCGTTTAGCCCTTCGGCCTCGCCTTGGTATCTCTGACACCTTCCATGTGTTCCTCTTAAAACCCGTGGTCATCTCCCGGTTGCCTGAGTCGTCTGCCGGGACGTCGGGTTCATCTACGGATGATCACGAGGTGAACGCCATTGTAGGGTGCAAGGTGGTACGGGGCAAAAAATTTTTTGGGGTGGATTTGAGTGGTTATGGGCCTGAGGATAGGTCCTGGCAGCATGCCGAGCATATTCATGCTCCGCAGCTCATCGCTGCCTTTGAACATAGCGAGGCCAAAAGAAGGGGGGCCCTAGGAGGGGGGTAATGTTAGGGGTCGAGTTCCCGCTTCTGCACAAGGGGAATCTCGAGCCATCCCCTGCTGCGGTCTCCCATCCGTCTCCGGCCGCAGTGGAGCCTGCTCAGCAGAGACGTCGGTCCCAGCGTCTCGCCCAGTCTAATACTGTGCAGAGGATTACTGCTGCCTCTCCAAGTTCTGCTACTGTAGCCAGTACTGGTCAGCGGCGAGCAGACATCTTTGGGACTAAGTCCCGCGTTTCCCCTTCTGAGCATTCCCAGGGTAAAATCTCTCATTGGAGATTGGGGGTGACATGCTCATGTACTGCAGCAACTCCCATTGGTCCGCCAGGAAGGTCCTGAAACTGCTTGTGTGCTGGAACAGTTTCTCATTGGTCCTTTTCTGGAAGGTCTTGTAGTTGCTGCTATAAAATGGTTGCATGGCCACACGGCCATGCGCTAGTATCAATTCTGTTATGTGCTTTGCGCCAGTGTGATCATGCACGCATGCGGTTAGGGCTCGGCTGAAATAAGCCCCTAGAATACCGGCACCCCCCGGTGAGGAGATTTGTATGCATGTGTTCAGGGCTTGGCTGAAATAGCCTCTAGAATACTGGCTACTCCGGTGAGGAGTTGGTTGTTTGCGCTACTTACTGCATGACCACAGACTGCTATCCGCACAGCAGTTATCTGTGTACTCCTGTGGTGTTAACAGGACACAGTCTCTATCTCTGCGTCTCTACCACAGCGACTCTGTGGTGTAACAGAGTTCGCTCATACTGCCATATAGTGCCACAACGTCTATGTCTACGACTCTGTGAAGTAACAGAGCTCGCTTATACTGCCATATTGTGCCATGTTACTAGCAGCAGGCTCTGCCTGCACAGTGGACCCCGGGCTGCGAAGGCACGTATTATCTATATTTATTTGGTGCGTTCCGCCAGCCCTAACAATGGGAGAGAGTTGCTCACGTGACGGACGACTGCTGTGTCATGCCTGTCTACGCTTCAATGGTTCCTGAAATGGAATGGAGGATGGGATCAACATACTGCTTTAATAGCCCCACACACAGCTGTGTCTAAATTTCCATAGAACTTGAAAAGGTAAGTGATTATCATATACAACTTGTTGAACAATAAAAATACAAACACAATTATAAAAATACCGACAATATCAAATTTGTCATTAAAACTTATTGGACTCTGTGCTTGTGCGTGCATAATCCATAGGAGTATTTGATTGTGATTACCTCCCTGTTTTGGGAATTGTACTTCTTCTATAAATACAAAGCACAAAACATTAGGGTCTGAACAGTGTGCTTGCTGCACATACTGGATCAAACTGGTTGAACCCTTTCCTGAGGTGATAGACCTATAATGTTCTCTGAAACAGACATGTAGGGGTCTTATTGTTTTCCCAGTGGGTAAAAAAATGCAGAGACAAAAAATCACATAAACTATGTGATGTGTTTTGCATAAAATGACGTCTCAGACTTGATGTATAATATCTCCCATTTTTAGTACATTTGAAATTAGATGGAGTTTGCAAAAAGAGCAATTCCCACGTGTGGTTCCTCTTAAGTTGAAAACCTCTAAGCCAATTATTAGAATTTGAATATAATCTATTCTGTACCAAAAAGTCTTTTAAACTGTTAGATTTTCTGTATGTAACTAAAAGCTTTTGTTCTGCTATGTCTGCTAGACTTTAGTCCTGTTCTAGACTGTTTTAAACTTGCCAGTTTTTTGGAAATGGCTGAACGAATGGTATTTAAAAGCCGATCTGGGTATCCTCTCTGTTGGAAGCAATTTTTTAGTTGTTCTGCCTGTGTCCCTCATCGTTGTTGATTTTTCTGAGTCTAAGAAACTGACTATATGGTAAGGACTCTTTTGTATGTTGAGGGTGCGCACTTTCATAATGAAGCAAGCAGTTTATTGATGTGGGATTTCTGTGTGTAAATTCCCATCAATTGTATTCTAGAAACTCTAACTATTGGTCTCCAAAGTTTTGTGTGAAGAACATATTCATGTCATTGCAGCTCTTTAAGTAAAACACAAAATTATCAAATTGTTTTTGGGATCCTGACCAAATTATGAAAATGTCATCTACATCTCTAATAAACATTCTGTTGGAATTTATGTAGGGATTTTCAATGGAAAAAATATCTGTCCTCAAAGACGGCCAAAAACAAATTTGCAAACGAACAAGTACAGGCATACCCATTGCCGTACCAGTGCTTTGCAAATGCCATTGATCCAGGAATTTGAAGGCATTGCATTTCAATATGAAACCTACCGCTTCACAAATTAAATCAACAAATTTCTCATCTTTATCAGAATTATGTACAATGAAACGGATCGCCTCTATACCCTTATCCTGTGGGACACATATATACAGGCTTTCAACATCTATTGATGCAAGTGAGAATCAGTGTTGCCATTCTATCTCTTTGAGGACATTTAGAAATTTTCAAGAGTCTTTGATAGTAGCCAATCAATGTATTTGGACAATGGTTCAGTTAAGGATCCCACCCCCCGAAATAATGTAGTGGCCTGGAGGTTTTGAAAGTGATTTGGGCAATTTAGGCATGAAATACCAGTGGGATTTTAAGTGGAAATCGGGATATAATTTTTCCGCACTTTTTTCAGGCAAGATCCCTGTTGCCACTTGTCGTCTCATCAGAGACAATTATTTTTGGAATTTTGTTGTGGGATCACTAGACAGTGCTAAATAAGTTTTTCTGTAAGCCAATTGCCTTTTGGCTTCCTGAATATTGCAATCCCTTGAAAGTAAAATTAAGTTCCCCTCTTCATCCACTTCCCAGATTACCACATATTTTCATAGTTTAATTTTATTTAAAGCTTTCCTTTCTCCTTCACTGTGATTAAGTGGTGATTCAGGATAAATATTGGCCTCCACATCTTTAACTTTTTGGTCATGCAATATATCAATACTATTTCCCAGAGATACAGGGAGCATATTGGTTAGACCCACCCCAGCTAATGGTCCATGGCTGTTTTATTGAAAATATTTGCAATTTTTTTCTTTATTTTCAAAACCTGGGTCATTGTTTTACTACATTCAAGTAACAAGTAACAGGTAAACTTTGTTCTATCGATTAGTATGAGCTGATCGGGGGGGGCTGGGTGTTGGATCTTTACTGATCTGATATTGATGACCTAGTTTGATAGGTCATCAGTATCATAGAAGTGAAAATCCTTATAATAAAATAATGGTTTCCTTCAGCCTCCGCTAGTTAGGAGCTTGCTACAAACAATAAGATGTTAAAATATGGACAATGAGCAGCTGATCAGTGTAGATCATTGATGTCGCATGTACCAAGATGCCATAAACAATGTTGACTGCATATTATCTTTGACCTGGCTTTACTCTCTGGCTTATAGATTCCAAGCAAATTTCATCCCAATACAATTGTACAGGGCAAACGCAAAGCCCTTAAGGTTCTTAGTACTTAATTTCTAGCAACCAGTGTGCCACAATGTCAAGCACTATATTATTGATCTGTAAAACACAAATTTAATGGCAATGTTTTGCAAGCTTAAATATACAATTCATAAAATACTTGTTAAATACATATAATGTGTTGCAAGATTGCTGATTTAATACTTACATATAACATTATTACTTATACTATTTTATTTGAAAAAGCTTGAAGACATGTATGAGGTTAACTTTTTTGTTGTTTTTTTGCAAAAGAAATGTAAATTAAAAAATATAACTTTTTTTTCATCTGCTCTTCTGTTGACAGTGTTGAGATTGATGATTTGTGCTTTTATGTATTTTTTCTGTGATGTGAGTAATTCAGAGTTCAGAAGACAGACATGGTGAAGATTTGCTAGTTGGAAAACATTTTAATGAACCAACATAAGAGTTTAAAAAGATTTGGTCTTCTAAAAACACATGCATGAAAATATGACTGTCAGTGTAATGACAATTTATCTTTAATGCAATGGGTCAATATCACACTACTAAACTTGCAAGATATTTTTTAATTGGTAAGCACAACACAACTGGTAAAGATAGCAGAATTTTTGTATAATGGCGACCGCAAAAAAAAAAAAAAAAAAAAAAAAAAAAGATTTCTCTCCCCTCTGATGTGATCGCACATCAGAGGGGTGAAAATGAGGGTCCCCCGGTCGCTCTATCGCCCCCCCCCTATACTTACCGGTGTCCTCCATCCTCCTCCAGGCCCCAGATCCCGGCGTCTTCTTCCTGCAAAAAAAAAA